>JAPZQE010000193.1:0-10126 GCA_028828645.1 Rhodotorula sp. PL61-2
AGACTGCGAAACCGCGGAGGCCGCTCTGGCGGGCGTATTCGTTGCACTTGGTGACAATCCAGGCGGGAGTGTCGGAAATGCCGAGGTAGAGAACCTTGCCGCTTACAACAAGGTCGTTGAGGCCGTGCATAAGCTCCGGGATCGAGGTCGTGTAGTCCCAGACGTGGACGTAGAAGAGGTCGATGTACGAGGTCTGGAGGCGCTTGAGCGATGCATCGATGGAGAGGCGCATCGACTTGAGGTTGTTGCCGATCATGTTGACCTCGATGCTCTTCTCGGAGCGGGGCGGGCGGGCCGCGTTGGTGTACTTGGTTGCAAGGACGATCTCGTCGCGGTTGCCGCGCGAGGCCATCCACTCGCCGACCCACTCCTCAGACTCGCCCTCGCGGTAGCTGTGACCCGCCGCACGCTTGGTCAGCTCGTGTATCGGGAGGAGCAGGAGAAGAAGACTAAGGGGAAGAAGAAAGGGGGAAAACGAACGTGTTGGCCGTGTCGATGAAGTTCCCACCGCTCTCGTAGAAGGCGTCCAGGATTGCGAAGGACGTTTCTTTGTCGCACTTGCCGTAGCGCTCGTTGTGCTTGCTGCCAAAGGTCATCGCGCCAAGGCAGATGGGGGACACGCGCACGGCGGCGGACGGGGCTAGTTGGCGGTAGCGGGCGAGGGAAGTCGACATGGCGATAAGTGATGAGGTGCGGGAAGCAGGAAACGAACGAGCGCAGCAGGAGAGGGCAGAGAGGCGAAGGCCGATGCAGAGTGGAGGCGAAGTGGAGCAGTGGAGGAGGGGGGGGGGCCGAAGAGGGAGGGTGCGAGAGGGTGATGCGCGTCGTCAGGGGCACCACGGGACAGCACACACCCTTGCCACCCCTAAAGCGAAGGACAGAGCGATTCGAGGGAAGGAGAGAGAGAGAGAGAGAGAGAAAGAGAGAGAGGATCTCGTTTCAATCGCGCGGGCGGTAAGCGCCCATGCAGACTACCAAATAGGGTAGGGAGGGGGTACAGTACGCGATACGAATAGTGCTCGGGGTAGTAAAATAGTAGAAAGAGTGTGAGAGAATCAACAAGTGTCGACTTGAATTCGCCTCCTTTGCCTCCTCCAGCCTCTTCCCCACCACTGCTCGTCACTCATCACCGCAAGCGCCTCTTCGCGCGCCCCTCCTCGTCTTTGCGACTCGCCTGCGACCCCCTCGTACCGCCCGCTCTCCTCCCCACCCCCTTCTTCGCCTTCTTCGCTCCTCCCTCCCCCACCTCCCCTCCCAAGCTCGACTTCGCCTCAAACGGCCTGTGGTACCGCGCGAACCGCCCGGTGGTGAGGACGAACGCCAGGGTGTGCCGGACGACTTGCGGCGCGGTGAGCAGGACGGCGAGGTCGCGGTAATGACGGCCGACAGCGGCGGCGAGGTCGGCGCGCTGGGCGCGGTAGAGCGGGCAGGAGAGGAGGAAGGGCGAGAGGGTCTCAGGTGAGCCGCATTCGCATCGGTCGGAGGGGACGAGGCGGGAGCGGTACCGGTCGTCGGCGAAGTGGGAGTGCGAGTCGCGGAGTTGCGTGAGGAGGGAGGAGAGCGGGCGGGGGAAGCTGGCGTGAAGGCGGAGGACGTGCTTGGAGGGTCTGGGGTGGTCATAGGGCGACGCCACGGTCGTCCAGAGACCAGCGCTCGGAATAGATGTGCTGGAGGGCGGCCTTGAGCCGCGAGAAGAGCGGACCGCGACTTCACCAGCGCCGCTCCGTCCTCCTCCGGTTCCTCCCCATCGTCCTGACCCCCTTCCTCTGTCAGAAGACCTACTGCCGCCGCCGCCGCCTTTGCCGCAAGGTCCGCCGCTTCGTTGCCAGCGACGCCGACATGGCCGGGAGCGCAGCGGAGGGTGAGCCGGAGGTGCGGGAAGTCGCGGTGGAGCCGCTGGCACGTCTTCAGGTTGCTGAGTCGGGCCTGCTGGCCGAGAGTTGGAGCGGAGGAGCAGGAGTTGCTGACGGCGGACTGGTTGTCGAGGAAAAGGTGGGTGGCGATGGGCAAGTGCTTTGGGTGGGTGCGGAGCATGGCGGTGAGGGAGTTAAAGGCGATACTGATGCCGACGAGCTCGGCGCCGTATACGGAGTGATACTGACCCTTCGACACCGCCCTCGTAGGAAACGACGACCCCTCCTCGGCCGCCGCCTTCTCCCCTTCCGCCGTACCCTCGACCCGCAGCGCCACCGCAGCACCCGCCCGCCCCTCCATGCCCGACCCTTCCGTGTACAAGACGAACGCCGACTTGTCCAGGCTCTTCAGCACAGCCTTGTGCTTGAAAACCGCCGCCTCCTTGAAGCCGCGACCGAGACGGGTGGCGACTCGAGCTCGCGCAGCTAGGGCAGCGAGGCGCACCGCGGGTCGATGCGTTCAGCAGAGAAGTCGGGGCTGAGGAGGGATGAGAGGTGGCTGAGCGGGGACAGGTCCGTTTTGTGCTTTTTCCCCTGGAGGAAAGGGAAGAGTGGGTGGTGGGCGGGGAGGGTGCGGTGGCGGAAGGCGTGCCGCTGGATCTGGAGGGAGGAAGGAGGGAGGAAGGAGGGAGGAAGAAGGGAGGGAGGAGGAGACCTTGAGGGCCGGAAGGCAATGGAGCGGAGCGCGCCCGAGACGAGTTGGGCAGCGCATTGGACGGTGTCGAAGCGGAGCAGCGTTCCCTTCCACCCGGACATCCCGTATCCGGTGGAGGAGAGGTAGTTGATGCGGGAGTCGACGCACGCAACGACGAGCTGCCGGAATACGCCGCTTTACCTTGCGCTAACCTGTCTTCAGTTTGCCTCGCTTCGAGCGATATTTCGAGATGAAGCCTTTTCCGTCGAGAAGCGGCCTTTTCTTGCGCAGAGAGTTCAAGGGGAGCTGCTGGGTACAGCAGGCTAACGACAAGCAGCCCGCTGCCAGCAAGCGAGAGTATCCATAGGGACCAGCGAGCAGGGAAAGAATTGGGAGCGGAGGGCGTTGTTGGAGCGCTCACGCTTGCGCAGTACTAGAGTAGAAAAAGGCGAAATTACACTGGAGAGGGGAGAAGCAGCAAAGAAGGAGAACTAGTAAGGGGAGAACAAGGAGGATAAGAAGCACGCCTACGCCTTGCCCTGCTCCTTTGCCTTGTGCCAGGCTGCCGTGAACGCCTCCTCGATGCTGACAAAGTTGATGTCCGACAAACGCTCGTTCCACACGGGCTTGGTGTCGATCGAACCGTCGTGGATCGCCAGCGCCCAGCCACGGAGGAAAGGCACGACCAGCTCCTGGAACTGCTCCGGAGTGAGGTCGGGGTTGAAGGTTGGGATCCAGGGCGAGTTGAGCTGACCAGCTCGGAGATCGGCCGACTTGACCTTGTGAAGCTCGAAGGTTTTGCCTGTCATTCCGCAAACAAGAGTGAGCGATACATGAAAGTCTTGCTGAGGGGAAGATGGAAACAAACCTGTGACGCGCTCGGCCGTCCGGACCATGTCAATGAAAGTTGTCTTGTTGCCAAAAAACTCGCCGACCACAGGCCACGGCTCTTGGCTCTTCAGCGCTCGAGCAACAACCTGACCGACATCTTGCGCTGCCGTAGTCGACATGGGCGCCTCGCCATTGTCGACGATGATGGCCTTGCCTTCGATGAGGTCGAAGTTGAGTGGAAATGTGTTTGTGCCGGGTGCGAGGGGGAAGGGATGGCAAAAGTAGTCGAGGAGGAGGCCGGGGCGGAAGAGGCAGTACTCGAGGACCTAGGAAATGCAGAACTCAGGTCAAGAGACAGTCCGGGTGTGAAGGGAAAGAGAGCAAAGACACACCTTCTTCTCTTCGTTGACTTCTTTCAGGCGGTCGAGAACAATCTGCTTGAGCTCGTACATCTTGATACCATTATTCTCCCGTCTGCAAGCAGGAGCAAAAGTGTCAGTGTTAAACAGGCAAATCCTGGGAAAGGAACGCACCCGGTCCACTCGCTCGGGGCGAAGCGCTTCACTCCCGCCCTGATACAGGCCTCGATCATGGCCAGCTGGCTCTTGCTGCCCGGGTCCGACATTGGGTTGATGAAGGCAAGAAGCGTGTTGATGCCTTCAAGCTTCTTGGTGAGCGCGTCGACATCGGTGTAGTCCGTCACTTGCACGGCCTTCGTGCCCGAGATGTTCACCTGCCAGGGATCCTGCAGGGAGGAAGCAGTCAGCAAAGTCCGAGTCGGTAAGGTGTGGTCGAGGTCAAGACGCACGCGGCGAGTGAAGACCTCAACCTCGAACCCCCCGGCTTCGACAAGAGCAGTCACGACAGAGTGCCCGACACCTGTGTTTAACGTGACCGGGTAAGTCAGCGGCACCTAACAGCAAATTGATAGGGAAGTGGTGAAACAGCAGGACGGAACGCACTGCCGTTGCCGCCGACGACTGCGATGCGGACCATGTTGGACGAGCGGTGTGTGCAGAAGCAGAAAGGATGGCGCTGGCGAGCTTACCGACTCATGTGGAGGGGCTGCTCTTGTCATCGCCGAAACGGCGTTCGGCATGTCCGAACTGGCTCTCGTCATCGCCGAAAGCCGACCCTTTTCGTCTCGTTTTCTTGTCTCCCTCGTCCGCAAGTCCTCGAGCTTCTGAAGGAGGTCGAGGGTCTTCCGCCGTATTGACGCTTCTCGGCGCATTGGCGTGAGTCTCTCGAGGGGCTCTTTCCCCTCATCTTTCGACAACGCGCGGTTGCAGCTCGTCGATGGTTGAGCCAGTCTACTCGCTCGTCTCCTCCTCGTTCCCCTCCGAGATCGTATCGAGCCCCTCCTCCTCGCTGCCGTAAAACTCGCCCTCGTCGCCCGCCCACTCGTTGTCCTCCTCCTCCCTGCTCTCCTCCCCCTCAGCCTCGTCATCTTGCTCGTTCTCCTCTTCCTCCTCGTCCTCGCTGTCCGGTGTCGCCGGCTCCCTCGCGAGCGGGCTACTCGGCGCCGCATTGCCGAACCCAGCGAACGATAATGCCGGCTTCATGCCTCCTGCGGGTGCGGGTGCGGTTGGGGCGCCGAACGAGAACCCTCCTCCGGTGGTGGTCGTGCTCGAGGTAAAGGCGGGTTTGGACGGCGTCCCAGCCGGGGTGGTCGACCCGCTGCCGAAGGAGAACCCGCCCGCAGGCTTCGACGGCGTCGTCGAGAAGGAGGAGAAGCCCCCGGAGGTCGAGGCGGGCGCGGCGGCGGGCTTCTTCTCCTCGGCGGCGGCGGAGGTGGAAGACGTGGTTGCCGGCGGCGCCGGAGCGCCGAAGGAGAAACCGCCAGCGGGCTTGGTCGGGGTGGACGAGGCGAAGGAGAACCCGCCCGTCGTCGCAGCAGGCGCCGGAGCGGGCTTCGTCTCGCTCGCTGTGGCGGCCGTTGCAGGCGGAGCGCCGAACGAGAAGCCTCCGGCGGGCTTGGCGGGCGCGGCGGTCGAGGTGGCGAAGGAGAAACCGGTCGACGCGGCAGTGGCGGGCTTGGCATCGCTCACGGCGGGGAAAGGGAGAGCGAACGACGGCGGGGCGGCGGACTTGGAGGGCGTACTCGACGACGTAGACGACGAGGAGGTGAAGGAGATCCCTGCGGGCTTGACCGTCGTCGGAGCGGGCGCGCTCGGCTTCTCCCCCTTCGACGCCGGCACCGGTGCGATCGAAGTGGAGGTAGTGAGCGGCGAGGCGAAGCTCACGAACCCAGCGGGCGAGTTGCTCTTGCTCGGCGTCGCGGCGGCAGGAAGCGGTCCCCATTCAAAGCTCGTCATCGTTGCCGGCGGCGTCCCAGTCGACGGCTTGAGCTGCACTGCGACGCCGTGCGTGCGGGACGAACCGGCGCGGGCGGCGCCGGAGCCGCGCGAGGCTGGGGAGGTACCGAACGAGGTCGGGGGAGAGGCCGCTGCTGGCTGAGCGAACGAGATCTGCGGCGCTGCCTTGAGTTTGAGGGGGAGGAAGGCGGGCGCGCCGCCGGGCGGAGGGGCAGCACCGACTAGAGCGAAAGACGGTGGCGCTGCTGCCGGGCTCGCTGCAGGCGGAGTCGCTGCCGGGAAGAGCGGTGCGACGGCGGCGGGGAAGAGCGGCTTGGGCGCAGCTGGGGCGGTCGGTACCGGTGGCGTGGCGGCGACGGACGCTACACCAAGCAGCGGCTTGGGTGCAGCGGCGGCGGGTGGTGCGCCGAACAGCGGCGCTGCGACGGGCGGCATTGCGGCCGGTGTGGGCGAAGGCGAGCCGAAGAGCGGCTTCGCAGCCGGGACCATGAAGCTCAACGGGCTCGGACTCGGCGCGACTGCGGTCGGCGTCGAGGTCACCGGCTTGGGCGTCGACGCAGGCGAAGAGAACCGCGCGACCTGCCGCGGCGGGGACGGCGGCGCCAGCTGCTCCGGCTCGGGCGGCGGCGGGACGTAATTTCTCGGCCGGGGAAGACGATCAGCCGTGATCGGGCCCTTGGCGAAGGCGCTCTGCAGGTCAGCGGCGGACTTGCTGACGGTCGTGGGCTTGCTCGAAGCGGTGCCGACGCGGGTGACGAGCGGGGCGGAACCGCGTACGCTCAGCAGCGCCTTCTTGAGCACGCCAGCGGAGCGCTCAGCCGCGAGTGCGGCCTTGGCTGTAGCGGCATCGTCGGCAGAGTGACCGGGTTTGGTCGGGGTAGACTTGGCGCCAGGCGGCTGGCGGAGAGCGGGCGAGGCGCTGAGCGACTCGTTCAGCAAGCGCGAAGACGAGCGTGGGAGAGTCGACTTGCGCGGCGTGGAGGTGGTAACGCCGCTCGAAGTCGAGTCGATGCGAAGGAGGTCAAGGCGGGACGAGAGGTCGTCCAGCTCGAGAGCCTTCTCCGAGACCGCGATGCTGATGTTGCGGACGGCGCGATTGACCGAGTCGAGCGAAGGAGCCCTGCGAGCGGGGAACGGTGAGCGCGGGAAGCGGAAAGAGGAGAGGGATGAAACGCACTTGAACGACGACTTGCCGAGCTTGTCCTCCGTCACCTTGTTCTTGACGAGGACCATGTACTCCTCGAGCTGCTCGATCTTGCTCCGAACGGCCTGCACGTGCTCAAAGATCAGCCTTTGCATCGCGTGAAGGGCAAGGGAGAAGCAAGCGAGTTCGATCACGCACCTCGACCTGCGACCGGATCCTCTTTTGGTTCTCGATCTGCTCCGGCCCGAGCTGGCGCACGCGCACCAGTTTGGCAAACGCGGGGTTGTTGCGCGCGCGGAGGAAGCGAGCGGCTTCTTCGCGCTTCGTCTCGGCTGCACGAGGGGTCAAAGACGCCTCAGTCTTGCACTCTGGTTGAAGACGAAGGAGAAGAGGAGAAGGAGAAGAGCAGCGCAACGCACCCTTGAGCAGCCCCGCCTCGAGCTCCTTCACCCTCCTCTTCTGCGCCTTTGCCGCCGTCAACAGCGCCTCAACGCCCGGCTTGGCCTGCTCCGTCAGTTGGCGCAGCTTGGCGAGGTCACCGACGGATCACTGCGCGTCCGAGTAGTCGACCGGGGCGGTGCTGGATGAGGGCTGGACGGGGGTGGCGACGTCGGAGACGAAGGTGCGGATGAGGGTGGCATTGTCGCGGAGCTGCAAGTCAAGCACGTCGTCAGCGAACAAGCTTCGCGTGAGGAGAGAAAGAGAAGAGACGGCGCGCAACTCACCACCTCGAGGTCCTTCTGCACCCCCAAGTACGCCTTGACGAACTCGCCCGCCAGGCCCGTCTCCTTGACCTCGCTAGGCTGAAGCGCCGCCTGACCGAGAAGCTCAGCGCCGACCTTGGGCACCGGGGTCGAGGCGCGCGAGATGCGCTCTTTCGGCTTCGGGGCGGGAGGAGCGGCGGCGGCCGCGGGAGGAACGGGAGAAGGAGACGGGACGGGCTTGGCCGCGGCGGGTGTGGGCGCGGGCGGGAAGGAGATGGCAGGAGGTGCCGGAGTAGGGTAAGCAGCGGCGAGCTTGGGAGGAGTGCCGATCTCTCCCGCGGATCCGCCGCGACTCTGCTCGACTCGCCAGACAAGGCAAAGGTCTCGCCGCCGACGTCGCCGGAGCAGCAGCCGCGCCGCCGCCCAGCGAACCAGATGGCGAACGGGCACCTCTTCCAGCCGGGCGCATCGACCGCGGCGCCGCCGGCGGCCGCTGCTCCGGTGCCGACCTCCAGCGCAACATCGACCGCTTCCGCCGCCGCCACTCTCGCCGCGGCCGTTTCAGCCGCTACCTACGCTAGCAACGCCCGCGCTGCCACCTCCGCCGCCGCGCACCCTGCCGTCACCTCCTACCTCTCCGCCGGCTACGGTCCTCCCGCATCTACCGCCACACCCGTCTACACCCCCTACCAGCCCTTCGCCTCCGCCAGCTCATTTCCCGGAAGCGGGAACGTCCCTTACTCGCCCGCCAACTCCTACGCCTCGCTCCAGCACCCCTCCCTACAGCAGCAGCACCCCGCTCTCCAGCACCCGAGCTACTCCTCCTACCCGCCTTCGTACCCTTCGCAACCTCCTGCAGTCTCGAACGGCCTGCCGAACCCGTACGGTGTCCCACAGCACCAGCAGCACCCGCAACAGCCTCACTCGCAGACCCACGCCCACCCCGCCTACCGCCCCTATCCCTTCCCGACCTACCCCTCCCAGGCTCAGCAGCAGCAGTCCGTCTACTCGTCCGCCCCGCCGCCGCCTCAACCGCAACAGCAAGCTCACCCACTCGCTCGCGGCGCGAGCGGCACGCTCGACGACGTCCTCCGCGCTGCGGGCTTGACCGACAACCTCACTGCCGCAGGCTCGGGCGGGCTCGGCGGGATGTGGTCCAACGCGGCGCCGCTCCCTCTCCCGTCTAGCATGCCGCCTCACCACCACCGGCAGCAGCAACAGCAACCGTACCCTCCACCGACCAGATGCACCCTCATGACCACCACAACGACAAGAAGCGTTGATTTATCTATCCACCTCGTCCTCGCTGACCAGTATGTAGCTGCCCACTGAGGCCCTCCCTGTCTGTGGCAAGACGGGCTAGGAGATCCTCGAGGCTGTTGCCAAGTGAAAGATTGTCTCCCAGCCCCTCACGCAGGAGCACGGCATTCTCCACGGACAGACGGTGCCTCACGCCGTGGAGCAGAACTTGCTATTTGAGTGCCTCGACTGCTTGACAATGGCGATTGTCAAGGTCATCGAACACAGTTTCAAGCTTTCTTGAAGTCAACGGGTTGCGCGCCTCTCCGTTGCTATGCACGTTAGCAACTGTTCCTTGCATTCCACGGGCAAGACTACCATGACTCGCCACGCCATTTCAAGAAGACGGCGGGCCTTTCGCATGTGTCTCCACCTTTGCGGGAGCCGTTGTCCATTTGGCATTCTGCCAACAATGCTGGGTGAGCGCTGCTGTCAAACCCATAGGACCACCCCAGTAGCAACGACAACCTTCTGCCAGCTCAGAAGGAGGGCTTCGACTGTGTTGCGGCCAAAACCGGGCCAAACCCGAGTTGCTGCAAGGGTGTTCCGGCTGGCAATAGCATTGAGGTTCGCTGCTCTGGGGCCGAGTGTGTGGGCAGGGACATGCAGTCCTGGCATGTCTGTCGAGTGTTTGTGCAGGGACATGCAGTCCTGGTATGCTGTCAAGTCTTTGTGCAGGGAGATGCAGTCCTGGTATGACTGTCGTGTGTGTGTGTGCAGGGACATGCAGTCCTGGTATGCTGTCGAGTGGTTGTGGGGGGACATGCAGTCCTATGCTGCTTTCCGCCAGTGTAGGTTCAGTCTCGTGCTTCGACAGCTCGTCTATCACGGCAAGTGTGCATGACTATACATGCGCTGTCCCGCCAAGTCTTGACACGAGCTGAGCAACCCGACAGTGACTGCTCTATTGCTGAAACGCTCGGCCCTCTCACCAGAAATCGGACCAATACAACGCTGGTTTGCTGATTCGCAGATGATATTGACTCGTAGCCAAGTCCAGGCGACGGGCGGTTGACCGAGCTTGACTCCACGAGGCCTTGTGGCAGGTGAGTGCAGCGCTCTTGTCTTGTTCAATGCGCGGGCAGCTGGCCGAGCGCTGTCTCTTCCATTACGCTCTGGACGAGGTTTCTGCAACTGCCACCGAGATGACAGGCTATCTCAGCAGCAATTGCTGGCTCAATGGCCGTGTGTGCACGGCCCTTTTTTGCTGTTCGGGCGGCTCGACGAGAGGTGCTAGCGCGTCGAGCCGGGCGCAACCAGCTGGTTACATTGCCTTGGGCATGCAT
>JAPZQE010000002.1:0-20581 GCA_028828645.1 Rhodotorula sp. PL61-2
CCTAACCCTAACCCTAACCCTAACCCTAACCCTAACCCTAACCCTAACCCTAACCCTAACCCTAACCCTAACCCTAACCCTAACCCTAACCCTAACCCTAACCCTAACCCTAAGTCCTTCATCCTGACGTACGAGCCGGCCGCAAAGACCTACGTCCAGCGTGGTGCTCCCATTGGCATGCACGTGACCCTCCCGCACCGCATTCTGCCGGCTGCCTGGGTGCTTGCGACGTTTCCCACAAAACGCTAGCTTCCCTCCTCTTCTGTAATTGTATCATGTTGTTTGTTTGTAGCTCAACGCTTGACTCAGAAGCGGGGTAAGTGAAGCGGCAGCGAGCGACGCCGCAAACTGAGTCCGCTTCCTCTCCTCGGGCATGAAAGGATCATGAACTGGGCGGTTCTGGATAAAAATAACCAGAACCTAGCCTAGCCTGGGAGGGTATATAATTTGTGGCACCTTCCGACTTGCTGATCACGAAGCGGTCTGCGCTGTACATCGTGCTTGGTATTGAGCGCATTCTGGCAACCGGACGAGCGATATGAGTCCCGGCAGCAAGCGTGCAGCCTTTGGGTCGGGCCGCTGGCATGCCGAACAAGGCAGGCTGCCAGCGGGCCGAAGCTTAAGCAGGCTGACAGCGGCATAAGCAATTCAGCCAGAGGTCAGGCTGCGCTGTTCATTGTTGCAGCAGGCTGCACAAAAGTGCGGACTGCGGGAAGCAGCACTGCGCGAGCTGCCAGCAGGTCGCGAGTTCCGCGGCCGTGGAGGGAGAGGAGCAAGCTCTTGCGGCGGGACCAGGGCAGGCAGCACCAGCGAGTCCAGCAGCATGCAGCGAGTATGGACGAGCGCAGTCTCAGCCAGCAGAAGCTCCAGCGCCGGCGAGGGCGGGGAGGGCGAGAAGGAGGCGGTGCTGCGTCCGAGCACAGACACGCCCGCACGCTGCTCGCCGCTCTCCTCCGCCCGACTCGCGCTAGGAGCGAGATCTAGCGAACGATGGCTGCCAAGACCCGCTCAGCTGCACTCGCAGCACTGGCAAACCCCTCTCCCGCCGCCGCTCCTCCTCCTCCTCCCGCCGCCCTCAACCCCCGCAAGCGCAGGCAGTCGTCGCCCTCCGCCGCACCCGCCAAGCCCGTCGGCGAGTCGCTCGGCACTCTCGCCTTCGACGACGAGGGCGCGGAGGACGACGGCGACGTGCTCGCGCTCAGCAGCGGCGACGAGGGCGAGGCGTTCCCGGAGGTCGACCTCGACGCGAGCGACGCGGACGAGGAGGATTCCTTTGATGGGAGCGTGGGCAGCGACGACGAGGAGGACGAGGCGGACGACGAAGCGCGCCTCAGGGCAGAGCTCGAGGACGAGCAGAACGAGATCCTCTCTGGCAGCGACGACGAGGATGACCCCTCGGACCTCGACGAGCTTATCCGCCGCAACACACACAAGCCCGACGAGGGCGTCGCCGAGCCGAGCGCCATCCCCGGCCAGAACGCCGCGATCGGCGAGCGCGGCGGAAATGCGGACGACCTCCCGCCGGATTACATGCGTCGGAGCAGGACGGTCAAGAGCACGCTGACGGGCAAGGACAAGACGGTGTGGGATGAGGACATCGAGCCCGACTATGCGAGCGACAGCTCGACTGAGGAGGTGCGCCGTCTCCCGCTCTCGTCGGGAGCTTCCCCTCTTCTCCTCGCGCTCTCCCAGAGCTGACTCGTCCGCCCGCTCGCGCAGGTTGAGAACCGCGTGGGCAACATCCCCTCGTATTGGTACGACGACCTGCCGCACATCGGCTACGACATTGACGGCAAGAAGGTGATGCGGCCTGCGACGGGCGACGAGCTCGACCGGTTCCTCGAGGGCGTTGAGGACGCCGACGGCGGGTGGACGACAGTCACCGACAAGCTGCACAAGAAGGACGTCCAGCTCACGCAGGAGGAGCTCGAGCTCATCCAGCGTCTCGCAAAGGGCGAGAACCCCGACGCCGACTACGACCCGTGCGTGCCTGCGCGCCTTCGCTCCTTCTCTCTCGCGACAGAAGCTCAAGAGACGTTTCCCTCGCAGATATGCGCCGACGATCCCGTACTTCACGTCGCAGGTCATGGACATGCCGCTGTCGGGCCGGCCCGAGCCCAAGTCTCGCTTCCTCCCGTCCAAGTGGGAGCACAAGAAGGTGATGAAGATCGTGCGCGCGATCCGCGCGGGGCGGATCACGCCGCGGCGGCCCGGTGCGCCGCGCGCGCCCGAGAAGCCGCGGTTCTACGCGCTCTGGGGTGCGGAGGACGTGCCGTCGGCGCCGCACCCGATGCACATGCCCGCGCCCAAGATCGCGCTCCCTGGGCACGCCGAGTCGTTCAACCCGCCGGCAGAGTACCTCTGGACGGCCGAGGAGGAGCGCGAGTTCGACGAGCTCGAGTCCGACGAGAAGAAGGGCAAGGTCGTCCCGCGCAAGTTTGCGTCGCTGCGGCAGGTCCCCGCGTACGCCAACTTTGTCCAGGAGCGCTTCGACCGCTGCCTCGACCTGTACCTCGCGCCGCGCGCGCTCCGCCGCCGCCCCAAGCTCGACATCAAGGACCCGAGCGAGCTCCTCCCGCGCCTGCCGAGCCCGCAGGAGCTCCGCCCGTTCCCGACGACGCGCAGCGTGACGTATGCACACCCGAACGGCGTTCGCGTCCGGTGCGTCAGCGTCGACCCGACGGGCATGTGGGTCGTCACGGGTGCGGAGGATGGCGAGGTCCGCCTGTGGGAGACGGCGGTCGGCAGGTGCGCGATGAAGTGGCGCGTGGGTGCCCCGGGCGAGGCGGTGTACAGCGTCGAGTGGTGCCCCGACCGCGAGAAGAGCCTCTTTGCCGCAGCAACGTGCGTCTCTCTCGCTTCGTCTCTCGCGTACGGAATCTGACCCCGCTTCGCTCGCAGCGCCAACAAGGTGCACCTCATCTCGCCACTCCCTTTCCTTTCGGACGCCGTCGCGTCGCGGACGTCGTCCTTCGCGCTTGGCGGGTTCAACGCCGCCGCGACGGACGACGAGGGGAACAAGATCCGCCCGGTCGCGCAGCCCGAGGGCGTGGCGTGGTTCAAGCCGCGCGGGGTGAGCGAGCGCGAGGAGGGCCGCCTCGTCGAGCTCGAGGTGCCGGGACACGAGCTCAAGCAGGTCACATGGCACAAGCGCGGCGACTACTTTGCGACGGTCGCTTCTCCCGGTGCGTTTCCGCGCTCTCCTCCTCCCCGTTCTCGCCATCTCCCCGCTCTCGCTGACGCTCGCTCGTCCGCGCACGCAGCCGGCGCGCGTAGCGTGCTGATCCACCAGCTGTCGAAGCACCACACGCAGGCGCCGTTCGCCAAGCTCAAGGGCGACGTGCAGCGGGTGCAGTTCCACCCGCTGAAGCCGCACTTCTACGTCGCGACGCAGCGGCACGTGCGGATCTACGACCTGATGAAGCAGCAGCTGGTCAAGACGCTCAACCCGGGCCTGCGGTGGATCTCGAGCCTGGACGTGCACCCGCTCGGCGACCACGTCCTCGTCGGGTCGTACGACCGCCGGCTCGTGTGGCACGACCTGGACCTGAGCGTGACGCCGTACAAGACGCTGCGGTACCACTCGCGCGCGCTGCGGAGCGTCGCGTTCCACCCCGCGCTGCCGCTGTTTGCGAGCGCGAGCGACGACGGGACCGTACACGTGTTCCACCAGACGGTCTACGCCGACCTGCTCACCAACCCGCTCATCGTCCCGCTCAAGGTCCTCCGCGGCCACGACGTGACCGACAGCCTCGGCGTCCTCGACGTGAAGTGGCACCCGCGCGAGCCGTGGTGCATCAGTGTCGGCGCGGACGGCGTCGGGAGACTGTGGTGCAACTGAGGCAGGCGAGAGGAGGGGGTCGTCGTCGTGGTGTGTTGTACGAGTACGGGAGGCGCACGCGCGCCGGTGGCATTGCATGAGCTTTCGCATGCCCCCCTTTTGAGCGAGAGCGGATGTGCACGTAAGCGATGCGGTCTTTCGTTGCCACCTCGCTCGGTGCTTTGCCGTGCGCGCGCAGTGCGAGGAAAGCGAGCTTGAGCAGGTGTGTGAGCGGGGGGAATCGCGAGAGCGAGACCCTAGCGGAGTGCGCCGCCCTCCTCCGGCACCGCAGCGTAGGAGCCGCCCGAGATCTTCTCGCTCGGCACGTCATCCTACGGCCTCCACCTCTTTGCAAAGTGACATCAGCGCGCCGTCGCACGCCCGGCGAAAACAGCAAAAAGCGTCTTTACAACCCCGCTCTGGCGTCGCGCTCAGTCCGTCTGCATCCCGTCCCCCGCGCCCGCCCTCGACGCCGGTGGGGGCTGCGCGTCATCGCCGGTGACCGCACTCGCGGCTGCAGCAGGCGTGTCGCCCGCGACGCCGGTCGCGCTCGGGGCGGTCGCGCTCGGGGCGTCGTCGCGCGGGGAAAGTTTGGCGAGGTAGGGCGCGAGGCGGTCGCCCTCGAGGATGCGGAACGCGCTGAGGCCCTCACCGTCGTCGGCAGCTGCGTCTGCACTCGCCCCCGCGGGCGCGGCCGCCTTGCCGACGACGCCGATGCTCGTGTTGTGCACGGTGAGCTCCTTGTCCTGCTGGAGGGTGTCGCGGAGGGCCTCGAGGCCGTGCTGGATGAGTTCGTCGAGCGAGGCGGCGGGGAACGAGGCGTAGTTGGCCTCGAGGTAGGTTTTCGCCGACTGGGAGCGCGCGCCGATCGACTGGGCAAAGTACTCGAGGCAGACGCCCGAGGGGGAGAACTCGTACAAGTGCGGGCCGAGGTCCTGCTCGCACGCGTGCACGAGAGCGAGCGTCAGCAAGTGTGCTGCGGAGCGAGGCTGGTAAGGGCTGGTGGAGGAAACGCACGTCGTAGCCTGCGACGAGGAGGCCTACGCCGTACGGTCGCCGGCCGTAGTGCTGGGTGTTGACCTGAGCCTTGTCTGCGATTGCGCCGACGATGCGGTTTACGGGGAGGGGCCGGTTGTAGAGCATGCGGGAGGACATGGCCTGGGTGCGCATGAAGTTGGAGAGGACGCGGGCGTCCGAGGTGAGGCCTGCGATGGCGATGCCGAGGTGGTCGTCAATGCGGATGAGCTTCTTCTGGTAGCTTGCGAGCTCGCCCGTCGAGCGCTGCCCGGCGCAGAGCGCGTCAGTGGGGAGCTGCGTCCGAGGGGGAGGGGGAGGGGCGCACCTTGAGGCCCAGGAGGACGACGTGGGTGTCGGAGCGGAGGCCGACGCACGCGCTGCCTTGCTTGACTGCCTCTAGCGCATACTCGACCTGCACGGGCGCATCCGGATGGGGGTCAGCGAGGGAGAGCCGCGTCATCTTGCGACGAGGACGACGAGGAGGGGGGACGCGCCTGGTGGAGGCGCCCCTGCGGGCTGAAGGTCGAGTTGTCGTTGTCGTACGAATTGCGGTGCATCGCACTATGCCGTGCCTTAGTAGCAGCAACTGTAAGGAGCGGGCAACGAGCAGAGCGCGGAGGGCGACGAGGTGGAGCGGCGACCACCGACTGCCGCAGAGTGTGGCCTGAAGAGTATAGCCTGTACTACTGATCTGTCATGCATTGAACTAGACTATTCCCGACTCAGTCTGGGCGAATCGAGGGACCCTTCCGCTCGACTTGGGCGTGAGCGCGCGTCCGTCGTCCCTCGCCGCCTCTACGCTCGACCGACCCCGCCAGTGAGTAGCAGAACGCTAGGTTCAAGCGATACAAACCCCACTAACCCTACCCAAACCCGCAGTGCGGCCCTTGACCGAGTCCGAGACCAAGACGCTCTTCGCCAAGCTCGCAAACTACCTCGGCCCCAACCTCGTCCACCTCGTAGACACCCCAGAAGACGCAAGTCGATCCCTCTGAACCATCTCCAACTCCAAGCGAGTCACCACGACGCGAGGAGGGCGAGTTGCCGTGGGGAGCACGGACTGGCGGCGGAACGCTCCATTTCGCGCTGCACAGGGTGGAACGGGCTGGAGATGGGCCAGGGGGACCTAGGTGCACAGCCATCACTTCTCAAGGACCCGCGCGCTGACCCTCCGTGCCGCGACGCCGCCCACTCCACCCTCCTCGCACCGCCTCCTCGGCCCTCTCCACCTCGCTCCTGTCCCCGCATCCGCCTGTGCATCGCCAATCGCCATACTATCATCACCATCACCTACACGGCCTCCCCGCCCCCGCAGCCCCACGTCTTCCGCCTGCACCGCTCGCGCGTCTACTACGTCCGCGAGTCGATCCTCCGACAGGCCGTCTCAGTCCCGCGCGCCAACCTCATCTCGCTCGGCGTCTGCTTGGGCAAGTTCTCCAAGACGGAAAAGTTCCGCCTCCATGTCACCGCACTCGACTTGATGGGCCGCTACGCAAAGCACAAGGTGAGCAGTGCGTTCATTCGGGCGCGGCGCAGCAGTGCGATTGTGACTTCCAGCGAGCGCAATGCCGCCGTGCGAGCGTGTCTTGCGCCGAGCACAACGTAGCGGTTCTCGCATCTTCTCCCTTTGCCCGTGCTCGCTACTGACTCGCTCTCTTCCTCTCCTTCCCTCCCGCTCACTCGACTCGCTTCCTCCCACCCTGTACGCTCTTACGCCTTCGCCACTCCTATCACCGCCCCGCCCCCTTTTACGCCCTCACCCCCCCCCCCCCCTTTTCACGCTCTCACCTGCGCACCTCCCGCCCGCCCGCCCGCCCGCCGCACGTGCAGGTGTGGATCAAATCGAACGGCGAGATGCCCTTCCTGTACGGCAACCACGTCGTCAAGGCGCATATCGGCAAGACCTCGGAGGACATTGTCGAGCACCAGGGCGTCGTCGTCTACTCGATGACCGACATGCCGCTCGTGCGTTCGCATGCGCAGCTTGCCGATGCAAGCTCTCCGATGCGTGCACCATGCTCACGCTTGTGCGCACGCAGGGCTTCGGCGTCACGGCGCGCAGTACGGTCGACACGCGCAAGCTCGACCCGACCGCGATCGTCGTCTTCAACCAGGCGTGCGTCCCCGCTTTCTCGCTTCCTCTTCTGGTTCCTCGCGCTGATGATACGAGCGCAAATAGCGATGTCGGCGAATACCTGCGCGACGAGGTGCGCTTTCCCCCCTCTTTCCCTCGTTGCCCAAGGCTGATGCCCTCCTCGTACGCAACCGCAGGACACCCTTTTCTAGATAACCTCCGCCTTCTCGCTCCCCCGCCGTCCTCCTACCGGCCCTCGCACACTCGCCGTCTTCCTCTCCCGCCTTCCGGTCCCGCAGGTCCCCCAATACCTGCCTCCCCGCCACAGGTCTTTCCCCAGCAGCAGCTCCTCGACTTCCGGTGCAACGTGTTGTTTCATTACCGCCGTCCTGCTTTTCTCTCGCGATTTGTCGTGACCTGCGCGCGGCGAGGTACATGAGGTGGTGGGAGGCGTTCAAGGGCGAGCGATGAGACGGGAGGGGCGGAGAGGAGGGAGGGCGGGAAGGGGAGGCCGCCTTCTCGCTCGGCTTGCTGCCTCTGAATTGCTCGCTTGCGCCTGACAAGGCGCGGATTGGGCTTTTCAGCAGCGCTCCCTTTCTCAGACTCGCCCTGCTGGGACGCCGAGGCGAGGCATGGGAAGAATGGCACATGTTGCGAAGGTCCCGGCTGCACTTCGCTGCCCGTACCCTTCTCTCCTGAAACCATCGCTCCTCTGCCGCATTCGCATCTCCCGTGCGAACGCCGTATTCCGTCCTCCTACGCCCTACAGCTCCCCCTCGCGCAGCGCAAGCTCATGCCACCACCCCGCCCGGTTCCACAAGTCGAGCACGCCCCCGTCGCCCGCACACCAGTGGAGGCAGTCGGCGCTGGCGGGGAAGCGGTGCGCGTCGGGGCGCTGCGCCGCGTGGTGCGTCGGGTCGAGGACCGCGACGCCCGCGCCCGCGCCCGCGCCCGCTGGACCGGGAGCGGGAGTGGGAGTGGGCGGGAGGAGCGACACGGCGAGCGCGTTCAGGACGGGCGAGAGGTACCACGCGCGCGCCTCGCCGCCGCCGGTGAGGGGGTCGAGCGCGCGCGTGTCGGGTGGGAGCGGGGCGTGCGAGGATGCGCACGAGGGGTGTCCCGGCGTGAGGAGGCGGTACGAGAGGTGCAGGCTGTGCTGTCTGGCGAGGGGGAGGAGCGTGTCCAGCGCGCGGGAGAGGGCGCGCCGGTAGAGGGCGAGGCCGGCGCTTACCTGTAGGAGGGTGAAGGTCAGTGTGCGCGGCAGGAGGAGTGGGAGGACGCGGAGCGAACGCCAGAGGGGTGGGTGTCGATCCACCGCTCCCACCAGTTGCCGACGCTGAAGATTACGACGCTCTCCTTCCAGTCGTGCGCTGCGTCCTCCGCGTCCGCTTCGGCGAGGATAGCGCGCAGCGCCGCCTCCCACTCCTCCGCGTGCATCGCGCCGCCTCCCAGCGCGAGCTCGGCCCTCACCTTCTCCGTAACGAGGAAGTCGCTCCGCAGCGTCCGCGCGAGCGGCCTATGCAGTCGGGAGGGCGGGAGGTCGAGCCCGCGCAGGAGGGCGGGGACGTCTGGGTGCGACGGGTCGAGGAAGAGGGCGCGGGTGGCGTCGAGTCGGCGGTGCGGGGGCGAGAGGACGCGCTCGACGATGGGGGGCGCGGAGGAGGGCGACGAGGGGGACGGCGCGTTGCCGAGGAGGAGCGCGAGCGAGTCGAACTGCTGCATCGTGAGCGAGTCTGCGCGTCGTCGTCCGTCCGTCCGTCCGTCACTGTGCGAGCGCCTGACGAGAGAGCCAAGAGAACGCACCGCCCATGAAGATCGCGCCGTGTCGGCTGCTTGCCAGCCTTCTCACGACCTCCCGCCAGTCCCACGCGGCTCTCCTGCACTCACCCCTGTCCTCCCCGTCGCTGCGCCACTCCCACCCGCCTACGTGCAGCAGCCTCCTCTCCTCCTCCCGCTCAAAGTCGTCCGTCCTCCCGCCGGGCGACGCGAGCGACAGTGGGCAGTACGCCCCGTCCCGGCGGGTCTCCTCGGCGTTGGTCACGCCTTGGGACGCATTCAGCGCGACGTACGGCCTGTAGCCCGCTGCGGCCCGCAGCGCGGCGATGGAGGCGTTTGCACGGGAAGGGCGGAGGACCCACTGCCCGCGAGCGAGTGCGGCAGGCGCGCACAGCGGGAGGTCCAAGGTGGTGCGGGTGGATGGCGTGAAAGCGTGTAAGGCCTCGGTTGCAGGGGAGAGTAGGACCAAGAGGAGGATGAGCGAGATCGTGAGCACGAGAAGGACGGCCGCAGGCAGTTTCCGGCGCGCAAGAAAGGGAAGGCGGGCAGCGGTAATGGGAGGGGAAGAGGGGAACTGCGCGCTCGGTGGTGATCAGATCGCTCGAAAGGATAGAGCGGAGGACAGCCGCACGCTCCAGGCTCCGCGCGGCGACGCTGGACTGCCGGACTCGAGCGATGCAGCGGAGAGCGCAGGCGAGGCGCTCGGGAGGAGGGTATACAGCGCTGCGAGCGACGGGCGCTTGTCGTCGTCCATGTCGCCTCTTCCCGTGTGAGAAAGGACGAAGAGGAGGGCGAGGGCATCGCGAGCGACCCTGCTCAGCCCCTTGATCGGCGGTGGTGCAACCTGGAGCAACGAGCGCCGTCCGGACGAGGCAAGCGGGGTGCAGGGGAGCGGGTGCGCAGCCGGGTGGGCCGTGCGGGCGGGGCAGGCTGACGGGGCAAAGAGAGCGAGAAGCAGGAAGCAGGAAGCAGGAGACCAGCAGGAGCAGCAAGAGGCGGGAGAGTGGCAAACGCGGCGGAGGAGGACGAGGGGAAGAGGCGCAGGCATGCTCGTTCCCCCTGTGATCTGAATCTCCTGCGCGGGCCTCGCCGCCCCACCTCTATCTGCATACCTCTGCTCGCCGGGACCGGAGGCGTCGCGCAAGAAACTGCTCGCAGAGGCCGTCATGCCGAGCAGCAACCCCTCGCTCGTCTCGTTCTCGTTCACGCCCGCCACGCGCAGGCACATCGCCCTCCTCTCGGCGCCGCATTCGCCGTGGGCCTTCGACGACGCACTCTCGCAGACCATCCAGGCTGCCGAAGACAAGGCCTGGGCTGAAGCATCGGCCGTGCCCTACCTCCAGATCAGCGCGGACAACCGGGCCGTCAAGTGTTGCGCCATCCGTGGCGACATCCCGGGCCTGCGCCTCGAGGCAGCACACCTCGTCCCGGCCGACGGTGGCGACGAGAGCGTGCGTAGCCGACTCTGGAGCGCTCGAGTGAGCGCGTTGACCTTTTACATGCGCCGCACCATGGCAGTTTGGCGACTTGATCGAGGCAGGCGCAGTTCCTCCTGCCGCCCACCACCGCATGACAGCCAACCGCATCCCCTGTTCGTCTAGCTGGCGCGCACACCCGCACGTTTGACCCATGCTGATGCAGCTCCTTACCTCCAGTGTCGCACGACCTGCACAACGACCTCGACAAAGGCCGCTTCGACCTCCTCCCCGCGTCGCCCGAGCCCGTACTCGCGCGCATTGCCGGCGAGGTGCTCTACTACACGAAGCGCATGAGTGCCAATCCGGCCGACTCGATGCCTTTCCGCCCGCCGTTCACCGAGTTCTACGCCGACCTTGAGCACGAGGTTCCCGCCGTCCGCATTGCCTTCTCGCGCTATTTCCCGAATCCCAAGATAGTCCACGTCGACGCTTTCACGCAGGACCCCACCGCCTACGCCGCTGAGCGTAACCGCTACGAGCCCGCGCCTCCCGGCCGCCCCGCCCCGCCGCTCCCGCCCATCATCCTCCCCGTCTCGCTCAACTGCCTCGTCTACGCCATGCACCGTCGCATTCCGCAGTACCGCTTGGCAAAGCACGAGTTGATGGTTTACAGCAAGGTGCGTCAGATTCCCTGATCTTTCTGCGTGATCAGGCGCCGACCTCCGACTTTGGCGTAGCCCCTTGGGCAGCTCTGCGGCATCCTCGTCGCAATGTGGCACCTCCGCGACGGCGAAGACGGCATGATGCGCGACCTCGTCGACGAAGCGCAAGAGCTCGTGCGGGCGTCGTACATTACGTCGCCCTTTTCCGGCCTCATCCTTGACCCGGCCTCCCACTCGCTCGCGTCCCTCGCCGCGACGGCCCCCTCACCTGCCCCGCCTGACGTTCTGAATGCTGTCACATCCCTTGGCACCGCTGAGAACCGCGCAGCGCTCGCTCCGTGGCTGGAGCAAGTCGCGCGCTGTGAAAACGTGTCGGTGGATGCGGAGGACGAGCTGAGCGTCAGCGGGGCGGAGGACGTGGGGCTCCTCCGTCACGTCGAGGTGGACAAGGAGGACCGGGCCCGGAGGACGAGCGAGTGGGCGCGCGAGTCGTCGGCGGCACTGGCGTTCGGGGCTGGGGCGGCGGTGAGCGCGCACTGAAGGGTCAACCTCCTGCCCATCTCCACCCTGTCTGCCTGCTCTGTGTCCCTTGCTTGTGTCCCTTCGTTGTTTGTACGTGCCTGATCGCCCGCTCGTTGTCGTTGTCGTTGAATACGCATACCTTTGCCTTTGCACTGCACACTTCTCTCCGTTGTCGCCCTCTTGTCGTCAGCAGCTGTGAGCCGCAGTAGTCCGTGCTCGGGAGCTTCCTGCCCATGTCCATGTCGGGCTGCCTCCGCGGTGCTCTGCTCCGCGGAACTGGCTGCGGCTCGGCTGGATCCGCTCGCGCTTGATCTCGCTGACCGCTCTCTCCCGCTCCCGCTCCTCCTGGGGCAGTCTCTACAGTGTGAGTCACTGCGAGCAGGCATCCCAAGAGCTTGTTGGGCGCGCACAGGTCCGGCGGGCCGAGGGGGCCGTGCGACGAGCTCTTCAGCCGGAGTCAACCTCTCGCGGGGTTTCGCACGGGCGAGGCAAAGTCGGGAGACGAGCATGCGCTGCGCGAGGGCGACAGGTGCACCCTTCCCACTCGTTCGGAGCCGTGTGCGCTGACCCGCTTGCGTTCCCGCCAACTCCGCCTCGCCGCTCCACCTTCCTCCTCCCCCGGCCAACTCGACCCTCGTCTCGCCTTGCTTCGCTTTCCTGGTACCTTTCACGCTCGCCTTGGTTGCCCGGATGCACGCCGCGCAGAATCATGGCCATGCAAGCGCTCCGCGAGTCGGCAAAGACCCTCCGCATCGGCATGATTGCCGGCGACGGCATCGGCCGTGTCGTCCTCCCCGTTCGTTTGCCCCTTCCTTCAGCTTAGCGAGATGCCCCTGCTGACCCACCCGCACTCCCACAGGCGGCGCAGCGTGTCCTCGAGGCGGTCCCGGGCATCCCCAAGCCGTCGTTCGTCGCGCTCGACGCTGGCTTTGAGCACTTCCAGAAGACGGGCACGGCGCTCCCGCGCGAGACGGTCGACACGCTCAAGGGCGAGTGCACGGCGGCCATGTTTGGCGCCGTCTCGTCGCCGTCGCACAAGGTTGCGGGCTACTCGTCGCCCATCGTCGCGCTCCGCAAAGAGATGGACCTCTACGCCAACGTCCGCCCCGTCAAGAGCGTCGAGGGCCACGACCCGCGCATGGTCGACATGACCATCGTCCGGGAGAACACCGAGTGCCTCGTGCGTCTCTTCGCCTCGCCTCTTTCGAACCGCAGCTCACCGCCCTTTCCCGCCCGCGCATCCACAGTACGTCAAGCAGGAGACGATTGAGGACACCCCCTCGGGCCGCGTTGCCCGCGCGACGCGCCAAATCTCGGAGCGCGCGTCGACCCGCATCGGCCGCATGGCGTTCGAGATCGCGCTCGCGGCCGCGCAGGTCAAGGCGCAGCGCGGCGGGTCGTCGACGTACGGGTGGACGGGCAAGCCGACGGTCACGATCGTGCACAAGTCGAACGTCCTGAGCGTCACCGACGGGCTGTTCCGCGAGAGCGTGCGCAAGGTCGCGCAGGAGTACCCGAATGTCGAGGTCAACGAGCAGATTGTCGACTCGCTCGTGTACCGGTGCGTGGGCGCTCTCTTTGTGTCCCTCAACTTCGTCCCTTTAACGAGGTGCTGACCGGACCGGATTGACGATCCCGCAGCCTCTTCCGCGAGCCGGAGCAGCTCTCGACCCTCGTCTGCCCCAACCTTTACGGCGACATCGTCTCGTGCGTTGCATGTTCCGTCCCTCCGCTCTGCCCATTACACGCAGGTCCTAGCGTCTGCACGGCTGTCCCAGCGAGACTGACCCCTGCTTGCTCCGCAGAGACGGCGCCGCCGCGCTCGTCGGCTCGCTCGGCCTCGTCCCGTCCGTCAACGTCGGCGACTCGTTCATCATGGGTGCGTTGACGCTGTCTCTTCCTTTCTTGCCATGCTCTCGCTGACCAACTCCGCTTTCTCGCTTTTACTTCCCCCTTTCTTCGACCTTCTCCCTCGACGCTCTTCCCGACCTACTCTCGCGCTCCTTCTGCGCCTGTATCACCTCGCCACTGTCGCCATACCCTCAGGCGAGCCCGTCCACGGCTCCGCGCCGGACATCGCCGACCGCGTCCCCTCGATCGCGAACCCGCTCGCGTCGATCCGGTCCGCGGCGCTTATGCTCGAGTTCATGGGGTACGTCGAGCCCGCGGCCAAGATCTACGACGCGGTCGACGGCGCGATCCGCAGTGGGAGCGTCACGCCCGACCTCGGCGGCAAGATGAGCACGGAGGAGGTCACCGAGACGGTGCTCAAGGCGCTTTGAGCCATGGAGGGGCTGTATTGACCGGGTTTTGGGTAAAATCGCGCTGCAAGCGCTTGCCGTATTTGCCGCCGCTGCGCTGTCGTGCCGCGAGAGCGGGAGAAGTACAGCACAGCTTCCATTCGAGCAAGCGCGCCACGATGCCGTCCGCTTCCTCCGCCGCCTCTCGTACCTGCACTCCGTCAGGAACAAGAGATGGAACTGCGATGCAAGCTGCACATTCTCGCACTGCCCGGCGCCGCTCAGCCGTAACGCACCTCGCGGTCCTCCTCGCGGAACCAGCTGCGCGCGCACCTCCAGTCAGCTCCGCCCGCCCGCGCCTGGAAATACGAGGCAAAGCAACGCACTCGTCCATCACTCGACTCTCCTCCTCGGTCGCGTAGTTGATGCACACGCTCTTGCTCTGCGTGTAAGCGTTCCACGCCTCGCGGCCGTTCTCCCTCCCGACACCAGAGCTCTTCATCCCGCCCCACGGGGACGAGGGATCGTTCCGGTGGTGTGTGTTGACCCAGACAAGGCCGTGCTGCAGCGCCGAGGAGACGCGCAGCGACTGGGCGCCGTCGCGCGTCCAGATTGCCGAACCTGCTCGCGACGCTAGCAGTCAGCGCTGCGAGAGACGATGAGCGGAAGGAGGAGCGCACCGAGCCCGTATTTCGAATCGTTTGCGAGCGCGATCGCTTCCGCCTCAGTGTCGAACGGGACAAGGACAAGGACGGGCCCGAACGCCTCCTCGCGCCAGATGCGAAGGCGGGTGGCCACGACAGTGTCCGTGCCAGTGATCAGCGTGGGCGGGTAGAAGTAGCTGCGGTATCGAGTTTGATTAGTGACGGCGCGGTGGAGGAGGAAGGAGAGCCGCCGTACCCGCTCGAAAGGTCATGCCCGTCCAGCTGCGATTCGCCGCTCATGCGCTCCCCGCCACACACCACCTTCGCGCCATCCTTCTTCGCACTCTCGACGAGCCCTTCGATGATCCCCAGCTGCCGCGCCGAAATGACAGGCCCCATCATCGAGTCCTTGTTGAACGGCGAGCCGATGCGGCGCGCGATCGAGGCGCACTTTTCGGCCAGGCGGACGACGAAGGAGTCAAAAACGGAGCGTTGAACGATAATGCGGGTGCCTGCGGGTCGTATGTAGGTGAGCGGGAGTAGCAGGAGGAGCGGAAGGAGAGGATGCGAGCCTACCGGCAACGCAGGTCTGCCCTGAGGCAATGAACGACGCAAACGCGACGCCATTCACCGCGAGGTCGAGATCAACATTCTCTGCGCGTGAGAGTCCCGGTCTCGCGCCGTCAGCACCGATCGGAGGAAGCGCGAGATGTAGAGGAGTAGCCACAACGCGCCAAAGACCACCACAGGCGCCTTCCCGCCCAACTCCGCCGTGTAGCTCGCCAAGTTCCTGCCGACGACCTCGCCAATCGCGCGCCCCGCCGCCGTCCCGCCCGTGAGGTCGACCTTCTTGATCCTCGGGTCCGAGACGAGCGCTGCGCCAGTCGACGCGCCCAGGCCGGGAAGAATGGAGAGAACGCCGTCCGGGACTGTGCAGACCGCGAATTAGCATGTAGCCAAATCGAGGAGGGAAAAGGGGAGACGTACGACCTGCGGACTGGATGATCTTGCCCAGCTCAAGGACGGAGAGCGGTGCGAGTTCCGACGGTTTGAGGACAACTGGGCGGAATGGCGGAATCAGCGTGCGCGACAGTCATGCTGATGAGATAGCTTACCAGAGTTGCCCGCAGCAAGAGCGAAGGCTGCGAGCAGGGCCGGGTTAGCTGGAACTCGAGGAGAAGGGGGAAAGTGGCCGGAGCAGCGAACCAAGCTTCTTAATCGAGATCAACAACGGATGGTTGAAGCTCGACACCAGGGCACACACGCCGAGCGGCTCGCGCCTCACAAAGTTGAGCAGCGCGCCGCGGACGGGCTGGGTCGAGCCCTCTTCCGTACGAGCGAGGGCGCCAGCGTACTCGAACCACTCGTGCAGGCGGCCGAGCTGCGTTGCCATCTCGCGATAGGGCCTGTTCATGGGTTTGATCAGCAGGGAAGGGCAGGAGAGAAAAGCGGACGCACCGGCCCGTCTGCATGCTCTCAAGGACAGCGAGGTCCTTGACCTTGGCGGCAAACGCGCGCGCAATCTCCGACATCTGCGGGCGTGCGTTACGTTCAGCGCAACTCATACGGGCGAGCAGGAAGCACACACCACCGCTGCCCGGTCCGCCGGCGCCCTCCGGCTCCACACGCCCGCCTCGAAGGCCTCCTGCGCCTTTGTGATAGCGAGCGCGACCTGCTCCTTGCTCGCAGCATCGCAGCGCGCAATGGTCTTCCCCGTCGCGGGATCCTCGACGCCGATTCTGCGGCGCGTAAAGCGTGAGCGCTCGTCGGACGACGAGGAGCTGATGAAAGCGCGAGACGGACGGGTCAGCCTCGCCGGGGAAGTCCTGGCCAGCAAGGAAGAGCGGGTAGCGGTCCTTGACGGTGTAGCTCATCGCAGCAGCAGCTCTAGCGGAAACAGGAGACGAGCGAGCGGGCGGGCGGGGAGACGCGCGGAGGACAGCGGGGCGGCCGAGTTCGCATGCCTTTGTGGGATCCGCGGATCAAGCGAGCGTGGAGCAATAATTGCGTTGAACAATAACATGGAATGCACGACGACCGAGAGAGAACTACTGAGTTGAATCAAGAGGAGCCGGGGACAGGAACCAAACATCAGACTACGGGAGCGCTGACCTCGCCAGGAGCAGCTGCCCTCCTCCTTCTACCTGCCACCCTCCTCCTTCAGGCTCTACACGCAGTGAGACGACTTGCTGCGGACCGGGCGAGCAGTTTACTGCGGGACAGGCGGAATGTCCATGTTGTCGAGGTAGTACGCCTGTCGAGAGAGCGGAAGAGCAGGGTCAGCTTATGTTTCCCCATTGCCCGCACCTCTGCGACCCGATCCCAGTGCGCAGGCCACCCAGAACGTCGAGGGAAGGGGAAGAGACGCAAGACGCACCGGGTCGCCGCCCTCAAGCTCCTTCGTGCTCCAGCCGTTGCCAACCCAGCCGAACCGGTTCTTGTTCGATCCCTCGTACTTGAAGTCCTCCCACCGCGGATTGTCGAGCACATCCAGCGCATGTGTCGCGCTACCCGGCCACAAAGCGACGACCGGGCCCTCTGTGGACGTCGGGAAGGCGCAAGAGTGAGTCCCGTGGCTCAGGGAGCGCAGAGGCGCAGTGAACGCACCTTCGAAACCGCGCTTGTACCAACTGCGGCATTTCGTCGCGAATACCGTCCTCTTGAAGTACTCGTGGGTGTACTCCATCCAGTCTGGCGACGTGCCGAGCGGTCAGGGGGGAGGAGAAAGGGAGATAGGGCGAAGGCGCACCGTCGATAGCCTCCTGCTTAGCGGCCATAGTGACGATGTTCTCGCGGAGCATCTTGTCGAGCGACTTGACGATGTACTCGACCTCCTTCTCGAAAAGGATGAGGAGCGACCCGCTCCCGAGAGACGAGTTCGGGCCGTTGATCACGAACTGCACTCGTTCGGGTTAGCTCCACCCAAAATAAGTAAGGAGAGAGAGACGCACGAAGTTGGGGTGGTCCGGGCCGATCGCCATCGAGAGGTAGTGCGACGGGTACGGGTTCTTCTCGCCCCAAAGGTCCTGGACGTTGGTGCCGTTGCGGCCGACTGCGCGCCTGGGTCAGCTTTGTTTGGGCTAGAAAAAAGACCGATGGGACGCACTGATGGGAATGCGCGGGGTGTACGAGGTGTCGAAGCTGCGCAGCACTGTCAGCGGGAGCAGGGGCCGAGAAGGCGGACGGAGACGCACCCAGTCGCGCAAACGATCGTGTCGTACTCACGGTGCTCGCCGTCGACCGTCTCAATTCCCGTCTCTGTAATGCGCTTGATGCCGGTCGAGATGAAGTCGACGTTAGGCTCGACGAGGGCCTCAAGGTAGCCGGGGCCCGGAGTGAGGCGCCTGCACCCGACGGCAAAGTTGGGGATGAAAGCCTTGGCAATGTGCGGCTTCGAGGCGAGCTTCTTTTGCACTGCGGGCGGGAAGAAAACGCGTCAGCGGGAAAGCGAGATAGCAGCGGGAGGAAGGGACGCACTCAGCTCGCGGAAGGTCTCGACAGCGCCGACCTGCAGCTCACTACCCTGGAAGGTAACGCCGTGGACGCCGTTGAGCTGCACAGACCCGTCAGCACAGACCGAGCTCGAGAGCAAAAAGCAAGGACGCACCTCGCGCTCCATGCTCTTGCGGAACTGGTGGTAGTACTCCGGATCTGTCTCAAAGCGGACCTTCTCCTCCTCAGTGAACTCGTAGTTGCTCGCGTCCGGCTTGCGCTTGAGGAGCTCGGTCGATGCGAACGGCGTAGCGATCCACGCCTGGCCGCGGACAAAGTTGTCAACGCGCTTAGCGTACGGCTGCAGCGCCGGGACGATCTGGATTGACGAAGATCCCTACACGCGTACAGCGTGGTCAGTCCACCTCCATGGGCAGGCAAGTACAAAGGGACACGCACGGAACCGATAACAGCGACCGTCTTGCCCTTCTCCGCCTCGGGGCCGACGGGGTACGACGCCGAGTGGTACTTGGTGCCCTGCAAGTGCACGCAAAAATTCAGCGCTACTCATGAGCGTAAACAGATGCGAGACGTACCTTGTAGTCGTGGATGCCGGGGATGTTGGGCCAGTCCCAGCGAGCGAGGCCGCCCATGCCCTGGATAACTACATCCGCAATCTTCTCCGCCTCGCCGATCTTGTTGCCCTGATCGTCAACGATATCGAACGCGAGGTGCCACTGCTTGGTGTCCTCGTTCCACTTGGCCGACGTGAGCTTGTGTCCGAAGCGGAGGAAACGCTCAAGCTTGTACTTGGCTGCGACCGTCTTGAGGTACTGAAGGATCTCACGGCCCTGGGCGTAGAACTTGCTCCAGCGGTACTGGAAACGCGCAGCTTCGTAAGTTTCGATGCAGGCGGCCACAGGCAGGAGGAAGGGGACGGACGTTCGGCTCAAAGGTGATGCTGTAGCAATGCGCGGGGATCTGCAGGCGTTGTCATTGTCAACAACGCACGCAGCCGGAATGGAAGACTGCCGACGCACGTCGCAGCACAGGCCAGGGTAGCTGGTACGGAGGCAAGGTGGGGGAGGTCAGTTCCATCCGAGCGGTGCGCAACAGCGACGACGGCTCACTTGTTCTCAAACCAAGTACCGCCGACTTCGTGGTTCTTCTCGCTGCAAGTGGAAAACGGAATGTGAGTTGAGCGTGGCGGGATAGGTGGGGAGGACGCGCACAAGATGTCGAGGTCGACGTTCTTGAGCTTCTGGTCGATGCGGATACCTGCGATGATGCCCGAAAAGCCCGCGCCGACTGTTTGCACGAAAGAACAGAGCGTCAGTGCGAAGTGGAGGGGAAGAAGCGGCTCCGCAAACGACGGCCGGGCGAAGGGAACGGAGGCGCACTCATTGCGACCTTGAGGCGGCGGCCGCTGTGGCCGACCGGGTGGTCCTCGACGGTGAAGGGCGACGTGCTGTGCCCGCGCGGGAGCCCCGTGAGCGGGTCGAGGTCGATGCTGATCCTGCACGCAGGGGCGACGAGCGAGGTGAGCTGGGCGAGTCGGGCGAGAAAAGATACGGGCTTGGCGAGGGGAGGGAGCGTACATGTGTGCTAGAGTAGGAGAGATAGAGAAAAGTGCAAGGGAAAGAGTCGCGGTGAGGCGAGCGAGCGAGGCGGGAGGAGGAGAGGGACGCGGACGCGCCCAAGTCGAGGCGACGGGCGGCGCGGAAGGTGCGAAGCGCAACCGGAGCGGGGGGGATCCAGGCACGTGCACCGAAATCCCTCCCGATCGGGTCCCCCGCGGCTTGCGTCTTCCGGGCGCAAATCAGCGCTCTCGGCCCGCACCGACCCCGCGTCCTCGGCAGCGCTCTTCCCTCAGATGCAGCGCCTCTGCATCGTCCTGCTCATCCGCATCGACGCCCACGCGTCCATGAGTCCTCACTCAGCCGCTCCTTGAGGTCCGCCCTGCTTTGGCCACTCGGCGCCCCTACTCCGCCTCCTCCCCGCCACCCCGCGCCGCCGCCAGCTCCCCAGCCGCTCCCGCTTCCCGCCCCTTCGCCAGGCTGCTGGCTCGTTCGCTTCCACCCTCCTCGACCCGGCCGCACCGCCTGCGATGCGCTCTCCTCTTTTCCTGCGTCAACTGCGTTGAGTCGCCTGTCGCGCGGGGGTTCCTACGTACTAGGCGCGAGCGGACGAGAGGAATGGCTGACGCGAACGGAGACCAGCGGGATGTGCTGTAAGAGTGGTCGCTGGTGTACTGGTCGGGCTGTACGGGCGGCTAGGCTGGCTCCGCTCCCCTTTACTTCCTTAACCTCCGGCCGGATCGTTTCCTCTAGCTGCTGAGGCGGCTGCGGGCGCCTCCCTTCCGCGCTCTCTGATCCCGACTGGCGCGCGGCTCCGCACTTTCTCTGCGCCAACGGTTCGTCAAGCCGCTCTCGCAACCCCGTGCTTCCATGCTCCCGCTCGTCGCACACTACGTGCCCGCTCGTCGCGTCTCGCTATGTCGCGCGCTCCGGCTTCCTCAGCCTTCAGGCTGCGTCGCTCTTCACGCCTCCCTCCATTCTTACGGGCGGAGTAGAATAAGGGCGGCACCGGCGGCAAGCAACCCTTTCGAGAGCCCGGTGCTCTCGGGCACCCAGACCGCCGGTCTGCCTCCTGCTGACCCATACTAACTTTCAAGCTGGTTTTCACCTCCTCCGCACTCAAGCCTCCTCCTCCCGCACAAGCTCTCCCCCTCGCTGCGTACTCTTATTCATCTCGCAATGCACGGATACCATCCGTTCTCCCTCACCTCCCCGCGCTTGAACATACGGTCTACCACTCCGATCTACTGCTGCTTGAACCAGACGAGCGCGCCGAGCGCGATCGCGTACCCGACGAGTTGCAGGCCCGTGATGGTCGACCCGAGGAGGCCCCACGAGCCGGCGATGAGGAGGATCTGCGCATGGGCGGGCGCGGAGCGGGTGGGGGGGGGGGGGGGGG
>JAPZQE010000002.1:20601-286577 GCA_028828645.1 Rhodotorula sp. PL61-2
GTGGGGGGGGGGGGGGGCGGGGGAGTCAGTACGATTCTCTAGCTGCAGGTTTGCGGGCGCGAGTGGAGGGAGGGGAGGGGGAGTGGAGGTGGAGGTGGTGGGGGAACGGGCGAAAGCGAGTTCGCAATGGAGGCAGAGGAGCGGGGCGCGAAGACGAGGAGGCGGGACGCACGTCCTTGAGCACGCCCGCGAGGGTGAGCACGAGACCCGACGCCTTGCCAATGAGCGAGACGGACGCGAGGTTGAGCGCAAAAGTGAGGCAAGCGCTGCGGCGGAGCGCGAGGGTCAGCGGCGGTTCGTCTGCGTGTGCCAGTGCGGTGGCGCCCGCTCGCTTCGCACGAGGGATACTAAGAGGAGAGGGCTATCAAGCGACCCACTTGAAGAAGAGATACGGCACGCCGACGAGGGTGACGGCGTCCTCGAAGACCTGGAAGCCCTCGACCGGGAGGAGGATGACGGCGTTGATGGCGAGGCAGACGGGGGCCATATAGTACAGCGAAGCGATGGGGTCGAGGCCGAAGCCCTGGAGGAGCTTCTGCACGAGGACCAGGCGGCACGACTCGATGCCGATGGCGAGGGCCTGGGCGGATTGAGAGCTTGTTAGCACCCGGATCTGGCGAAGGAACAGGAGAGAGTGCGCGCGCACCTGCACGAGGAAACCCCACAGCTCGAAGTCGAGCTCGCCGTAACTAGCGAGCGCGACGCCAAACGAGATGAGCGAGACGATGAAGAGGATCTTGCGCGTGAGCTCCTTGAGGCCGAACGCGGCTGAGACGAGGAGGACCGACACGGGCGTGAAGGCCTGTGTGCATGGTACACATTAGCCTGTTTGAAAGGAGGACTGGCTGAGGGAGAGAACAGGCGCACCTTGATCATCTGGACTGCATGGGCGAGAACAGAGGCGCTCGTCAGTCTTGCCTCATGATGACAACGCTTCAGCGAGAATTACGTACTGAACGACACCGACAGCCGGAGGTACACCCAGTTGCTGAGCACAAGCGACGCCGAGAAGAGGAAGCCGACGGGGACGATCTTGCGGAGGAACGAGTCGCGGTTCATGACGCCCGTCGCCTCGAGCTCCTTGGCTTTGTCGACCATGTTGGTGTACCGCCGCAGGAGGCGCGTGGCGATCGTCTGGAAGAGAAGGTGGATGGTCGTGAGGGCCTGCGGGTCGCGGCGTCAAGGTCAATATGGGCAGCGAGACGCGCTCTTCGCGAGGCGTGCCGGCACTACGAGTGAGAAGGTGACAGAAACGCACGACGGGGTGCTTGAAGCCCAAGTCGGACAGGATATACTTGTTCTGCGCACGCCCACCCTGTCAGACCCTCCCTCCCATGGCCGGAGAAGACACTACACGAACCTGGAGGATTACGGCCGACGAGGTAGCAATCCATGCGATGATATAGAACCATGCAGGAAGGCGCTTCCACGCGGGAATATCCTGCTCAGCACCGGCGCGAGCGGCAGAACCTGTGCACGGAGGGGGGCAGCATAAGTACTCCTTCGACGCGGCGAGCGCTGACGACGATGATCCCGTAATCGCACGTCTCTCCGCACAAGCGCGGCTGCTCGACAGGGTCGCGATGGGAGAGGGACAGAGGGCGCACCGTCTGGGTTCTGGCTCGAGTTCTTCCTCTCCATCCTAAGCGCCTGTACGGCAGGCTCTGGCTTCTGGTGGAAGGGCAGGTCCTGCTGGCGCTCCTGGAAGAAGGTCTGGAACGAGAACTGCGGCTGCGACGGCTGCGGCTGGTGCGCCATGATGAGGGCGGGGGTGGGGCGGCGAGGACAGCGACGAGCGCGAGGAGAGGCAAGCGGGGCGAGTTTGAGCGCGTCTAGGGACAGGCCGGGGCTGCTGCACGTGCAAGCAGCTCTATCGAGCGAGAGGAGCGGCAAGAGCGCGGGGCGAAACGTTCGCACGCTGCTCCATCTCCCGCCGCAACGTCCGAGACACCGCACACTGTCTGACGCGGGACATCCGTTCCAGCGTTCTTGCAAGGGGAACGGTCGCTCCCGGGCGCGCGAGAGCGCGGAAGGCAAAACCATTGTACCCTTCACGCCGCGGAGGAGCCGCTCAACGGAATGGGACGAATGGGCCAAAGGACATGCCATGTCTAGTGCAATGCAATGACAAAAAGAACGCGCAGCTCTATCCAGAGCGCACCCCGCCCCGCCCGCGCGCAATCACCGCTCCTTCTTCCCCTCCTTCTTCTCCCCCTCGCGCTCGCACTCCTCCTTCTTTCGCCGCTCCTTCTCGTCCTCCTCCCCATCCACATACCCCCACAGCTCGGCGCTCTCGCCCCTGATCGCCGCGCACAGCGCGACGCTCGCGATGCAGGCGGGCGAGAGGTACAGCAGCGCGGGCTGCGCGGCGCGGAAGGTGTGCATCGCGAGGATGGTTGTGGCGAGACCTGTGCGCGGGAAGGATCCGGTGGGAATGGTGCGAGGTGAGGGTGAGCGGGTGTGGCGTAAGAAAGATGGTGTCGGTTGGAGCATGGTGATGACGGGTCGGCACGAAGGAAGAATTAAGGATCGGGACAGGCGAGTTGAGGTCGAGCGCAAGCAGATCATGAGTCCCGCCCTACCCTACAAGCTGAAGGAACGAGAGACGCACCGGCAATATAGGCAGCAAAACACGAGTAAAAGTACGGCTTGGAAAAGCTCTTTGTGTGCGGGCGGAACGGCACTCCCGCGCGCTTGAGCGCGAGGTGGTAGTCAAACCGGAGCGCGAGGGCGAGGAAGATGCTGCACGTCGGAGGTGTATGCAGGTAGTCAGTTTCTCGCGCTCCCACACTTAAGGACGGACAGCTGAGGACTGCGACGCACCCCGGTAGCACGATGTCTCCCAGGCCGAGGAGCGTAAAGTCGCTCGCCTTGGCCAGGTCCTTCGGGAAGACGATTTTGATGGGCGCTTCGAAGCTCTTCGCGACGTCGACCATGACATCGGCGCCCTTGCCGAAGACGGCCTTTGATCCGAAGACCCACCTGCGCGCGGAGCGAGCGCTGGTCAGGCCCTGATGGGCGGGAGGGCGAGGATGCAGCCGCACCAGACGTCGTAGAAGAACAGCCCCGCCAGCAGGACCGATCCTGTTGCGAACGAGTCGAGGTAGAGGAGAGAGATCGCGTTGAACGAGAACGAGAGCGCGACAAGGTTCGAGAGGATCCAGTTGCGCGTGTAGATCTGCGCGAGCGAGAGCACCGCAGCGAGGGGGACGGCGCAGAGGTGCACGGAGGTGAACGAAAGCTTGGTGTACTCTGCGGGTCAAGAAATGGTGTCAGGAGTGTGCAAGGGTGCCGCGAGCAGCAGAGGCGAAATCAGCGGGGAGGATACGCACCTTCCGAATCTTTAGTCAGCAGCAGCTTCCACTGCGCGCACATGAGTGTCAGGATAACAATCGTATAGCCCCGGGAGTAGGAGGAGAAGTCGCACCTTTGCCAACTTGCGGTAACGGGCCTCGCCCATCCCGGCGCGCAGCACCTTGGCGCCCGTCCTCGCCAGCCCGCCGACGGCCATGATGGCGAGGTACCAACCGAGTATGCGGTTAAGGAGGGCGCGATCCAGGTACTTGAAGGAGAGGAAGAGCGTAAGGAGGACGCCCGAGCCAAGGAGCGGGAAGGAGTAGGCGTCTTCACGCTACAGGTAAGCAGGGACAAGTTAGGCCGTATTGTAGGACTCCTGATACACTCCTGCAAGCGAGAGAAGGCAGCACGCACCGTCAAGCGCTCGACGACCTCATCCTCGTCGTCGTCCTCCTCGCTGTCCTCCTCGCCCTGCTTGCCCGTCTTTGCCTTGCGCAGCTTGCCCTTCGCACTCTTTGGCATCTGCAAGGGGCGCGCAGAGGGTCGATCGCGTCAGTGGTGGTCATCGTTCGGCGGAATCACGGGCAACTGACGACGAGGGACGCGTGTGCGCCCGTGACGATGGGGATCAGCGCGCCGGCGAGCAAGGCGGCGTACGCGCGGTACAAGCCCACAGAACTCATTTTCGCGATCAGCAGCGCGCAGGCACGAGCGCGAGAGCAGCGGACGCGTGTCGAGCCGCCGGGACAAAGGCGCGCGCGCCTCTCTCGTCGCGCATTTCACGCCGATCTGGTCGTTCACGCTCGGCTGCTCTGTCCTGCCTTGCATCTGCTCCGGGCGTCACTAATGGCTGCCCGCCCACGTCTGCATCGCTCATCCACGCCTTCCTCGCACCTTGCCTCTTTCGCCACGATCTGGACTACGTTGGACCACGGCGCGCGCTCGTCCAACCCTGAACTGCCTGCAGAAAGCGGCAAGGGACAAGCAAGCACTCATGCATGTATGCGCAGTCTCCTCAGAGCAGGAGGACGACGAGCGTTGCGACCGCAAACGCTTCTCTCCCTCCTATCCCTCCTCCGTCCGTGCGGCTCGCTTGCGCTGCTCTTCTCCATCTTGCTCGCACACTAGCGTCTCTGTCGTCGCTACGAACTCGGATCGACTACCCGCAATTCTCAGCCATCTCGTTCACTTCGCCTATCCTCGACATGCTCTTCCGCACCGTCTTCCTCGCCGCAGCTAGTGCTGTTGCTACGGCAACGAAGATCATTCTGCCTTTGTACGAGTGGTCGGAGAACTGCTGGCTGGACCTGCAGCAGGCAGCGTGCGTCGTCTTTTCCACCCCCAGTCGAGTTTCTCCGAACTGACCTGTCCTTGCCTTCGTCCTTCGCGTATGCCCTCTACATTGCTCCTCGTGCAATCGTCAACGCACAACTACAGGGCGCAGAGTCCCTCCCTAGAGTTCATCCTGATCATCAACCCCAACTCCGGCCCCACCACCGACGCGTCCGACCCCTCCCTCTACTGCATCCCGCGGCTGCGGGCTCTCCTCCCGACATCGACCTTCGTCGGCTACGTCCGCACCGAGTATGGTGCACGCTTCGCTGCCGAAGTCACGGCTGACATCGCGACGTACAAGAGCTGGAGCGGGATCAAGGTCGACAACGCGGGCGCAAACGCCAGGCTTGACGGGATCTTTTTCGACGAGATGGCGTGGGAAGCGACAGTGGCGAACCTGGCGTTGTACTCAAACTACTCGACTACGGCACGGAGCGCGTTTGGTGCGAAAGGCAAGAGCACAGTGCGTCCTCCCTCTTTCCGTCTTGTTCCTCTGTCCAAGCCAACCTCCGAGCCGCAGATCGTCTTCAACCCGGGCACGCAAGTGAATGCCCGCTTCTACACCTTTGCAGATTACGTCGTCTCGTTCGAGACGTACTACAAGGACTGGAAGGGGTGTGTTTCGCCCCTCCTTCTTGCCCTCCTTCCCTTCCTTCCTTGCTCTCCTGCTTTCTCCTCCTCTTCATGCCCACGCTACGCGCTGACTCCTTTTCTCGCGCAGCCCCTCCTCCCTCCCGCCGTCCGCCCTCGTCCCCAGATCCGCCGTCATGATCCACTCCTTCCCGCTCGGCACCGCCGGCTCCCGCCTCCTCCCGCTCACCGTGCGACAGATCGCGCCCCACGCCGGCGCAGTGTTCGTCACAGACGTCCAGCTCGACACGGAGGATGTGTATCAGCGGTTTGGCGGGAACTGGGAGGCGTTCTGCAGGCTGGTGGGGGGCGCAAACAAGGGTGCAGCGTCGAGCGCAGCGACAATTGAGCGGGTGGCACAGTAGATTATCGAGAAGATGATGACGATGGGAAAGGCCCTGTACCTTCCAGGGACGTGCGTGGCTCTCGATGAGCGGAGGTGAGCATGAGGAGGCACACAGGCGGGTTTTGCTTGCTTGCGGTTCCTCCCCTTGGCTCAGCTGCCCCAAACGCATCGCCACACTGCTTCTTCGGCCTCTCTCACAACCTCAGCTCCCACAGAAGACAATGTAAAAAGCTTCCTCTCTTTGCGAAGGTCCACCTACTCGTTATCGCTCCCTTTTCGTCTACACCATCTTTAATTCCGCGCCCTAGTTTGCGCTGGTCCTGAAAGGGTGCGTCCTCTCCGCGCTCCTCCTCCGCATCGGAATCATCGCCGACGTCGCCTGGTTCATGACCGTCTGGCGATCTTTGAGCGCAATCTGCGCCAACTTCGCATCAAACAGCACCTCGACGTGGAAGACACGGCCGCTGAGGAGCCCAATCTCGAGCTTCCAACGGACGAAGGCGGGTGGGTGGTTGGGAGTGATCAAGAGCGTGGCGGGGGAAAAAAGCGGTGACCAGACAACGTAGTTGCAGCGCTTCTCCGTGAGCTGTTCGCGCAGCTCCGCCGTAATGCTGCCTGCATACTTGCGGTCAATACTTGTTCTCCGATAACGCGAAAAAAGCTGCAAGCCGTACGCACGGATGCGCGAGTCAAGCTGAAGCGGCGTCCGAGTTGGGTTGAGTTGCCCATTCCACCACTTGCGCATGAGGTCCGTGACCGTTGTTCTACCTGAGCCATCGTCGTGCAGCCAAGCGTATGTGGGCCCCGGAAGCAAAGCAGTGTGATCGCCGTGCGCATGTGGGTTGATCGTCCAAGGCGGATGCTCGACATCCTGCCCATGCTTGGGTTCCTGCGAGACGGGCATGGTTGGGTCGGGCATGGCGATGCGGAGGAGGTCTTCCGCTGCAGGAGAACAAGTGAGCGAGTGCAACAAGACAGAGAACAAAAGGAAACGCACGGGTGCCGGACCCCGCATGCTTGCCAACGACGAAGAACAAGTCTTGTCCATGTGTCGCTGAGTAGGGTCCTGGCACCGGTTGAATCGGCAGTGCGCTCTCGTAAAACTTGATGAAGGCATGTATGTATCCGACAATGCCGTATCGCTCAATCTGGAACGACGAGGTTTAGTTGCGTCATCTCTTCTGGACACAGGGAAAATTGCGCACCACGCCCAGTTCGATGTTGACTTGCTGGGAAGGAGGCTGATCATATCCCAACTCAGCAAGGTACCCGCCGAGGACAGTCTGATGGTGCTGTTCTGCAAATGGGCAACGAGCATGTCAGCGACAACCCAGCGACAATCCGTGACTCGGAAGACGGAGAACGAGGAGGGAAGGGATCGGAGGGAAGGAAGAAACGGACCGGGGTCGATAGACGAACTCATTGCTCAGCGGGTTCTGGCGCAGTGCACCAATAATGAAAGGCAAGGAGAAGAAGCAAACAGCCGCGAGTTCTCTAGAAGTGCACACACGGACAGGAGTCGTGTCGCCAGAGCCGCGGATCCTCGGATGCTCCGCAGAAGGCCACAGGCTGTGCAGTCTAGGTCATCGTGTCAGCTTCATCACGTGCCATGCATCGCCTCCAGGGCGATGCTCTCGCTCGGCGCGACAGTCGGCTGCTTAAGCTGAACGGGACGACCTCCCGAACCCTATTTGAGAAGGTCAACCGATGCTTTCACAACTCCCTCTCCACCTATATGCCCGTCATAGCCTCCGCAGCAACAGGCCGTCTTACTGGAACACCTGTCGGCGCTCCTGCCCCCGCGGTTCCGGGTAGACCGCCCTTGCCTGCGCATGCACGCGCTCCCTCACCTGGAGCACGAGCTCGGCGTATCGCCCGTCGAACGTGATGACGGCGTGGCTCGTCGAACGATCCATATGCCCGAGGGTCAAGCGGTAGGTTGTTGAGCGCGGGGGAGTCGCGGGGTCTTCGAGGTAAGCCGCGAGATCGACCATTGGGCGCCAGGTAACGGACTCGTGCGAGCCTGCGAGGAGGTGGACGTCATTGGCCTGGAGCGTAGCTGCAGGTAGTTCCACTTAGTTCGTATACTTGGCGTTGATGAGAAAGGAGAGGAAACGTGGAGGAGTACAACGCACTCGAGCGAGAGTCGATCTCCCAAGGCATCCCAGGGTGCGCAGGCGTCGCCGTCCTCGCGAGCCCGCCTTTCTTCCAGATGGCGGCAACCTCCGTGCTTCGCGGTCCCTTCCGATTGAACTGGTACATGACGAAGCATGGTGCAGCGAGCGCCGCATGCGCCTCGTGGGCCGTTGCAGCCCAGCAGGCCTGCCTGGTTCCCGGAACTGTTTGTCCAGCCGTAACGGGGGTGAGGCATGCCGGGAAGATGAGACGGTATGGGGACGCCTCTGCTCCGAGGGTGTCAACTAACGTATTCCGATAGGGCAGAGGACGCAGCGCACCAGCACCGTACCCTGAGCCAGACTCGACCAAAGCGAGTTGTGCGGAGAAGGACACATTGAGTCGAAGCTTCAGGGGAATGAGGCACGCCTTGAAGTACTCGACGAATCCCTCCACTCGATTAAGGATGCCGCGCGCCCGTACCTGCGGGTGGCAGCGAAAGACGAGGATATGAACCAAGATCAGCGCACGCTGTCTCTCAGATCTACTTTATCGAATGGCGGGTGCTGCGAAGCGGGAAAAGGGCCCGAAGCGGAAGAGCGACAGACGCGACTCACTTGGTCGAGCATGCTGTCATGCGGCTCCCCCTCAAGGCACTGAAGGCCGAGGTGCGGCAGTTCCTTGCCCACGCCAAGAATGATGCGCTGCTCTGTTCAACCAGGAGGCGTAAAAAGGCGTCAGAAGGGCCGAAAGAGCAGGAAGAGGGAGGCGCACGGAGCGCCTGTTGCCGTGTCTCCTGCCCATCGCCTTCGACGGCGGCGAAAGCGGTAGCGGTCAGCAATAGCGGAAGACCGAGAGGAGGAAGACGCACCGGGAACGTCGATTGGCGGGAGCGTGCCGTTGACCCCGTCATCAGGAGGGACGAAGGCGGCGGGAAAGTGCAGCGGAAGGGCGCCAGGTCGGTCGAGTTTGGCTTCGGGATCTTTCGAGAGTGAACCCGAGGCGTGAGTAAACCGCCAGCGCAAGGGGGAAGCGAGGAGGAACGTGCCGACAGCACCGGGGTGGCCGGGCGGGAGAGGGACGCGCGCATCGCCGACGGGGGGCAGATAGCCCCAGCGGAAGTGCGGTGCGAAAGAGTCCGTGTGCTGACTCATCGTTGGTGAAAAGCGCAAATCGCGAGGCGAAGAAGCGGGAGAAGGCAAGCTGCATGCAGGAAAGGAGACGCCCGAGGCGGGGGACGTCCGCGGAGCCTCCGTAGGGCTTTTTCGGAGAGTGCAGCGGAGACGTTGGAGCAGGAGAGGAGACCCCAGCTGAAACCATTTCTCTCTCTCGCTCCGGCTGACCGTCGCCCTTGCGCGCTCCGACAACGCAGACCCGCGCACGTGTGCACTGAAGCACGCGGGTGCCCTTCCCCTCGCCAACGGCTGCACTGCCTGCGTAACCGGTGCGCAGGCTTTTCCAGCAGCGTGTCAAAGTGACCTGCACGTGTACTCGTCCCGTCGTACTTCCCGAAGGACGAGCTGTAGATGATGTGGCGCGAAGGGGGTCGTGCGAGGTGAGCGCGCGGATGGGGTTGTAGGTTGACGTCCACGTCGGAAAGGCGCCTAGCCGGAGAGGAGGTAACGGTCGACTTCGTCGAAGTCGGCAAGGGAGGATAGAGCGTGAGCGCGCTGAGAATAACCGAAAAGAGGTGAAAACTCACGCGAACGCGAGTCCATCTCAGACCTTCGTCTTTCCTGCCCGGGCCAGCGTATACGCCCGCCCCCTAGCGGAGCGCGTCCGCCGTGGGGCTCTCCAGGTGCCGGGGACCTGGAAGCGCACGTATGTCGCCACGGCGAGGACAGCGTCCTACTCGGCGGGGCTCACGAGCCAGCGGTAGTGGTCCTGCGGGTGAAAGCGGATGCCGATGCGGTAGGCCGGGACGACAAGGCGGAAGGGCGCTCGGCTGTGCGCTGCGCGTCAATACGTGGGCTCTGCAGGAGCAAGGAAAGGGGGAACCTATGCCGTTACCCTATTGTGGGCGGAAAACGGCGGCTCGTCCGGGAACAAGTGGTTAATTACCAGCTCGAGCGGGAGGCCGTGCTTGCAAGAGAACTGGACAAAACGGCAGAGCGCTCGACGCTATGCAGGTATGAAGCCCTGGCTTGAAAGACCTGTGAGCGAGTGAAGGAGGAAGAGCGAGGAAACGCACCGCCTGCAGCAGGCTGGCGCGCTCGTCCTCGCCACAATACGCAAGCCCGACTTCCGAGATCCTGAACTAGACGTTATATACGAATCGGGGGTACTGCGTGGATTCGTCAGCGAGCGAGGGAGATAGCCTGGAGAGGAGAGCGCACTGATGATGTGCAAGCGGTCCTCCGGCCGCATGTCGACACCTGCGTTGATGGGAGGCAACCTCCCGGAGAAGCTTGTATTGTCGGTCAGGGTAGGCAGCAGCGCCCCAAAGCAGAAGAAAGCAAGACTGAGCCAGACCGGAAGCAATCCGGATCCGCGGGGAGTTCTCCGCCTCTAGTCCAGATAGCGGGAAGGGCGGTGCGACGGAGTCCAACAGGCGGCGCTTGCCGCCCGTAAGCAGAGCACAGAAAGCCACGAGCGAGACAGGCGCGACGCGCTCATCCATTCACCGCCCTACCCGCTCCGCACCGACACGCACCTCCCGCCCATGCCCCTCCTCATCCTCCTCTTCACTCCCGCTCAGTTCCGCGAGCGCCTCATCCCCGAGGAGCTCCCTCACGACCCGCTCGGCGTACGCGCGTCGCTCGTCGAGGTCCATCGCCGCGGTCGTGGCGCGCGCAGTCGACAGGCGGGCGAAGAGCGCGTCGAGGGAGTCGAGGTCCGCTTCGGCGGGATCGTCGTCGCAGGGATTGTAAGGGTGTGAGGGGAACGAGCGGGAGTGGCAGGAGTCGGGGAAGGCGGAGGAGGGGTGCCGGTAGAGGTGCGAATCGGCGAAGGGGTCGTTGAGGACGCATGTGCCCGCCCGCGCTGAGTTGGCCGCATCGACAAACGGCGTAAAGTCATCCTCAAACGCGGCGACCTCCTCTGCAGCCGCGGCGTTCGTGCCGTCCCCGCCGTACCTTTCGGGTGCAATAGAGGGCAAAAATCGCTGCGGGAACGCCCACTGTGCTGCGCCGCCTGCCTCTTCCGGCCGGACCCGCGGCGCGGGGAGGGGCGGCGCGCCGAGCGCGGACCACGCCTCGTCCTCCTCGTCCCCCTCATCGCCAGCATCCTCCCTGTCGCTCCACTGGCCGTCAGTGCCCAACGCGCGCTTGACCGCACCGCGTGTTGCCCTCGCGAGCGGCTCGACGCGTTCCATCCCATCCCACATGTGCGCATGGAGCGCGGCAACGATCCGCCCGATGGGGTCGGTCCCGTCGTCGTCCCCTTCTGCGTTCACTGTAGTCGCACGCGAGGATGGACGCGGTGTGGTGTGGAGGTGCACCCATTCGAACCCGGCGGCGAGAGCGACGTCGTCCCAGGCGGACTCGTCCAGCTCGCTGCCCGAATGAACGGGCATGGCTGAGGCGTCCGTGTCAGCAAGTGTTGGTGCGAGTACGGAGACGTCGGTGGTAAGTGCGGGCAAATACGTGACGAGGAGGGCGACCTCGAAGTCGGGGACGCGGGAGGAGAGGCGGGCGAGAAAGTCGACGACGACAGGGGAAGGGTTCTGTGGGAGTATACCGAAGCGCTCAGTAACACGTCCTGAACTGGGCAGAGATGGAGAGCATGCGCACCGGAGTTGCGGGTGCGAGAACAACCACCGCCGGCTCATCCCCCTCCGTCAATCGCACCCGCACGTCTTCTCCTTCGGCCTCGGCGGTGGGGATGATGCGCAGAGCGACTGAAGCAGTGTAGTATTTGTTGGTGATGCGCCAAGGGACGAGGAGCGACGAGGGTTGGGCGGGCGAGGGGGACGGTGGGGCGTCGGAGTCTGCTGAAGGGGCGGCATCGCGCCGCCGGTAGGTGCGGATCGCTGTGCGGGGCGTTGTTACAGGTCAGGTACGTCTATAGCAAGCAGGCACGGCTGGACTCGCCGTGTATGAAGCTGTGGGCGGTGTCGACTGATGAGGGCGCGAGTGGGTGGACGAGGACGTGCGAGAGCGAAGGGAGCGGCTCGGCGGGGATGCCAGCAGCTGAAGAGTCCATGAAGCACAGCCTAGCACTGATACAAGCCGTTCTAGCGAGATCTTAGTGAAGCGCGCCGTCCAACCTGGGCCCGCGTTGGCGCATCCTGTCCCTCTCGCTCTCCTCGCCGCGTAGAGTCGTGCCTGCAGTCCTGAACGCGCAACGGGACCTGCCAGATCGACCCGCGGGTAAAGTACCCCCGCCCACGCTCGTGTCCCCACTCCTCTCCGCGTGCTTTGCTCGAGTCCTCGTCCTCGTCCTCGACCGAGCGGACTCTTGGGTGTGTTTGCACCGGGACTGCAGGCGGCTGTCCGTGCTCGAGGTCTTGCTTGCCTCGGCCCGCTGCTGAGACTGTCTAGTGACGGCGCCGGTGCTTTCTCGTCCCGGCTCTCCCAGAGCCAACCAGTGTCGTCGCCGCCAAGTCGACTTCAAGTTCGTCCGCTGGAGCGTATGGACGCTCGCACTGACGTACCGACGGCTGCGCCTTCATCGTCAGTCAAAGCTCCCATCGCCCACGCCCGCGCGTGCCAGAGGCGATCGCCAGGTCCTCCGATTCCGTACCTTCTTGACCGTTGTCTGGGCAAAGTCGAGTTCGCCGAGCCTCTCTCGGCACATTTGTATGCCGCCTTACCCAAGCAGGTAATGCAGCTCGACCCGCGTGAATACACCGTCACTCATGGCACGCTCAACGCTCGTGACCTTCGTCTTCTTCGCCAAGCCGGCGTTTCTCCCCGTTCCTCTTTATCGGATGACGGCTGCTCGACCCCTTGACCAGCATCTCTTGGAGGTCCGTGGAGGCCCCTGCGTGCTCCTCCTTTCGCGACGAAGCCCCACCGACCCGCCTCGTCTCTTTGCCTTCTTCTCGCTTTTCTCTCAAACTGCTTTGAACAGCTTTCTCTGCAGCCATGCCCCTCGCTGCAACATCAGATGTCAATGCCATCGAGGCGCCCGTCACGTTCAAGGCCTACTTGATGTGCGTCGCGCCCCTTTCCCCTCATCAGGTTCGCGCTCGCTGACCTTCCTTCTGCCGCAGGTGCGCCTTTGCCTCGTTCGGCGGCATCTTTTTCGGTAAGCGCTTCTCCTGATGCTGTCCTTGCATCGCATGCAGGCCACGATGAACATCACTGACCACTCCCCCTTCCTCCTTCCCCGACTCCTTCCTCCTCAACCTCCTTCCTCCTTTACCCACTTCCTCGGTCTTCCCGCGCAGGCTATGACTCAGGCTACATCAACGGTGTCCTGGCCTCGCGCCAGTTTATCAACGCGATCGAGGGCGAAAACGCGGACGAAATCCGCTCGTCGCGCTCGTCGCTCATCGTCTCCATCCTGTCTGCGGGCACATTTTTCGGTGCATTGATCGCGGGAGACCTTGCCGACCGTTTCGGCCGGCGTATCACTATCATCTCGGGCTGTATCGTGTACATCTGCGGCGTGGTGATCCAGTGCGTTCGACGATCCTCCTTCACCTGTGCGACGTTATCAGGGTTAGCATGTCTGACACCATAGGCACGCAGGATGTTTGCTGCATCCGCGCTGGCCACCATCGTGATCGGGCGCCTCGTCGCCGGCTTCGGCGTCGGCTTTGTATCCGCCATCATCATCCTCTACATGGTGCGTACCTTCTCTGGCCTCCCCGGCGCGAGGTAGCACGGATCTAAGCTTGCGAGAAACGCGATTGACCGTCCACCTTTCCTTTTCTCCCCGCCCGCAGTCCGAGATCTGCCCGCGTAAGATCCGCGGTGCCCTCGTCTCTGGCTACCAGGTGCATGCCCTCTTCACCATTTATGCCCTTGCCCGTGCTGACTCGCCCCGTCCCGCAGTTCTGCATCACGGCGAGTTGCCGACCTTCCCAATCCTCCTTCGCTCCTCCCTGACCTCCTCCGCTGTCAGATCGGCCTGATGCTCGCGTCGATCATCAACAACTTTACGCAGGACCGCTCCGACTCAGGAAGCTACCGCATCCCGATCGGTATCCAGTGCGTCCCCTCCCTTCAGCCTCGCCGCTCTCCCCTCACCCTGCCCCTCGCACAGGTTCGCCTGGGGTCTGATCCTCGGCATCGGCCTGTTCTTCCTCCCCGACTCTCCGCGGTATTACGTCAAGCACGGCCAGCTCGACAAAGCGCGGTCGGTCCTCTCACGCCTGAGGGGGCAGCCTGCCGGGTCGCAGCTCGTCGAGGTCGAGCTCGCGGAGATTGTCGCCAATGCAGAGGTCGAGGCACGCGCAATCCCCACAGGGAGCTGGTTCGCGAGCTGGAAGGCGTGCTTCACAGGGAGTGTGTTCAGGTCGAGCAGCAACTTGCGGAGGACGATCCTCGGCACTTCGCTCCAGGTACGTCTTGCCCTTGCCTGCCCAGCGACGGAGCTGACCGGCTTCTCGCGAGCGCTGCAGATGATGCAGCAGTGGACCGGCGTCAATTTCATGTACGTTCCTCGTCTTGGTGCCCGCCGCAGACGGCTGACCTCCTTCGGCTCTTCGCAGCTTCTACTACTCGACTGCCTTCCTCTCGTCGACTGGCGCGATCGACGACCCCTTCCTCATCTCGATGATCTTCACCATCGTCAACGTCTGCTCGACCCCGGTCTCGTTCTACACAGTCGAGAAGTTCGGCCGCCGCCCTCTTCTCATCTGGGGCGCGTTCGGCATGCTCATTTGCCAGTTCATCGTCGCCATCGTGGGAGTCACTGTCGGGTTTAACAAGACGTACGTGAATGCCGAAGGGGAAACGCTTGCGCGCAACATTAGCGCCGTCAACGCGCAGGTGCGCCTATCTTTCTCTCCCAGCTGCTCCAACCTGCGGACCGCGCGCGAACATTTTGGCGCGCATAGGTTGCCTTTATTGCCCTGTTTATTTTCTTTTTCGCCTCTACTTGGGGTGCGTCTTCCCAACTCCGCCTTGCCCCGCCAGCACGCTGACCTCGCATCGCGCAGGCCCCGGCGCCTGGGTTCTCATCGGCGAGATCTTCCCGCTCCCGATCCGCTCGCGCGGCGTAGCGCTCTCAACCGCGTCGAACTGGTGCGCCCTTCCCTCCTCCCGCATTTCCTCTCAAATCTCCCGCTGATCTCCCCCGACCACACCTTCCCTCCACCACATCTCCACCCACTTCTCCCGCTCATCCCCCACATCCACAGGCTCTGGAACACGATCATCGCCGTGATCACGCCGTACATGGTTGGCACGGACCGCGGCAACATGCGCTCGAGCGTGTTCTTCGTCTGGGGCGGACTGTGCACCTGCGCATTCGTGTATGCCTACTTCCTCGTGCCCGAGACCAAGGGCCTGTCGCTCGAGCAGGTCGACCTCATGTTTGTGCGCTCATCTTCCCGCTTGGTTGTCCTTCCCTTCAGCCCGCTGACTCTCCGCCGCTCATCCGCCCGCTATTCGACCCGCACCCCTCTCGTAGGCCGAGACCTCGCCGCGCAAGTCATCCCGTTGGCGCCCGACGCACACGTTCGCGGCAGAGAAGGAGCAGCACCCGTACTCGCACGACGGGAGCGGCGACTACGTCGGCGGCGGCGGCATCGATGGGATGGGCGGGAAGGGGAAAATGGGCGGCGAGGTGGCGCACGTCGCGTGAGCGCGTGCGGTGTCTTATTCTCTGTACCCCGAGCAATCACTCGAGCTTATACAGCGCCTTAGTCCCACCTTACCCTCCCCTCCTCTGTCCTCCGTGCTGAATGCAATGTCGTCTCGTCAACTTTGCTCAGATCGGCATGAAAATCAGTCGGATCGCTTCAACATGCTCGTACGGAGCCTCTCGGACTGACTGTGCGCCCTACGAGAGTCGCTGCCTCGCTGTGGACCGCTTCATCGCTCATCTCGCTCCCCCACTTTGCATTCCCGCTCCTGCTCCTCACTTGACACGCCAGGATGTCACTGAGTGAATATGACGACCTCGACTTTGACGACCCGCGCTTCCTCCAGCTCGCCGCGTCCGCCGCGCCGCCCTCGTCGGAACTCTCGTACGCCGAGCGGCGGAAGCGCAAGCTCATCCGCGCCGAGGACAAGGGGCGCACCAAGAGCCGCAAGCAGGAGGAGGAGGAGAAACGCAACGAGGGGCTCGGCACCAACCTCATCCAGCGCGCGGAGAGCGAGGGCGGCGACAGCGCGGCGCTCAGGATGATGAAGTGCGTCATCTCTCTGCCACACGCTTCCTGAGGACCGGGCTCAATGCAAAACGCGCTCACAGGAGCATGGGCTACAAGCCAGGCGACGCGCTAGGCCGGCAAGCTGGCGCGGCGGAAGCATCGACTTCGGCAGCGGCGGGAGGAGCAGGACCCTCGCGCGGCGGGCTGGGCTTTGCACGCGCGTCCTTCGCTCCGGTCAGCGACAGCGCAGGAAGCAGCGTTGAGGGCTCGCCGGCGCCGGCCGCTGCGCAGGGAACGAAGGCAAGGACAGAGCCAATCCGGTTCGAGATGCGCGCAGGTGCGTCTTGCTCTTTTCGCGCTTGTTGTGCTCCCGGCCCGACCTTATCACGTGCTGACGTCCTCTTGTATGCAGGTCGCACCGGGCTCGGCGTCTCGCAACCTTCCCGCCTCAAGCCGTACCTTTCCTTCTCGTCCTCGTCCTCCACCGCCGCCTCCTCCTCCGCCAATGCCGACCCCTCCACCCTGCCCGATCTCGCGGGCTACCTCTCGCACCTCAAGTCGACTGTCGACGAGCGGCGCGCGCACGGGCTCCTCCGCGCGCTCCGGCGGACGTGCGAGGAGCTCGATCGCCGCGCGGGCGAGACGTCGAGCTACATGTGGCGGGACCCGGAGGAGGAAGTGCGCGAGGCGGACAAGAAGCGCCGGAGGAAGGCGTTTGACCGGATTGACCAGGAGCTGGAGAGCGAGGAGGAGAAGGAGGCGGTGTTTGGGGAGGAGAAGAGCGGGAGGGAGCGGAGGGGAGAGCTTGCGTATGAGAGAGGGACGAGCGGGACGGTGATCGAAGTTGAGGACGAGGAGGGTGCAGACGGTGCTGTGAAGGAAGGAGGGGAGGCACGGACCGCAGCACAAGTGGAGAAGGCCGAGGCGGACGAGGCGGAAGAATGGTTCGCGATGGACGTGCGTCTATCCCTTCCCTTCGCTTCGGCTCTCGCTACCATAGGCAGGTACCGACCGAGGAGGTCGCCGTGCATGCGCAGGTTCGCACCCGTCTCGCACTCATGCTCACCTACCTCCGGAACAAGTACCAGTGCGTCCTACCGTCTCCCTCCCCGTTCTTGTTCTCACGTTTGCGCGCAACGCAGCTACTGCTTCTGGTGCGGCTGTCAGTACAACGACGCTGCGGACCTCGAGGAGAACTGCCCGGGCACGGAGGAAGAGCAGCACTGATTGACTGCAATGCGCTTTCTCCTCCCACCGATAGCGAGTTGTACAGTTGCATTTTGCAGTGCGATGTCCTTCTCCTACTCGTCCTCCTCCAGCCCGGCCATTCGCCGCAGCTCCCCCCACTCGGCCGCCTTCTCACACATGCGGCGGAAGACGCCGTCCTTCCTGCGCATGAGCGCGGCCGGGTTGTCATACTCGACGAGGACGCCGTGGTCCAGGACGAGGACGAGATCGTAATCGGCGATGGTGCGGCTGCGGCAGCGGGAGAGTCAGCGAAACAGCAATGGCGGAAAGGGAGGGTGAAGCGACGGACAGGCGGTGCCTGTGAGGGAGAAGCTTCAGTAACATGGTCCCAATGAGCGGGAGGAGGAGAACGCACGCGATAGTTAGCACGAGCGACTCGGAGAACTCCTCGCGGATCGTGTGCTGGATCTGCGGGCGTAGTCGTTCAGTTCCCGTCCGCACGCAAAAGGGGCAGCACGAGCTCACCTTTGCGTCCGTCTCAAAGTCGACAGAGGCAGTCGCTTCGTCCATGACGATGATGCGGCTCTTGCGGAGGAGGGCGCGCGCGAGGGCAAGGAGCTGCCGCTGGCCGGCCTGCGAGAGGGATGATATGAGGCAGTCAGCCTGTTGTTCTCGGTGCGACACCATGATGCACAAGAGAGATGAGGGCAATGATCAGGAAACGCACCGAGAAGTTGTTCCCACCGGCGCTCACCGGCGTCTCGAGCGAGACGCTCATCCTCCCTGCGCCTGCGCCTGCCTGCTGGGCGCCCAACTCCGCCTGCCCGACCGCCGTGCTCCCCTCGCTCATCTGCGTCGTTGCGCTGTCGGCCATCTCCGTCGTCGGGTCGCTCGCGGAGCCTTTGCCCGTCGCGGGGGCAAGCAGGCGGCCGTCGCCGGGCTCAGCGGGAGCGGGCGCGGGTGCCGAGATGGGCATACGCGAGGGCGAGGGTGCGCGGGACGCGGCCTTGGAGGGTGGCGCGGTCGCCGAGGCAGAGGTGTTGATCAGGCCGACGCGGTCGAGCACCTCGAGGCAGGCAGCGTCGGTGTGCTGCTTGAACGGGTCGAGGTTCGAGCGGACGGTGCCGGAGAAGAGGACTGCAAAGCCAAAGGAGCGTGAGCGCGACGGCTGAAAGGAGAAACAGGTGAGCGCGACGCACCGGCTTCTTGCGGAATGAGGGTGACCGCCGAGCGCAGGTCGTGCAGGCCGATTGAGGTGATGTCGATGCCGTCAATGCTGCGGAGCGTGTACAAGTCAGCGCTGCCCTGGTTTCTAACAGCTTGTGCGCGGGAACACTACAAGTCCGTGCGCACATGCAGGGAGAAAGGTCGAGACGCACATGATCTTCCCGCTCGTCGGGTCCGTGAAGCGCAGCAAGCTCGTTGCGAGCGTCGACTTGCCGCTGCCCGTCCTGCCGACAAGGCCGACCTTGCTCCTTGGCGGGATGTCGAACGAAACGTCCTTGACGACAGGCGGGAGGTCGGGTGCGTACGAGAGGACGAGGTTCTCAACCGAGATGCCGCCGACGGACGACGGCCAGTTCGCGGGGGGTCGGGTGCCGGGGATGACCTGCGGCGGCTCCTGCGGCGTCTTGAGGAGTTCGGTGATGCGCTCGACGGCATTCAGATCAACCTCGAGCGCGGACCACCAGCGGCAGAGCCAGTAGATGCTCTGCACGAGGCCCTGCGCAGACGTGATGGCGAGCGCGGCGACACCGGGCGAGAGGCCCGTCACGAGCGCGAGGTAAATCGTTGTCGTGACGGCAATGGCGCCAAGGCAGTCGAACCTCCAAAGGAGGTACCGGTTGCTCATCGCGCTTGAGTACGCGACAGCCTGCATGCGGTCGACCGAGTCCCAGAGGCCCTTGAGGAACCGGCGTCTGGGGAAGTAGGGATCAGCCGGAGAAGCTCAAACCGTTAAGGAGGAGTAAGATACGCACTCGCCGCCGAAAGCGCGAACCGTGACAATGCCCTGGAGCGTCTCACCTGCATGTCGGTAACAGAGTCAGTCGGGTCGTGGCCGCGGGTGCCGAGCAGGGAGGAGGAAAGGAGAGCAGACGATTGCGACGCACCAAACTTGCTGAAGATGGGCGACCTAGCGTTACTCTCCAGCCGGCGGAGGTCACGGCTGGTCTTGACGAACATGAGTGCGTAGTACGTATAGAGCCACACGATGAGGAATGCGGGCGGGATGAACCGCGGCGAGACGATCACAACCACTCCTACGTTGATCACGAAGCTGCGCGAGCGAGAGGGCGTCAGCATCATTGATACGAAGGATAGCGAAAGGCGCACCTGAATGCGTGCGTGAGCGTAATGCGGACTTGGTCGGTGAGTGAGCCGTCAACGATCGTGAAGTCGGTGCTGTACCGGTTGAGAATGCGGCCGCTCGGCGTGGTGTCGAAGTAGCGGAATGGCGCATAGACAACGCGAGTGAGGCTCGTCTTGAACAGCCCACGGGCGGCCTTGAACGAGCCGTGGAACGCGGCGAGAATGCCGATCACCGTGATGGCGAGGTTGAGCAGGCCTGCGGGTGTGTCAGGTCAGTCTCGCCCGACGAGGCGGGACGAACGGGTGCGCACAGATGATAGTGTAGCCGATGATCCAAAAGGAAACGTCGTCGCTTGCGGACGGCGGCGACGGGAGGTGCGGGAGCGCGACAGACTGAGCGTCAAAGCCGGTGAGGGCGATCTGGCTGTTAAGCGGGAGGAACATGCGGAAGAAGAGCGACTCTTCAACACGGTACTACGGGCGTCGCGGAAACGTCAGCACCGCTCGTCGAGCACGAGATAAGAACACGCACGCTCTCGCCCCACCAGCGGAAGTACGCGCGATCGGCGACGCGTCCAGCCCTTCCAAGGAAGAGCAGCGCGACCATGAACGCCCACGTCCAGTAACCGGCGCTCCGAAGGTAGAGGTTGTAGACGCTCCACTTGACGCGGCCCGTCGCGCGCTTCTCCTCCTCGATGAGCTTACCCGAGCGTTTCGCAGCCGGCGCGGGCGGGACGGGCGTTGATGTACCCGGCGTGGCACTCGCCGAGGGTGCAAGCGACGCCGCCGCTGCGTGCTCCGCCTCATGCGGATCCTTCGAGTCGACCTTCCCGCCGGCCGAGAGCTGCTTCTCCGCCTCGTCCGCCGCCTCCGCCTCGCCCGCCTCGTCGTCGTCCTCGACGAGCTCAGTTGTCAACTCGCCCTTGTCCAACTCGTCGACTCGCCCTTGAAACAGGACGCGCCCCTCAGAAAGGCGGACGACGTAATCCGCTGAGCTGAGGCAGAGCGAGATGTGGTGGGTGATGAGGATCTGCGGGGATGGGAATGAGCATTTGCTTAAATACAGATGAATTAGGACAGAAGAGACGCACGACAGTGCGGCTTTCCATGAGCGGTCCGCGAATGCATTTGCGGAAGAGGTGACGGGCGGTGTGCGAGTCGACGGCCGAGAGCGGGTCGTCGAGCAGCACGGTCTGCGAGTGTGCGGGGTCAGCAAGGACGTATGGCGACGAGTGAGAGCGCAAGCGTACCTTCGCGCGCGAGTAGACGGCCCGTGCGAGAGCGACGCGAGCTGCGGTCAAAACGGCAAGTCAGCCGGGTTCCCCTTCGCATCTACGGAGCGGAACGCACCTTTTTGCCCGCCACTGAGCGAGATGCCCTTCTCGCCAATCTCTGCGCGCCGCACAACCCGTCAGCTCGCGCTCGCCAAGCTCAAAGGGGAGAGAGAGTGCGCACCCGTCTCGTCGCCCGCATCGAACATGTCCAGATCGGCCTGCAGCGCGCACGCTTCGACAACCTGGTCGTAGCGGTCCTTCTCGAATGGCGAGCCGAAAAGGATGTTCTGCGTGCGAACTCCTGTGTCAGCTCAGCACATTGAAGAGGGGAAGGGAGGAGCAGGCCGAGCGCACGTTCCGAATCGAGTCGTGCTGAAGCCACGGGAGCTGCGCTGCGTACGCGACGCCGTCGTAGAGCCCCGTCTCGGCGTCGAGATCCGAGCCGACAGTGCCCTTGCAGAGGTGGACGGAGCCGGAGAGGCAGGTCATCTCTGCGTGACGGAGCGCAGAGTGAGCGCGCTGAACGCATTCGTAGACCGCTTGGAGCAGGAGGAACACTCGAGGCGGTCCGAGGAGGAAAGCGGAGGCTCACCTCCGAGAAGCGCGAGGAACAGCGACGTCTTGCCCGAACCGGTCGCGCCGCACACAAGGGAGAGTTTCCCCTCGGGGAAGTGCACGTCCACGTCTGCAAGCTCGAACTTGCGCTCGCCCTCGCCATCCGCACCCGCCGCCGGCGCATCGTTCGCCTCGCCGCCGTCCTTCTCGTAGTACTTGAACGTCCCGCTCGAAATGCCGACGCTACCTGCGGTGTCGCTTGGGGCGGGAAGCGCGAGCGCGTCGGGCCGGAGCGCCGAGACCCAAGGGTCGACCTCGGGGTCGTCGAAGAACTGCTCGAGGCGCTGGATCGATACCCAGGCTTTCGCGTCATCAAGTCAGCGGGGTCATTCAAAGGGACGAGGCAGAGGGCGTACTTTGGAGGAGCTGCGTGATGGACGTTGGCAGCATAGTCATCGGGCTGCGGACCATGCCGAAGAGCGCAAGGGCGGTGAACGCGACGGGGACGGTGAGCTGCTGGTGCGCGGCGAGGGTGAAGCATGCGATCGAGACAATCATGACCTGCCGTAAGGGAAGAATGGATGACGAGGCGGAGCGGGTTAGCATCGCGGGTGGCGGTGAGGGGGAATGAGAGGACAGACGAACGCACAAGATCGGGCGAGAAGTTCCACAGCGCGTTGATCCTGAGCATGCAAAGGTCCTCAGTACGCCTCCTGGCCGCACTGGAAGGAGTGGCGCACCCAAGGTTGTTCATCCTCGTCTTGAGCAGCCAATCCAGCTCCGTCTTCCTTGCCTCGAACACCTTTGCGAGCCAGTTCTCCTCATCGGCGGAATACTTGATGAACCTGATTGCCTGGAACAGCTCGTTCAGGATCTCCATGCGCGCATCGCGGCTCGCGAGCATCTTGCGGTGGATCCGGAGGCGTCGCTTGACAAGAAGGTGGTTGATCGGAAGGGCGAGCGCCATGACGCCGAGGCCGACGAGGCAGGTCCAGCCGAGAATCTGCGGACGAGCACGTGAGTCAAGAAGTCGGAAGATAGAAGCAAGGAGGAAAGCGCACCTGGTAGAGGAACGTGATCGCGATGACGAGCTCGAACGGCGCGCCGAAGATACTCGACAGGCTCATGAGCTGGTTCGCCACCTTGTTGACGTCGCCCGCCATGAGGCTGACGATCTTTCCCGTGCTGGTGCTGCCTCTCGCCTCGGGAATGGCCTTCTTCCCCTTCTTCCCCTTGAGCGGGAGCGCGTCGTCCCCGCGGGCGCTCTTCTTCGCGCCCTCGCCGCCCTTTTCCGTCGCGCTGCTCGCGTCCTTCCGCTTGAGTGCCTTCTCGTACACCTCGCCCATGAGCTGCGTCCTCGCGCGGGTGATGGCGCGCCGCTCGTGCCACAGCTGCTGGAGGTCGACTTCTGCGCGCGCGACCTGCGCGACGAACGCAAGGAGCGCGTAGATGTAGGCGTTCTGGCGGAGAGTTGGGTCGTAGGGCTCGCCGGGGGAAGGAGGCGTGAGCGCCTCGAGGATCTGCTTTAGGAAGAAGGGCGAGGCGTAGGACAGGAAGGACGACGTGAGGCCGAGGGTGAGCGAGAGTATGAGATCGAGCGAGTTGTTGAAGAAGATGCGGGAGATGATGCGGTTCGACCTGCGCTGAGGAGCGTGAGTTCGCTCGCAGGAGAAAAGGGAGGTGCAGGACGCACTTGAGCTGCTGCGCGTCCTGCTTGATCCCCTCTGACTGCATCGTCTCGGGCAGCTTCCACACGTCGCGGTACCCGAGCTGGTGCTGCTTGCCCTTGGCGATGAGCGCCTCGACCCACCCAAAGACGATCCACGACCCGAGGGTGACGGTGCGCTCGGGAGAGTCGAGGACGATCTGGTCCTTCGCATCGTCGGGTACGTCTTCCGAGTCGGTAACGGAAGCAGCGGTAGAGTCGGCGACGGGCGATGGCGAGAGCGGCATCGAGAGGATCATGAGGAGGAGGGTTGCAACCGCGACCGCTTGCACGGCGGTGAGGACGAGGTCGCGGTTGAGGTTCCGGGGGAAGTGGAGGCCGAGGTGGATGCAGTGCAGGGTGAGGAAAACGAGTTGGAGGAGGTAAAAAGCGAAGTGAAGCATTGGGGCGGGTGCTTGGAGGTTCGCAGGCACTTGGCGGCGGGGGACGAGGAGGAGCGAGGAGAAAGTCTGGGGACGTGGGAGGCGTTAGCGCACGTTGTCAGAGAGAGAGGGAATACACGCACCCAGCTGAGTGCGATGCCCGCAATCGCCGCAACCGTCCACCACTCGTCCGCACCGGCCGTCCCGCTCCTCGCAACATGCACGGCAGCCCAGATGGCGGCCGCCGTCCATGCTGTCGCCTCTGCGAGCCCTATCCCCAACAAGGTCCACACCTTGCCGTCCCGCCTGACCCCCTCGTTGTGCTCAGTTGCACGCGACGTTTCCTCCGAGGTCATGCCACCTTTGGGCGCCGAGACGAGCGACACGACTGCCTCGCGCCATTTCTTCGGGAGAGCGAGTCGTGCAGCTGCAGGGACGAGGATGGCAGCGACGAGTACGCCTAGCGGGACGGCGGCGGCGAGGGCGAGGAGCGATGTCGTCTCGAGGTCCTGTTCGGCGCGGACGAATCCGTCAGCGAGCGATGCAGGCGCCGGGTAGCGCCGGGAAGAACGCAAGAGGACTGGTACGCACTAGTAGGACCTGTCCCATACTCGCAACCCGCTGATCGCGGGAGAGGAGGAGAGCGAGGACAGACCGCCGGCGAGAGCTGCGGAGCGATGAGGACGGAGCGGGTTCCTCCTCCGCCACCTCGCTTTAGACTGTGCGAGAGTATGCTGGGCTACGTTCTCTGTACTCTGCTTCTGTATGCTCCATCTCGCAGCTGCACCCGCTCGCTCCCCTCGACGCTGTGACCCCGTCCTCCTTCCTTCCCGTCCCGTCCTCGTCCTCGGTTCCTCCAGGCTCTCCTGAGTCCGCGTGCTTCCTCAGATGGGTCTCACGGCGGTCACCTCTCCGCTCGGCGTGCTTCTACCGAGCACTCCTTTCCAGCGGAAGCCGCACCGCCTCATCAGCTCGAAGCGTTCGAACCAGCTTCCGCGCTTCGCCAGGATGGGTGACGGCTTGCACTTTCCCCGACGCCGCCGCGGGATACGCCGCGCATACACTCAACGCCGTCCGTTCGCACGGGCAGCCTGCAGGGCGACCCGCTCGTGCCGCCTTCCACGCGCAACCGTTGCTGGCCCCGCTGCATCTCCGGTCGACCTGCTTCTTGCTCGCCGACCTGAGTCTTGGCGGTGCAACGGCACGGAGAAGGCGCCCGACTGTCCGAAGCAGCGCGCAGTTCAAGAGCGCACTCCGCTCTCGCCAGCTCTCTCCCTTCTTTCCCTCACCTCCCGTTCCTCTCACTGTTCGCCGGCCGTTCAGTGTCCACCCCTTCTCCCGACTCCTTACCATGCACTTCCTTTCGACTCTGCTTCCCCTCGCTCTCACCGCTGCTTCGCTGGCCGAAGCGGGCCGCACCCACTCGTCCTCTCATACCCTCCACCGCCGTGCCGACGAGTGTGTCCAGCCCTACGGCCAATGTGGCGGCAAGGCCTTCACAGGTTCGACGTGCTGCATCAACGGGTGGAAGTGCGTCACCTCAAACGAGTGGTACAGCCAATGCGTGCAAGGCTCCTCAGACGGCGACGCCGCGCCCTCGTCGTCAAAGGCCGCCTCTTCAGCAGTCGTCTCCTCGGTGGTCGCTACCTCCGCTGCCGCGGTTACGACGACCACAGCTGCGACATCGAGCACGAGCGCTGCCGTCGCGCCCAGCGCGACCGGCGGCGGGTCGAACTTGATCGTCTCCGGCGACTCGCCCTTCGGCTACGCCTCGCTCAACGGTGCGTCTTCACCTCCCTCGCCTTCCACCGTGCTGACAAAGAGGTTCCACAGGCGGCACCACCGGTGGCGCTGGTGGTGCCGAGACCACCGTCTCGGATCTCTCGTCACTCCACGACGCTGTCGAGGGTGCCTCCCCTTCCCTTCCCTCTTACTCGCTGATTGCTGACGGAGTATTGCTGCAGGCGAGGAGGCCGCCATCGTCTACATCGACGGTGTCATCACCGGCGACGGCGAGACGATCAAGGTGCGCCGGCTTCCCCTGTTCTCCTTTCCCTTCTCCCCATCCCTCCCTCTTCCCTCAACCCGAAACCGTGCTGACTTTCTCGCTCTTCCACGCGCGCAGGTCGGTTCGAACAAGTCCATCCTCTCGAAGAACGGTGGCGGCAAGGATGGCCTCACCGGTGGCGGTTTGTTTCCTTTGGCTCCTCCCTGCTCCCGTCCTCCGCCCCTCGCCATCCTCACGCTGACTCTTGCCTGACTCGCAGGATTCATGATCAAGGAGGCGTCCAATGTCATCATCCGCGGTCTCGCGCTCTCCAAGTCGCCCGCCCCGACCGACCTTATCGGCGTCCAGGTGCGTCTCTCTCGCATGCTCCCCTTTTCGTCGGGTGCTTACGGTTTCTTCTGCATTGTGCAGGAGTCTACGAACGTCTGGGTCGACCACTGCACCTTCACCTCGTCGCTCGACGTTGACAAGGACTTCTACGGTTCGCCGCCTCCTCTCTCTCGTTCCGCATTCCCTTCCTGAGTTGCCTTCCGTCCCGCAGACGGCCAGCTGGACATCACTCATGCCGGCGACTTCGTCACCGTCTCTAACAACGTCTTCGAGGAGTCGTGGAAGACCTCGTGCGTTCCTCCCGCTCCCTCGTGCGCCCCCAGCTGATCCCGTCACACAGGCTCATCGGCCACTCGGACAACAACGGCGATGAGGACACGGGCCACCTCCGCGTCACGTACCACGGCAACTACTTCCACAACGTCAACTCGCGCCTGCCGTCGATTCGCTTCGTGCGTCGCTTTTCCTGCATCCCGCTTCCGGCTCTTGCTGATGGGGACGGACAGGGAACCGCCCACATCTTCAACAACTACTACGAGGGTGTCACGGGGTCGGGAATCAACTCGCGCGAGGGCGCCGAGGTGCTCGTCGAGTCGAACTACTTCAAGGTGCACGTTGTCCTCGTCTCCCTTTTCTGGGCCTTTTGACCTCTGCCGCACCCACAGGATGTCAAGAAGCCAATCGAGACGAGCCTCAAGGACGGCTATGCCGTTGTCAACGATGACAACGTCTACGAGGGCTCGGATGTGCGTGCAACTCCGTTCTTGTCCCCTATCTCCTCCCTAACCTGCCCCCTGTTCACGGCACGCGCAGGAGCCCGACCTCGAGAACGTCGGCACCATCACGGCTGCATCGCTCGGGTACGAGTACACGCTCGAGGCAGGCGCGGACATCGTGCGTGCCCCCTTCCCCTCTGTTTCCCCTCAATGCGCCGTCACTGAGGAGACTGAATTGCGCAGCCGTCCATTGTCGTCTCCAACGCCGGCGCTACTAACTACGCCGCTTGAGCGCGGCACGCATCCCTCCTTCCTCGCCTCCTTCTTCCTTCCTCACACTAAGACGCTCTCTTCCTTCTTCTCTTCTTTCTTCCGAGCCTTCTCGACGAGCGTCGAGCTCGAACTGCAATGCTGGACGTGCAGTCGACTTCATTCCTGTCTGGAGCGAACGAAGACGGAGAGAGCGGACCTTCGAGGGATAGCGCTTCTCTCGCTGCCACACGCTTGCCCTGCTGCACCTCGCTGCTCAACTGCTTCTCCCCTTTGGCCCGCCGGTCTTGTTTGCATGTTGCCGCCGAACTGCGCCTTCCAGTCTCAGTATGGCGGCAGCTCCTGCGCTGTCAATTCGAGCGGCGGTCTCAGCAGAAGCGAAACGAGACAAGGAGCGACAGAAGCGAAAGAGCAAGCACGAGAGCGGCGAGTTCCTCGGAGTGGCGGAGGGGCAGTGCAGCGGGGCCGGTGGGTGAAGCGACGAGCTGCAGAAGCGAGAGCGACAGCACCGGCGGGGCGGGAAGCGATAAACCTGCGTGAGCGAGCTCGATGAGTAAGATTACGTTTGCGTGCGAGTTGCGACGTCCCCCTGAACTCCGCCCTCGCCCCGCTCAGATGAGCTTCCTCGCGCCCCAAACGTCGTCCCTCTTCCGCCTTTCCCTCCAGTTCGTCAGCACCCACCCAAGGATCACCCCTCCCGCCAGCCACGCATACTTGCGCCACTCGCCCGCGGCAGCACTCGCGGCGCGCTTATCGGCCGCGCGTGCATAATTGACCAGCTCGGACGTCTTGGCCTGGAGCATCGCGCTGCTCGCGCCTGCTTGCGCAGAGGACTGGTCCGCCTTCCGGCCAAGGGTTTGCACCTCGAGGTGGATCTTGTCGCTCAGTTGCTGGATGTGAGTGAGCGTGTTGTGCACGTCGGGCGAGGAGGAGGACGCGTCGCGCGACTGCAGGGTGGCCAGGAGCTGCGAGAGCTGCCCGTCGAGCGAGGCGAGGCGCGCGTCGCTGCTGCGTCGAGTACGAACAGATCTGGTTGTCAGCGAGTTCCTCGAGAAAGGTGCGGGATAGGAAGCGGAACCGCGCGACTCACGCACTACCCGCCCCTCCGCTCGTTGGGGGAGGCGGCGCCGCAGCAGCAGCAAAGGGGTTCCCGCTGCCGCGGCGCGCGATCTCGCTCACGACGTTCTGCACGCTCTCGACCTTGCGCGCGAGGTCGTCGATCGCTTCGACCATGCGGGCTTGCGAGCTGCGCGGCGGGAAGCGATGGGTCAGCGTGGCGTCGACGAGAGAGAAATCAGCGACGAGGGTGCGCACACAAAGATCTCATGCGCGAGGATCGGGGCCTGCGTGGGCGACCGCGGCGAAGGAGCTCGTCAGCCTCCTCGCTTCAGGAACAGCACCGCGATAAGAGACGGCCTGACGCACCGCCTCATCCGACGTCCCCTCGAGCGGCTCGGCATTGAGCTCCTCGATCGGCTCGTCCGTGGCGACGGGGTGAGCGGGATCGACGGTCTGCGCGCGCGCTCACCGTCAGTCTTTCCGCCTCGAGCCTTGCAAAGTCTGAGGAGGCGGACGCACGCCGTCCTGGAGGATCTCGAACACGTCCATCTGCGCACATGCCCCGTCAGTACCGCATGCTAGGGAGGCGGAAGACGGAGCAGCGCACTGCGTAGACGTCGATCGCGTCCGGCTCGGTGTTTCCAGTCGCAAGGCCCGAGATCCCGACGAACGCACCCGTGGGGAGGTTGACGCCATCGAGCGTGAAGCAGTTGTGCTGCGCACGCGCACGAGGGTGAGAGTCAGCGCTGAAGAGCGGGAGAGGGAGGAGGCAGAGCATACCTCGTAATGCCTCCCCGCCTTGGCGAGCGTCGTGTGCGGGCTGAGGTCAAGGTCAACCTGCAAGGAAGATGCAGGTCAGCGGGTGGAAAGGAAAATGGAGGGAGCCACGCACACGAATGGTGTGGTTGTAGTGGGCTATCCTCGCCCATAGCAAGCCCTGCGCGTTCCGGAACGCCGCCTCGCACTCCCCGATCGCCTTGTCGAGGTACGCGGCCTCCTCGTCCCCCTTCGGTCCCGTTCCGCGCTCCGGATCGAGCCAGGTCTGCGTTCCGTCGTCGATGATCCCGCTGACGACGCCCGTAGCGCTCACACCCCACGACTGGTGCTCTGCGTCACCGGCGAGGTTGCGCGCGTCGCTGCGGCGGTAGACGGGCGCGTGCGGCGCAGAGTCGAAGATGACGCCGAGGCCGTCGAACGTCGTCCGCCCGCCAAAGAGCGAAACGTCCCCGTCGGTGGGGTCGCGGGGCCCGGGAAGGACGGGAGGAGGAGGGGAAACCTTGGTTGTCGGATCGGAGGAGATGGTAACGGGTCCAGGGAGGCCGGACTGCGGGTGCGCGGCGGGGTTAGGTTAGCAGCGGGTACCGGAGCGTAGGAGCAGGCGCGCACCTTGGTGTACCAGAAAGCAAGACCCCGTCCGCCCTTGTGAAGGCGCTTGAGGTTGCCGTTCTCGTCCGACTCTGTGAGGCCGGTCGCGGGCGGGCCGTGGACGCGGAAGGCGATCTCTGCGATCCACTCCTTTGCCTTGAGGGGCTTGCGGGAGAAGATGGCACCGTGTGCGAGGGGAGTGCCCTGTGCGGAGGAAAGACCGTTCTGGTCAGTGCGGGCTGTCGACAAGAGAGGAGAGGGAGGAGAGCCGACGGACGGGGACGAGGCGAAGGAAGTCGTGCACGCCGGGGATGACGGCGCTGCAAGCGGAGGTGGTCACTGTGAGTGTGCTCTTCGCCCTGCGCGAGAGCAACGGTGCACGCACGCGTGTCCTGCGACGTCGAAGCCGTCTACGTTGCCCTCCGCCGACACGCCCCTCCACGACGCGGCCTGCTCGTAGTGGACGTTGGGCGGGGGTGTCCACGTATCCTGCGACGCCGCGTGCGCGACTCCTGCGGCGAGCAGGGCAGCCCCAGCCGGAACGAGCAGCATCCGGGCGAGATGGCGGGGCGAACAGGCGGAGCCGCCCCTCTCGCTCAACCTTCGACGCGTCGCAGCATCGTTGGCTGTTTCGAGTGCTTCGCTGGGCTCAAAGTGTGTTCTGCTCGACGACGCTGGGCTCCTCGCTTCAGTTCGCTGCCGTCGACACCGTCCCGCTCGCTCTCATCGCTTGCTGTTTTGGCCTCATCTCGCCGCTCCCGTGCCGCAAACTTGCAGGGGTCAGACTCACAGGCACTTAGTACAAGACGGTTCAGTGGCCTCGCACGACTGCGTCAACGCTCCTCGGACTCTCCGCGGCCTCGTCTCGCCTCCTCTCCCCGTCCGTCCAGCTCAGCCAGCTCGCTGCTTCTGCCTCTCTCTGCTAGCGCTCTCACGCAGCGCAGAGAGAGATGGGCTTCTTCCTCCGCAGCCGCCTCGTCACGCACACGCTTGTCTTCGTTGGCCTGCTCTGCGCGTCGTGCGCACCCTCCCGCTCCTCGTTCCCGCCAGCACGCACTGACGGGGCGCACCGGGCGCAGGTTCGCGACCTTCATCTATGCGTGGCAGTTCAGCCGCGACTGGCCCAACCCGAACAACTTTGCCAAGGTCATCAAGGTCTTTGCGATGGTGCGTCTTCGCTTCTGCTCCCAATCCTTCCCCTTCTTCCGCCGTCACTCCCCACCCTCCCTGTCCGCCTGTCCTGATTCCACCGCCCGCCCGCAGATCTTCCACGCCCTGTTCGCCGCGCAGTCCCTCCTCACCTGGCACTCTCTCCGCGTAACCTCGACGAGCCTCTCCTTCGGCCTGTGGGCGACTTTCGGTCTCGCGTCGCTCGTCTTTGACTCGTGGTGGTTCGCACTCATGTGCGCCAAGGACGGCGCGGGCTTCCGCGCCGTGTGCGGCGGGGACGGCGGCGAGTGCGCGAGGAGGCGCGTGACGATCGCTAGTTGCGTGTACTTTGGGTTCTACGGGCTCTGTGCGGCGGTCCCCTTTCTCCTCCTTCCTTCCTTCGACATGGCGCTGACGGCTACGATCCACCCGCCCACAGACCGCCTCTTCCTCCTCATCCTCGTGTCCGTCCCTCCCCGTTCCCCTCCTCCTTCCACCGTCCGCTAACCGCTCGGACTGCGCAGCTTCGCCTTCGACGAGCACTACAACGCGACCGTCCTCCCCTCCACCGCCGCCGCCGCCTCCGCCTCCGCGTCTACCCTCCCCATGGCTCCCGCGCCGCCGCCGCCGCCGCAGCACCCGGCGACGATCGCGCGCAGTCTCGCGAAGGCGCTCCGGCCGCGGTGGGAGGGCCGGGCGCGGTACGCGCAGCTCGCGCGGTGGACGCCTGCGTTCCCCCGAGCGCACTCGGAGCGGGAGCGGGAGCGGGAGGCGGGAAGCGGAAGCGGGGCCGTGCCGCTCATCGCGGTGGCGGTGTCGCTGCACGAGGACGACGAGCGGAGCGGGCTCTTCAACGCGCACGGCCACGGCCACGGCTACGGTCACGGTGCGGGCCCTGTCGGCGGGGGGCAGAGGCTGGCGCGGAAGAGCGACGGCGCGGGGGACGACGGGAGGAGGGAGAGCAGCGACCTCTCCCCTTCGTCGTCGTCCTCCTCCGACGAGGAGAGCGACGACGACGACGAGGAAGCGCAGGCGGCGTACGAGCGGCGGAGGGCGGCGCGTAGGATGGGCACCAGCCGGACCCGGGGGACGGGGCGGCAGGTGCAGGTCGATCGGGAGCGGGAGGGCGAGGGGGAGGGGGCGGAGAGGGGGCGGTACAAGGCTGTGTGAGTCGAGTCCCGCTGAGCGGGACTAGTAGATCAGAATGGTAACTATGGACACTTGAATGCTGTGCGTTTAGGTGCGTTGTGGTGTTGGGCCGAAGGAGAGAAAGTCGAGCGGCTCTGCTCTCTCGCACGAGATCCGAGTCCTGCACTCCCTCACTGCTCCCGTCGAGGGGCCACGAGACATCACGAGATACGATTGTAACAAGTAAAAGCGGTAACTACGACGAGAAGTACGAAATGCGAGAGCGGGCGCCGAAGAAGGGGAGCAACAAACAGGACGAGGAACGAGAGGACGAGGGGTGTGCGTACGACAGGGAGAAGTCGAGACCTAGACGTACAGTGGGATGCGAGGATGCACTACTATGGACAGAGATAGGAGGGGACGTACGACACCTCAGACGGGCGACGCGCGCTGGTTGAGGTTGCGGACCTTCATCCAAGCGTTCGTCGACAGTGCGTTGTCGTACCCCCTCTCCTCCCACCACCTCTGCGTCTCCTCCTTGTTGGCGACCGAGTCCTCGAGGGCCTCCTCGATCTCGAAGAAGCGGTACTCAATGTCAAGCCCGCTGTCGGCCCACCATTGGAGCGCTGCGACCTGCCCAAACTGGGTCGCGATGACGAGGACTTCTTTGTCGTACGCGAGCGAGAAGCGCGACGACGCCCACCAGTTGAGAAGCGCAATGTTGCCCGTCTTGGAGATGTGATGCAGCGCGACTTTCGAGTAGCGCACGGGCAGGCCTGAGTTGGCCCACCAGTCGAGACAGACTGCGGACGGGCGAGCCGCGCGGGTCAGCCCGCGGTCCTCGCGCGCGAGAGACTCATTGAGAGCGCAGGACGCACCAGTTGAGCCCTCCATCGAAGCAAAGTCGAGCTGCACGTCAAGCGAACGAGCACACGTGCGTCAGTCCTGCTCGCCCTCTTCGGACGTCCACAAGCGAGGACGTACGACATTCCCGATCTTGAGCGGCAAGCCGCTGTTCTTCCACCACTCGAGCGAACCGATCTGCCGCTTGAACGTCGCCGAGAGGAGTGCGGCGTCGGAGTAGTCTGATGCGCACGCGGAAGGGGCTCGTCAGCGGAGCAGGGGTGCGCGGGGAGGGGAGCGGGGCGCACGGAGCGGGATGCCCGAGTGGAGCCAAAAGTCAAGCACTGCGGGCGGGCACGTGCAAGCGTGGTGAGCGAAGGCCGCGAGGAAGCAGGACTGAAGTAGGAGCGCACTCTCGACCTGGCCGTGGCGGCTCGCCTCGTCGATGGCCTCTGCAGTAGTCTTGGGGTCTGGGTTGAGGCGGAAAGCGGAGGACTTTGCCCACTCGAGGACGTCGAGGCGGCCCCATGCGCTCGCGACGACGGGGAGGAGGTCCTCGCACTGGTCGCGGAGCTGGCGCTCATCCTCGCGGAGGAGGTAGTCGAGGACGGGGACGAGGCTGAGGCGGAGCATTACGCGTGCGCCAAACTGGGTAAAGGCCTCGTGGCCGTGCGCGCGGGCGTACTCGACGGGGACGAGCGAGGCGGTGGTGGCGCTCCGGAGGATGGCGCGGTCGAGCGGCGTCGCGAACTCTTGCCACGGGGCGGGGACGGGGAGCCCCGTGCGTACGCCGAGGGCGTGGGCGAGCTCCCAGTCGTGCGTCCGCTCGAGGATGAGCGACACGAGCTCTGGCGGGAGCCGTCGCGAGGCGGACAGGTGCGGCGGAGGCGGGGCTTTGGGTGGTGCTGTGGGTGCGGGCATGGCTGTGGCTTTTTGTGCTGCTGGTACGAGTCCTCCCATCTCTGCAGCGAGACGAGGGACGATGGCGAGCAGAGGCGAGGAGGAGCGACGGGGACGTCTGGGAGCCCTGGCAAATCTCCGCGGAGACAAGAGCAAAAGTCCGCGCAGGTCGCGGGGTCTCGGCCCTCCACACTCACTCGCGTGGACTCAGCCGCCGCATCCTCGCCGTCTCTGTTCGCTCGGCCTCTGTGTCTCTGCCGCACGCGCTCCTCCTCGCTGCCCGATCGCTCTCGCCAGCACACATCGACGCACATCTACCGCAGCCTCGAGTGCACCCGAGCGAGTTGAGCGCTACCCCCGCAGCCCGCTCTCGGCGCCTGCCTCCATCCTCATCTCTCGCGGCGCCTCCCTCGCCCGCCCGGCCGCACGCGCACGCAGGCAAGGATGGACGGGCCCTACACCTTCCCCACCCACCGCCTCGCAGCACTCGCCGGTCAGTCGGCGCGCTCGCTCGCTTCATCGCGCCATCTGCCCTCGCCCCCTGCCCCGCTCCGCAACCTCCCGTCGAGAGACGAGAATCCCCCACTCGCCGGATCGCATTGCATGCAGGGGACTTGGCAACACTCCCAAGCCACAGACAGGCAGTGCACTGACGAGGACCCGCACTGCCCGCAGGCGACAGCGACAAGACGCCGCTGGTGCTGGTCGCGTGCGGGAGCTACTCGCCCGTCACGTTCCTGCACCTGCGCCTGTTCGAGATGGCGCGCGACGACGCAACCTTCAACACGCGCTTCCACGTCATCGGCGGCTACCTCTCGCCCGTCAACGACCGCTACCGCAAGCTCGGCCTCGCGAGCGCAAAGCACCGCGTCGCCATGTGCGACGCCGCCGTCGCCGACACGAGCGACTGGCTCATGGTCGACCCGTGGGAGGCCCGCCAGCCGCGCTACCTCCCGACCGCCCAGGTCCTCGACCACTTTGACCACGAGCTCAACACGGTCCGCGGCGGCGCAGACGTCGTCGTCACCGACCGGCAGACGGGCGAGACGCGCGTCGAGAAGCGTCGCGTGCGCATCATGCTCCTCGCCGGGAGCGACCTCATCCTCACCATGAGCGAGCCGGGCGTCTGGGCCGAGAAGGATGTGCGTTCACTCTTACGCTCCCACCGTCTGGAGCCACCCTCACCCAGGACCACCCGCAGCTGCACCACATCCTCGGCATCTACGGATGTTACATCATTGAGCGCGCCGAGTCCGAGCTGGACCAGACGATCTTCTCGTCGTCGTCGGTGCACTCGCGCTCGCCGCTCGCGCTGTACCGGCACAACATCCACATGGTGCGCCGCGCGCACGCTCTTCCCCTCGTAAGCTAGTTGCCGACCCATACACGCGCACGCAGGTCGAGCAGACGGTGCGGAACGACGTGTCGTCGACCAAGGTCCGGCTGTTTATCCGCAAGGGCATGAGTGTCAAGTACCTCATTCCCTCGGTCGTGATTCGGTACATCACGCGGCACGGCCTGTACGCCCCCTCCCCTCTCGCCTTGTCCTGCGCCCACTGACAAGACACGCCCCCGCCCGGCAGGTACCGCACGGCAGACCGGCGCCGGTCGTCCCTCGCGCAGGCGCCGCCGACGCCGACTGCGGGCCCGGCGGCGCAGCACGAGGGCTCTTCGGCGGTGGTGGTGGCGGCAGCGGGGACGGTGGTCGAGATGGACGAGCGGGACGAGGCCGAGCGCGAGCGGGAGAAGCTGCGCGTCGAGGAGCGCGAGCGGCGCGCGGCCTCGGGGGCACCCGCAGCCGCGCAGGGCGGGTGCGCGATTGCCGATGAGGGCGAGGACGCCGACATGGTGTGCGCGTGAGCGGTAGCGTCTACGAGTGGGGGTCGGTCTTGTCTGTGTGCTGTGATGTGCTGTGCCCCGTCCCCGTTGTGTTACTCCCGCCCTTCCCCACCTTCTTTCGTTCGTTCGTTTTCGGGACCCTCCTCCTCACCCCAGCCTCGTTACTTCCGCTTTGTAGATTCGACCCGTCTTTGCGGAGGCTGTATTGGCTGCAAAACGGGCGCTGTTTGGCTCGCACCGAGGTAAGATCCCCATGAGAGGTTAGGGAGGAGGTGAGGGAGCCGGGTACGGTGACCGGGGTGGCAGTTCGTTGTGACAGTGAGAGTGCGGTACAAGGCAGTGTGCATGCGCCCGAGTGCGTCGGTTGCGGCTGCGGAGTTCCCGGGTCGCCATCAGCCCCTCGTCGTCCTCGTCGCTTTCCTCCTCGCTCTTCTCGCACGCGCTCCCTGTCCCTGCCGGCGTCCAGCGCCCTCTCCAGCGCAGTCTAGCACCACGCGGTCGATGCCGGCCGGCCTCGTCCTGGCCCTCGCGCTCGCCCTCGTCTCGGTGCTCATGCTCGTCGCGCCCCCAGCGTCCCTCCGAGTCTCGACCCTGCCCGTGCCGACCCTCGCGCTCGGCGCCCTCCTGCCCGCGATGCTCCTCGCGCGCGTCTTCTCCCCCGTCCGTTACTACACTAAGCTCGCGACCTTCCTCGTCGGCGCCGCGGGCGCGAGCGCGTGGGGCGTCGCCTCGAGCGTCGTCATGGCGCTCCTCGGCCGCAGGGAGGACATCCAGTGGCTCGTCGCGCGCTCGTTCAGGTACTGCGTCGCGCCCCTCCTCGGCGTCCGGTTCCGCCTCGAGGGCGTCGACAAGCTCTCCGAGACGCACCCTGCCGTCCTCGTCGGGAACCACCAGACCATGCTCGACCTCCTCTGTGCGCCCGCCCTGCTTCCTTCCTGAAGCTCCCTTCGACTAACGCCCCACCGCCCCGGCCAGACCTCGGTGCCATCTTCCCGCAGCGGACGACGATTATGGCCAAGCGCGAGCTGCAGTGGGTGCCGTTCCTCGGGCAGTTCATGACGCTCGCCAAGGCCATCTTTGTCAATCGCGTCAAGCGCGAGGACGCCATCCGCGTGTTTGACAAGGTCGCAAAGACGATGAAGCGCCGGTCGGTGCGTCGTCGCGCCCCTCCGTGCTCTCCCTTGACTAAAACCGCCCTGTCTCTCCTGCACGCGGCAGCTCTCGCTCTTCATCTTCCCCGAGGGGACGCGCTCCGCCAGCCCGACGCCGTCGCTCCTCCCGTTCAAAAAGGGCGCGTTCCACCTCGCCGTCCAGGCCGGGCTCCCGATCGTCCCCATCGTGTGCGAGAACTACGCCCACGTGTACCATGCCAAGGCGCGCCGGTTCGACAGCGGAGAGGTCGTCGTACGCGGTGCGTTGGCGCCTTTTTTCTCTCTCCCGCTTGCGTTGCGACGGGGCGCGCACTGACGGACGGATTCCCGGGAGCGGGGAGCAGTCCTCGACCCGATCTCGACAGAGGGCGTCACGCAGTCGCACGAGGACATTGCCGCGTTGATCGAGCGCACGCGCGGCGCGATGCTCGACGCGATCGAGGAGCTGGGCCGTGCAAGACAGGCGCAGCTTGGCGAGCGCGCGGGGCTGTTGCACGCTGGCGCTGGCGCTGGCGAGGGAGATGGGGCGCCAGGGGAGAGAGAGGGGGAGGCGGAGGGGGAGACGGCGAGCGCGAGGCTCGAGGGCGCGGCGCAGTAGGCTTCGCTGGGGCAAGGAGAGAGACGGCGGGAAGGGGGATAGAACGTGCAAGAGGTGGTAGAGGAGTGCACCCTTGTTGGCGGGACGTTTCTACTTGTAGTGTCGGATGGACCGCTGCACATAGCTTGCTCTGTCCGGGAGAGAGGGGGAAAGCCGAGCGTTGGTCAGCTTCGAAAAGTCCGGAGAGGGACGCGAGCGGGCGAGGCTCTCGCGCTCCCCTCGCACACGCAAGAGGCCAACCGAGGGTGCGCAGCTACAGTTCACCTCCCAGGGCCACTGCTGACGTGCGAGCGGATCCCTGCAGCGCCATGTCGACCTCGCCCTCGCCGTCGCCGTCGCCGTCGCTGTCCGCGGTCGAGAGTGCGCTGCTGCACCTCGCGCCCGCGCCAGAGGGCAGCAGTGCGCTCGTGCAGGCAGCATGCAGTGCTCTCCCCGACGACGCCCTCACCTCGCCGCTCGCGCGCGCCGTCTTCCACCTCGCGCGCACCCCGGACGGCCGCCTCGACGCCGGCGTCCGTCTCCCCGCGCTAGAGGCCCTTGCCACCGTTGAGGAGCAGCAGGATGTCCTCGCGCTCGCTGTCGCCGCGCTGCACGCCTACGCCCAGGTCAACTGGACCGGGCCCAACCTCGCCCTCGACCCGCTCGCGCTCTTCGCCCCCGCCGCGCGTGCGCAGTGCGATCCGCCCTCGACGGAGCAGGAGCTCAACGATGTCGCGATTGACAGGCTCGCGCTCGGCGGAGAGCCCGTGTACCACCTCTCGAGGAAGACGGCGTTCCTCTACCTCGCGCTGCAGCTCCTCGGGCTCGTCCCTTCGCCGTTCGCGCCCGCCTCGCCCTCCGCCTCCTCCTCGGCTACCGTAACCGCGACTGCGACTGAGCCGCTTGGTGCGCAGTGGGCCTCGCTGCTTCCCTCCGTCGCGCTGTGGCGCCTCCGCGCAGGCATCGTCTGGCTCAAGATCCTCGACGAGCCCGTCCCGCTCCCGCCCTTCATCGCCTCGTCCGCGCAGGCCCTCCGCTCCGCGCTCCCCGCCGGCGCAGACCGCGCGAGCGCGACCCTCTCGCTCTCGCTCCTCGCGTCGCTCCTCTCGCGCGCGAGCCCGCACAGCCGCGCGCAGAGGGAGGCGAGCGACCTCGCGCGCGCGGCGGCGCAGGACGCGGGGCTCGAGTGGGAGCTGACGGGAAGGATGGGCAAGAGGACCAAGTGGCAGGTCGAGGAGAAGACGCAGCTCGTCGTGCTCGCGAGGGATGCGACGAGCGGGGACGCGCAGGGCGTCGACGAGCTCGAGAAGCGCGTGCCCGAGGTGCTCGACCTCAACGACGACACGCTCCTCGAGAGGACCGAGTTTGCCGGCGCCAAGAACGAGGAGCACAAGGACGACGAGGAGGGCGGGCTGAGCGCGCTCGACCCGTCGGAGCAGCCGCACATCTCGCCCTTTTCGCAGGCGGTCCTCCTCTCGCTCTCGCTTGCGACGCTCCCGGCCCCAACCGCGCTCATGCACCTCAGCGCAGACGTCCTCTCGTCGTCGCAGATCTCGGCGTTCGTCGCGCGCGTGCTCGTCGACCCGCAGAACTGGTCCGTCCACAGCATGGCGCTCCTCCTCCGCTGCCGCGGCGAGGCCGGCCGGTCGCGCACCGTCGAGCGCGGCGTCCTTCAGATGCAGGCGCTTGTCGACCAGCTCAAGGACGGCTCGCCGACCGAGGTGAGTGCCATCTCGTCGGCCGTCAAGCCCCAGGACGTCGCCTCGGCGCGCGAGCGCCTCGCCCAGTTCCACGCGCTCGCGCTCCCGCCAGCGTGGGAAATGGAGCGCGAGCTCGCCGTCCGGTACACCTCGCTCGGGGTCGTAAAGTCGGCCCTCGACATCTTTACCCGGCTCGAGATGTGGGACGAGGTCGCGCGGTGCTGGATGACGCTCGAGCGCCCGGACCGCGGCGTGCAGGTCATCCGCGCCCTCCTTGAGGGCGAAAAGGCCGAGTCGGACGCCGTCATGCACGGCCGCAAGACCGCCGGCGCGCGGACATTCCGCGGCGGCGAGAAGCGCGAGGCAAAGCTGTGGTGCACGCTCGGCGAGCTCGAGCGCGAGCCGGCGCACTACGAGCGCGCGTGGGAGGTCTCGGGGCACTCGTCCTCGCGCGCACAGCGCTCGCTCGGCGCCGTCTACTGGCAAGCGGGGGACTATGTGCGCGCGAGGAGCGCGCTCCGCCTCGCCCTCGGGATCAACCCGCTCTTCCCGCGGACGTGGTTCATGCTCGGGTGCTGCGAGATGCGCCTCGAGGACTGGGCCGGCGCGCAGGAGGCGTTTGGCCGCTGCGTCGGCCTCGACGCGGAAGACGCCGAAAGCTGGAGCAACCTCGCGAGCTGCCACCTCCGCCGCGGCGAGCTCGAGGGCGACGCCCGCAGCGCGGACGATGCCGCGCTCGACGAGTGGGACGAGGAGCTCGACGAGGCGCCCGTCGCAGTCGCCGACGAGGTCGCGCCTGCGGTCGTCGCGCCGGGCGCGGGTGAGGACGACGCGCCAGTCATCGCGCTGCCGTTCTCGCGCAAGCGCGCGGCGTTCCAGTGCCTCCGGCAGGCGATCAAGCACTCGTACGACACGTGGCGCCTGTGGTACAACTACATGGTCGTCTCGATGGACGTCGGCGAGCTCAGCGAGGCGTGCCGCGCGCTCGAGCGCATGGTCCGCATGCGCATCGACAAGGACGGCGAAGCCGCCGTCGACCTCGAGGTTCTCGAGAAGCTCGTCGACGCCGTCACGCGCGGCCACGACGACGACGGCTCCGAGGCGACCGTCAACCCCAATTACGGCAAGGGGCTGTACCGCCCCGTCGCGCACCTCCTCGAGCAGGTCGTCCTCCCGCGCGTGAACGACTCGCCGCGAGTGTTCCTCGCGCACGCCAGGCTCGCGCTCTGGCAGGGCGACTACGCCGCCGCGCTCGACGCCCACCTCAAGGCGTACCGTGCCGCGGTCGTCAGCGACCCGCGTGTCGAGCACGACCGCGCGCGCTTTGTCGAAGCCGCGGAGCAGGTCGAGGGCGTCGTCGGCGTGCTCGAGAATTATGGCGACAAGGAGCGCGCGGACGGGACCGGGCTCGTCGCGCCCGACTGGAAGTTCCAAGCGAGGAGCCTCGTGCGCACGTTCCTCGGCCGGACGAGGGACGCGTTCGAGGACGAGCCGGAGTACGAGCGCCTCAAGGAGCTCGTAAAGGAGTTGCGGTAGCTACGTCTCGGAGTGAGTTCCCGCAGATTTCTCGCTTTGCTTGTTGTAACCTTGACGATAGACAGACTTTTGCAATCTCTGAGGACGTCTACAGCGAGCGAGCGAGCTCTCACTTCCTCTGCGCGATGAACAGGTCTGTCTCGTACGGGTACTCGAACACCCCCTTCTCCTCGTCGATCCACACGCGCCCGTCGCCTCGGCGGAGCGTCTCGCGGAGCTGCACCTCGAGCTCTGCGCGCTGCTCGTCCGACAGCGCGGTGATGTACGATTTGGAGAAGACGCGGTCCACGGCGAGATCCTCTGTCGTGGGGAGGGAGCGGTGGACTTGCGTACGCGCGCAAGGCGGGCGATCAGCGGGCGGGGCGCAGGGAGAGGAGCAGGAAGAACGACACACAGACATCATGCGAGGGCGAGGTGAAGAGCGTATGGTACTCTCGCGCAGAGTACATGCTCTTCCACAGCCCGAGGCGGTACTGCGGGGTGTCTGTTCGTCCGCGCGGTCGTCAGCCTCCTCCCCTCGTTCGAGGTGCCCACTGGGCGACAAACGCACCGCTCTCATACTTCTCGTACGCGTCCCGCAGGCCTGCGACCCAGCCCGTGTTGCGGTCTTCGAGGTTCCAGATGAGCGCCCACGACCCGCCGGGCTTGAGCACGCGCGCGATCTCCTGCGCGGCGGGAAGCGGGTGGTGGCCGGTCCAGTGGAATGCCTGTGGGCGAGGGAGAGAGATGTGTTAGCGGTGTGAGAAAGGGAACGCAGGAAAGACGGGTGGGTGGTATGGAGAGGGAGTATAGCAGGAAGAACCGGGGCACACCTGCGCGATGACAACCTGCATCCATCTTACCGTCAGCCCGTGCCCCTCGAGTCCTCCGCGAGACCAACTCAAACGACGCACCAGATCCGCCTCCCCGTCTCGAGCGGGGATCCGCTCAAACGTGCCCTCTTCACAGCTGACCTCGATGTCCCCGCGGTTCATCCCCTCGTCCCTCAAGCCCTTCTCGAACCCCTCCCTCATTCCCCGGCTCGGCTCCACCGCCCTGACCTTGCCGACCCTCCCGCGCCCGTCCTCGGCCGCAGCGCGGACGAACCCGCGCGTGAAGAGCCCCGTGCCGGCGCCGAGCTCGACGACAGTCGCGTGCGCGTTGGGGGGGAGGAGGGAGAGGATCTGCGCGAGTGCGGGAGCGGGGTAGGTGGGGCGTGCGCGGTCGTACAGGCCGGAGGCGCCTGTGTCGAAGAGGTACGTCAGCAGGGCCGTGCAGGAATGAGCACAGGAGTGGACAGGGACACGGGCGGGGGTAGGGAGAGGGAGGGAAGAGACGAACCCGACTTGGAGAAGTTGTCGTTGGCGAACTGCGCGTGGTCCACCCTGACGTTCGTGCTTTGCTGAGCCATCCCTGCAGCTCTAGCGGTGCTGTGTTGTCGAGCAAGCGGCGAGCGGAGTCTGGGAGGTGGGGCGGCAGCGGCGACGGCGGCGAGAGCGGGGGCGGTACGAAGCGAGCGAGAGAGGAGCAGAGGAGAGCAACAGCGGCGTGCGAGCATCCAGCGTTCCCCAACGAGCGCGCGGTGGGTCGGGGTGGGGAGGCGACGGCGTATTCGTGCGATGAGACGTTCCCCCCTCGTCCAAATCCGCGCAGCAGCAGCTATTTCCGTGTGCCGACTGCGGCACAACCACGAGTGGGGGCAAAGGACAACAAGGCGCAGCGGGCGTTACAGGTATATTTAACAGGGAGAGGAGAAAAGGCTAGAAATACACGCGGACGCAAGCGCTCATGTGCGATACGACGGGGCAGTACGGGCACTTCAGCGTGCTGCGCGCGGGATTGCCGTTCGTCAGCGGTGCTAAGACCTCAAGTGCCACGTTGCCAAGCAGTGCAGCACCCGCCGGCATTGCAATCAAGCGTCAGAGAGGGCTGAGGAGCGGAACGCACGGTGTACCCCTTGCGAGGCGCTGCAGGCTCTCGCGCGCGATGACGTGCCCACACGGGAGAAGCATTGGCGGGTTCTGTGCCGTCGATTGCTCCTTGCTGACCGGGCACGCGAAGATGCTGTGGTAGCGGTACGAGAGCGGGAGAGGGATCTCGACCTGCGCGAAGAAGGGGGATCAGCCCTGCTGCGCTTGCGCGCACGGTCCACCAGCCAGCGGTAGGGGTCGATCAAGTACCTGCCCCCGCCCTGCCGCAAGAACAGCTTGCGGGAGCAGGAGAAGCAAGCGCCAGACGCACCGGCAGTTCCCCCACAGCGCTCCACTCCGTCTTCTTCTCCTTCATCACCGCCCTAACCTTCATTATCTTGGCCAGCGCGCCGCCGCCCCCAATATCCGTCACAACCGTGAGCGGGCTCTCCCTCGGGAGCTTCAGACTCGCGAGGAACGCCGCGCTGAACGCGGCGACCGCCGCGTCGGTCCCGCGGGCGAGGGCCTTGGGCGCAAAGAGCGCGCCGTACGGCGAGGCGCGCAGGCGCGGCAGCGGGAGAAAGAGCGGCGCGGCGAGGAGGGCACACACCTCGCCTGCGCGGGCGGGCGTCAGCAGCGCGCGGAAGTGCGAACCGCCGTAGGTGAGCGCGGCGTGCGCTGCGGGCGAGGCTGGCGCGGGAGAGTGCGGCGCGAGCGAGGCGAGGGAGGATTTCCGTCGTGCAAGGGACGAGGTGGGCGCGGATGTGGGCGCAAGCGGGGCGTCCGTGTCCATCGCATCCGTATCCTCGGCAGCTGGTGCACCCTCGGAGGGGTCCTGCTCGCCCGCTGCAACCACGAGGCGAAGGTACTCTACCTTGCGAAGGGCAAACTCGAGCTCGCGCTCGGGGTCTGCGTCGGGGTGCTCGCTCACCCACTCGAGCGCGTGGGTGCACTCGCCGCTGCGCAGCTCTTTGAGGATGGCATGGAGGGACCTGAGCTGTGCGAGTAGGTCGTCGGTGAGCTCTGGGGGCGCGGGCGTGCCCGACTCGGAGAGGAAGGTCGACAGGGCATCGAACGCGCCAAGGCGGGCGAGGTGGGTCGCGATGGTGGCATTGAGCGCGGCGGCAGCGTCGGGCGAGGAGAAGGGCGTTGGCTCGGCGGGTGGGGTGGAAGGGGAGAGGGCGGGAGTGCCGTCAGAGGGGGAAGTGAGGGCGAGGAGGGCCGGGTGGAGCGACGAGGGCGCAGGAGGGGCGGGCGGCGGCGGGAAGAGAGGGGCGGGCGGGGGACCGAAGCGCTGCGTGCATCCTACAGTGTGTCAGTCATCGCTCAGGTGCTCATCAAGGCCAAGGGAGCGGGTAGTGGTGACCTTGTCGATCGACTTGGCGAGGCGGGCGAGGGCGTTCCCCCAGTCCTTGTGCCCCTGCTGACTGGCGGCGTTGCTCGTCTTGAGGTAGCTGCTGAGTGGCAACAGCTGGTCTCCCGCACTCGAGTGCTCGTCGTGCGTGTTGGCGCCGGGGGTTGCGGCTGCGTCGGGAGCGGGTGGGGGTCGGGCGGCGGCGAGGCGGGTGCGCGCGAGCTCGAGGCGGGCGAGGATCGAGTCGACGTGGGCGAGGTTGGTGCGGTGGGCAGCGTCGGCGTTGGCGCGCACCGCCTCGAGCTCTCCCGCGAGGCCGTCCATCGTCGCGCGTCGTAAAGAGACGTCGGATCCTCGGACGTTGAGCGAGAGCGACACTCAGCTGCACGCCGCTCGCCAACATGTAAGTAGACGCACAGGCACTATTCCACCACACCCACTCACCCTTACTCGCACGCCAGGGCTCCCACCCCGACCAGCGCCCGCGACAGCGCAGAACCCTCGCCATCAGCACAGCCCGTAAGGAGTCCCTCTCCCAATCGTCTGTGCACCCCTGTGTGCTAGTGCAGCCACGTAGAGCACATGCTGACACCCCGCCCGCGGCCCGCAGTACACCGCCGACGAGTTCAACTACGCCGACGTCCCCCGCCCGTTCAAAAACCCCTACTACACCCGCCAGCTGCAGGGTCAGGGCGGAAAGCGCAACAAGTCCCTCAAGCAGATCCTTGCACTCGAGCGCGAACGCGCAGACCGCGTCCTTGAGGAGCGCAAGCAGCGCGTCCTTGCCGCCGTCGCAGAGGAGCATGGCGGTGCAGGCTCAGAGGGCATGCATGTCGACGGCGGAGAGGGCGCGCACAAAACCGAGGAGGACGACGCGCGCGTGCAGGAGACGGAGCGCAGGCTGCAGGAGGCCTTCCACGACGTTGTCAGCTGTCCGTCCTCTCGCTTCCCTTCCTCGCAACGCGTGCGAGCTGACTCTGTGCGCGGGCACGCAGACGCATCGGTCGAGGCGCCGCCCAGCTTGATGCCCCAGAAGCGGTACTGCGACGTCACGGGGCTCGACGTGAGTCGCACGCCAATCCTTCCGCGACCCGTCCTTCTTCCGTTTCCCGCCCCGCTCCCTTCTGTCCACGTGCCACACACGAGCTACTACCTCTCTCCGCCCACCCATCGTCCTCTCCCGTTCCGTCGAACTCCCTACACCCGGCCGGCGCACCCGCTGACCTCATCCACCCTCCCTCCTCTTCCTTTACTCTGGTGCAAACACACAGGCAAAGTACACCGACCCCAAGTCCACGCTACGGTACCACAACCCCGAGGTGTACGATGTCTTGCGCACGTTCCAGCCCGCGGTCATCCAGGCCTACCTGGCTGTCCGGGGGCAGGGGGTTGTGCTGCGCTGAGGAGCGTGGCAAGGGTGTGTCTCTTCCCCTTCTGCGCTCAGGTCTCGGGAGAGGCAGGTGCTGATCAGCTTGGGGGGGCGCAGAGTGCTACCCAGCTCCGCTGGTTCCCCTTGATCGGGTCTGTCATTGTTCGATGTTGTTGTGCCAATACAACTCGCTCTTGTCCTCCGCTTCCCACCTCTCGTTCTTGAGGTCACTTCGGTGAATTGTGACTCTTCATCAGTAACGATACTAAGGCAAGTTGTCCCTCAACCAATGGGGTAACACCGCTTCTCTCCTACCGACAATTCTCTACCCCCTCATGGCCTCATCAACTGTCCCTCAGCTCTGTCTGTTCTTCTGTTCTGCAATCCTATGATTCCCATCCCAATCACCTGTTGCAGTAACACACTGTGGGGAACTACTTGGCAGGACCTCTGTCAAGATCAGCTACTGCAACTTGTCTAAACCTGACCCTGGACAAGCATGCTGGTCCTGTTCCTTTGCTTGATGAGCCTTTGTGGGTAGACAAGATGCTCATGTAGTATAGGGGAGGAACACAGCACTGCTAAAATGGCAACCTTTGTCCCCTCCTCTTACAATGCTGCCCGGAAAGGTTGCACAAGGCGAGAGCTAATCCGCCGCACCTCCTCCTTGCCTTCCTCAGTTCGCGTTCTTAGACGTGCGGGAATTGGTGCAATGCATCCGTAGACATCTCTTTTGTATTCACAGCCGCGTCCGCTCTCAGAGCCGCAAGCGAGTTGCTGCCGCCATTTCGTCCTCACCGCCCCGCCTGGCAGCTCGCTCGCTCTCGCTCTCTTCACACGCCTTGGAATGCCAGCTGCGCGCTCCGAGGACCTCCAGGGAGCTGCTCTCCGCTTGCTTGACCAGGGCATGTCCCGCAAGGCGGTCGCCCCGCTGCTCGACCTCGACGTATCCTCCCTCTCCCGCTGGACACGCCTCCGCAACGCAACCGGCTTGCTTGCGCGCAAGAAGCCCCGGTTGCCTGTGCCAGCACACATGTCCTGACCTTGACACGCTCACTGTCATTGCCGAAGAGCACCCAGACGCGTACCTCAAAGAGCTCGCGGTCCTCGCGGCCAAACGCGGTATTGCCTTCACAACCTCGACACTCTCCGGCTCGCTGCAGGCGCTTGATCTCACGCTCAAGGTGCCGCAGCGGATCTCCCTTGCTGCGATGACGCTGGGCGCACTGCCTTCGCCACCCTCCTCGCCTCCCATGCGACACCCGACATGCCTGTCTACATGGACGAGTTGCATGTTGATGAGTGCAACATGCTGCGTAGGAAGGCAAGGAGCCTGAGGGGGGAACAGGTGCACTCAATGCAAGATGGGAGGGCAGGCATCAGGTATACGCTCATTGGAGTGTTCGACATTGACGGCATGCTCGCAGGGACGGTGCTGACTGGCGGGGTGGGCGCAGACTGGTTCTTCGACTTTGTCATTGAGCACGTCGTCCGTGCCCGTTCCCTGCAGTCTTTGTATCACACTGCTTTTGCAGATCGCGTTTGAGCTATGCAGCTGCCGCACATGGACCCTTACCCTGCTCCGCTCTTGATCCACATCCTTGACATTGTCCGCTTTCACCACAGCAAGCTGCTGCTCAAGCTTTGCACATCGCTGGGTAGCTTGGGACCGCTTCTTTTCTCCCCTCGCTTCTCATCCCTGCTCCTGCAGGCGTCAGCTTCATCTTCACGCCTGTCACCTTGCCAAACACTAACCCTATTGAGTCTGCGGTCAATTTGAGTGAATCAACTCCTCCTGCTTTGCCTTCTGATCGCTCACCCTCTCCTCCTTGAGCAGTCAAAGCTGTGCTCCATTGTTACATGAACACCCTCCCCCTCCATGAGGCAATTCTTCAGGCGGCAAAGGCAGTGGGGCCTGCACAGGTGCGGGGACAGTTCAGGGGTGCAGGCTGGGATGTGTGAAGCAGGAGCGTGCGGAAAGAAGTTATTATTACGTCTCCCAGCCTCTCTCTCACATCTCTTTGTGCCCGAGAAGGTGTGTGATGCGCAACAAAGGGATTCAAGCGAGTAGAGAAATGGCGAGGGAAGTATGCGGAGTGGGGGATCAACAACAAGGCTGCAAGTGGGCCCAGATGGATATGTGTACAGATGGTCCAATGGAGCACAAAGAGGAAAGCGCAGGGGGACCAGTTGCTGCAGGAGCGGGAGGGAAGTGCGGGTGCAGCAGGGAGGAGGGGAAGCTGCGCCTGCTGCGCTGCCAGGAGCGCCTGCGCCAAAGGCATGGCGTGCTGCGGCTGCTGGTGCTGGTACTGGTGCTGAACAGGATGGAAGATGGGCTGGAAGGGGGGCACAGCGGGCAAAGTTGCGCCTGGGAGGGGGCAGCGGTTGAAGTGGTCGTGGCTGACAACGATGGGCCAGGGTGGTACAGCGCAGGCATTGGGGAGGTCAGCATGGCTGTCATGAGGGGCTGGAGTGCAGTAGGGAGGGTGGCAGCCGTATTGCTTGCAGGCTTGTTCGCGTGCTTTGGGTTGAACCAGGCCGCGTTTGGCGGCAAGTCGAGCGAGATGCCTGGCTCCTCATTGATTGGCAGTATGGGCGTCAGCAAGGATCCGAAAGCTGTGCAGGAAGAAGATGCACAAGCGTCTTAGCGAACTGGAGGAGCCGCACCTGTGAGGTGGTGGCGCCAAGGTTGAGGCACTTGCCCTTTCACTGGCAGCACGTCGTCCCGGGTGCGTGGCGCACTTGTTCAAGTAGTACTCCTTGACCTCCTCCGCTTTTGCCTTCACCTGCGCAGAGAGCAAGGTGAGTGTCATGCTTGAGCGAGAGAGGGAGGAGGGGAACGCACCACAGTGGTGTCAAACGGGCGTGCTTGCCCATCCCGCTCGAACGAGATCTTGACGTGCTTGTTCTTGCTTGCTGTTGACAAGCCATCAGAAGGGAAGTACTGCACCGAATGTGACTGAGTGAGCAAGGCTGAGAAGGGAGAGCGAGGGAAGGCGCACCTTGGGAAGGAGGATTCAAGGATGTCTGAGCACGGCAGGCAGAACACAAAGAACTGCGCTGCATGAGTCTTGCGCACCTCCTTATCCACTGCCTGCTGGAACAGCTCATTGCCGGGTTTGGTCTTGAGAGAGGCACACTTTTGGAACTAAGCTTTTGAAGGAGGCAAGGTCAAGACATCTTGAAGAGGCTGAGGACAGAGAACCCACATTCATATAGCAGTGGCCTGCACAGAGATGTAATCATGGGATGTAGACATGGATGAGAAGGGGGCTTACTGCGTCATTGTTGAGCGCAATGAGGTGAGCGGGAGGTGGCTGTAAAGTGAGCAAGGGGGTCAGCATGCAACCCAGGCAAGAAAGAGAGGAAGGCAGGCACACAGGCAGGATGAACTGGTCCACACTGAATTTTAGATCATTGTCTTTGGGTCCTTCATTGCCTGTGGTTGGTTTGCCCCTCACCCGGGATGAACTCATTGTTGGGGTCAGCAGGTGCAGCAGCTCCTTCAACGCCCTTGCAACCAGTGTTGAGTGCAAAGGTTGGGCTCAGCCCCAGATTTGTCGCTGTTCAATCCTGCGTGAGCGGGAGCTGGGGGAGCAAGCGAGGGGTGTCAGCAAACTGTCAAGTCTGCACAGAGGGAAGGCACAAACCTTGATGCTGCGTGTCAAGCGGTGGGGAGATGATTGCAAGCCCAACGAAGCATCTCAGTAGACGCAAACGCGAAAAGGGTAAGGGAAGAGGGCAAGCAATGCACAATGCGAGCATGCCATGGACGGGTGCAAGGTGCAGGGGAGGTGAGAGAAGGAGAGCGCATCTTCTCTGGCCAGTGTCAAGGTGAATCACGCCAGTATAGCACTGGGTGACTGGGGGCTGCGGAATGTGCTAAGCCTTGCGCTTGTCTGCTGGAGCGCTCTTGTGGTGCTTGGCCTTGCAATCATGCTATGCATCAACGGCTGTGTTCTGCCGCTCCTTCCATGCCGCAATAGCGGCGGTGCAACAGAGGCGCTTACCTGTAGGGGCTGCACTGCCCTGCAGATGTGTGCACGCAACACTGCGGCCATGTGACGGTTACACACCTCTGAGATCAGCAAGTGTGCCAGCAGGCAGTCTCAGGGCGCTCAGGCAGGCCCAGTGGCTCTCAGCGTGTCTCAGAGGCGGCCTGAGATCCTAGGTATAGTTGTGGGACCGCCCTGAGAACACTTTGAGACAACCGATGTCCCAGAGAGCTCAGACAAAGCCCAGCAAGTTCTCCGCTGCAAAGCTGGAGCGTCTCAGCAAGGCTTGAGCAAGCTTCAGCAGGTCCCAGAGCAAAGGACAGAACAGGCCCAAAGCCTCGACGATTGCACCGCGCGCTACACATTCACCTCCTCTAGCATAGGTGTCATAACCTCTGATGCCGACACACCCTTTCCGAAGAATACCTCGTACGCACAATAGACCTTGCCAAGTAGAGGCCCTCAAAGTCCTCCTTGGAGGAGCAAAGGGAGAAGCACACACTTGGAACTGAGCTTTGAGGTGGCTAGGCTGCATGCAAAAGAGGCAAGGTCAAGACATCTTGAAGAGGCTGAGGACAATGAACACACACCAGAAAAAGCTTTGGCATGCATAGAAACATGATCAGCGCATGTAAACTGGAAGGAGAAGGGAGCTTACCAAATCATTGTGAGGCACAGTGAATGACTGGGAGGTTGCTGGGAAATGAGCGAGGTGTCAGCATGCGACTGACAGAGAGGAAAGCAGGTGCACAGACAGGGTATACTGATCCACACTGAGTTGCAGATCCTCGCCCTCATCTCTTTTGTTGCCTGTGGCTGATTCCTCGGACTTGACAGGCATGAACTGGAGCTGGAGGAGCAAGCAAGGGATGTCAGCAAGCTGTCGAGTCTGCTCAAAGGGAAGGGCAAACCTGTATGCTGCAGGTTGAGCGGCAGGAGATGATCTGCAAGCCCAAGGCAGGCAAGTTAGTAGAGGCAAATGTGAGAAGGGTGAGGGGCAGAGGGTAGAGTGGGCAACCGGATTTTTGGTTCTGTACCGGTCACTGCCCGGAATATGCAGTAAGTTACGGCACATTACGGCACAGTAAGCCGGTGGGGAACCGGTATGGCACGAGAGAGTGAAGTGTCGAAAATTGCCCGTCATTACCGCACATTACCGCTCACAGGGAGGGGCAATGGGAGGCTGTAGTGACCTGCAATGATGCTAGATTGCACAGTACAGGTCACCAGAGCAAGCAGAGTAACTACCAGAGGTGTGCGAGCTGAGCGGCTGCTGCCTGCCACATTGCTGTGCTCTCGCTCTCGCTCACCCTTCACTCTGCACCTCACTCATGCATGCGAGATAACATTCTTGCTTGCTTTAAGGGCATTACAAGACGCTGCCTTTGCCACCAAGCCGAAACTGCATCAGCGCTTGGTCAGGAGGAGGGACTAGGTGCGTGTTTCCTCCCTTCTCCCCCTCTCCTCTGCCGCACAAGGGCTTGCGCAGCTGAAGCCTGCCTATAAGACCTTTGGCTACAGCGGCAGGCATTGTGGGCCTTAGCTGTGCAGTTCAGCTGTCCTCTTGTGCGAAACTTGAGCTGACCGCTTCCCTCCTCCAGGGGAGAGGAAGCTGGACGCGGCATAGATGTACTGGAATAGAGCGATTTGCCACTATCTTGCATGCAGGCTTCTCTAATGTCTGAGTGCCCATGAAAGAGCTGGCTGAAGCTAGACGGAATGCTTCCCTCCCCACCTTGCTTCCGCACAGTCTGATCAGGGAGGTGCTGCGGGGTTTAGGCCTGTCTACGAGAGTTGCCGCAATGGTCCATTTCCGCGCAGATTCCGACGCTGTACCAGTGACAGCATTTTCCGGTAGGTAACCGTAACAGGCATGGCTGAAGGTCAAAAGTCCCGGTAGGGCGCCGGAATTCCGGGTAATCCTGATATTTTGGCCCACCCTAGGTAGAGGGCAAGAAACGCACTAGAGAACCTGAGATGCGTGTGACAGGGGGGCGGCGGAAGCCTTCCTGCAAGGGGGAAGGCAAGTGGGCTTTGTCAGCTTGTGTGCAAGGCACAGGGGAAGTGAGGAAAGGAGAGCACACCTTCTTTGGCCTGAATCACGCCTGCGCAGCGCTGAATCACTCGGGGGCTGCAACTTGCCCTTGCCTCCAGCAGTTGCAGCACCCTGCAGTCATGCACAAGCAGCACCACAGGCGTGTTGTGGTATGCAGAGGTGTGACAGGGAGAGCTGCGAGGGTTTGGAAGGGCGAAGAGTTCAGCGAAGGTTTTCGCGCGAAAAAATCGGGCAAACCTTGCGCTGAGCAAAGCCATGTGCACCCTTGTCTTGCTTGCTTGGATGTACAGCATGCTGCGAATGTCTCTGTTACCTGGACTTGTTTCTCTTCCTTCTTTGCTCTATTGCATACAAGAGACTCTGAGTCTTGCACACCATTGTCCTGCGAACGCAGTCCCAGCAGTCCCAGAGAGCTCAGGAGTCTCAGCTGGGTCTTGAAGCAGACTCAGGCCTGGCCCAGCGGGGCGCGGGCTGGCAAGGTTGCTGGTCTTGGCTTCAGCAGCCTGTCCCAGCAGCTTGTGCCAGCAGTCCCAGACAGCTCAGGACTGTCAGCCAGGTCTCAGATCAGATTCAGGCCTGGCTCAGCAGGACACGGGCTGGCAGGGTTGCAAATGAGACTCACCCAAGTTGTCGCATGCAGCTGTCCCTCCTCTCCTTTGTGCCCCTGTTGCTTGCGCAGTGAAGGCATGAACAGGTCCTACTGCCAGCTCCCTGGGTGAACAACACATGCTTGTTCGTCTGTTCACATCCACCCAGCTGCTCCTCCTCCTCCTGTCTAAGCCACTCAGCTCTCGCTGCACCTGCCTAAATGGCAGCTGCCATCTGCAGGCAGTGAGGCCCTAGGAACCACTGCTCAACAGAGACATAGTGGACGAGAGCAAGGAGGTCTTGAAGTTGCGGGATGTCAACTCTCAGCTTCCTCATCAGACCAGGAGATCACATCCTGATCAACATCTTCTTCTGGTGCACTGCATGTGTCTCCAACATCCCACAGGCATCTGTCCACTATGCACCTCCCTGCAACAGCTAAGGATGCAGTGCACATCTGGTCTGCCAAGTCCAGTGCTGTCATCAGCTACCTCATCTCTGACCTCTGCCAGAGTGTGTTTGGGAGACAGGCCTCACAGGTTGTCCTGGAGGGGGAGTCCCTCAGCTTCATTGGCAACTTCCAATTTGAGGCCGGACAGCAGGATCCTTACAGTGGACGTCTCAACAATCTGGAGAGCAGGTTCTTGCCAAATCAAGGTGAGGCTCGCGTTGCTAGAGGAAATCAGGAAGTAGGCAGAAGAGGCTGAAGGTGTGTTGTCTTTGCCCCCACTGACACTTCCAAGATGCTGCTGCACCTTGCACTCTCACTAAAGATGGGCAACAAGCTAACAATTAAACCAGACCATGACAAGCACATAAGTCCTGGATCTCTTCAGTTATGCTGACAACACTTTCACAACTACAATGCAGGAAGGGCTAGCTTGAGACAAAGCTGGCAGGCAGCGCCCTTAATTGTGGGCTCATGTGTTGCCTTTGGCTCTTGTCTCCAGAGTCGGTGCTTTGCTGACACTCCCAGACCATTGCAGCCTGCCCTCCTTTCCAGGCGCGTGCAGACTTACAATGTAGGCGCAGCTTGTGAAGGAGGGTGACAATGGGAAGGGGAGGCAAGAGAGCAAGCATTGTGCGGACTGAGGTTGAGCTGACCTTGCATTTGGGAAAGCAAGCAGTGCCCTTGCCTCCTCCGCATGGCAATGCTGGCTTGCCCATCAGCCTGTCTCATTGGCTTTGTCGCCACCTCAGCATTTCTGCAAGGCTGCACACTGTGGTCAGTACAAGATGTAGGAGGGCTTGGTAGTTATAGGCCAGTTTGAGAGCCAACGGGTTGAGTTCTGGCAGCTCAATGCCTGAACCCAATATTGCCCAGACAGCATGCTCAAGCAGCCCATACACAGGACTGCACCATTACCGCGTAGTCCTGAAGCTGGACCTACCAGCTGCACACAGCCTGCAAGCATCCCCTCCCCTAGTCTGTTGCCTGTGTTCAAACAGAGTAAACTGCACCCACCATCTGTCAGCTCTGTCACCTGATGAGCTCAGTGAGGGGAGGGCAAGTGACGCATCGAGACACTTCAAACCGCCGGATCCTGCATTGCCTGCCTGCACGTCGCATATTGTGCAGTGACGGACCAGCTGCTGTCAACCTACTTTTGTGTCAAGACTGTGTCCGCCCAGTCTGTGCAGGTACTGTAGTGCAAGGGAGTGTCAGTGAAGAGCAGACGGGAGGGTGAGGAGGATGGAGGACAGACTTGATGTCCTGCAGGTGAAGAGAGGGAAGTCAGCGTTACAGACGAGACAAACAGAGACAACACACACAGATGTCAGCAATCTGCTGCCTGAAGTGAGTCCTCGTGTTGCATGTTGACCTGTCCCAGTTTGCAACAGGCATGCCCCAGCGGACATTGGTTGGGGTGCCTGCGCGGTCCCAGCGTCAAGTCAAGATGCTGCATGCACACAAGGTTGAGTACCGGCAGACAGAACAGCTGCAAGTATAGCAAACGCACCTGTCCCGGCAAAGAGGAGAGCAAACATGCCCCTGTTGGCGCCAGTAAAGCCAGCGCTGTATGCCTTTGGGTCAATGTTGAGCAGGTGCAGTCTGGACTGCTGTGTTGCCCGTCTGCGCAAAGGAGGGGTTGCGCAGCAGCCGCAGTGTTATCTGGTCTGAGCGAACTTTTGCAGCAGCCATTGCTTTCTGCCTGGGAGAACATGAAGAGAACAGTGAAGAGTGGAGGAACACAAGGAAGCAAATGGCGGATAGGCTCTGGAATGGGCGGAGAGGTGCAGGCGGAAGGAGCGGTTAGACAGGACTCACGGAGCGTTTTCTGACTAAAGGTGCGGTCCTCAATGCACTTCTAGACAGTGATCTCACCCATGTCTGTCCACAGGCCCACAAATGGGGCAGGCTGCTTGTCAATGTCCTGAACATCAGTATAGTGTCATTGGAGATGTATTTTGTCGAATGCAGGCCAAGTTGACAATTTGCGCCATGTGTTTCTCATGTCAAGCATCACAAGTCGCTTCCGAATTGTACAGGTCACTGCTTGATACATGAATACTGAGGCAATAGGCCCCCAGGTAGAGAAACACCTTGCAGCTATCCAGAGGACGGCTGTTCCCTCTGGCATGACATGCAGTGGCCCGTCCTGGGCAAGGCCAGCAAGACAAAGGCCTCGGTTATCCTCTTTGTAGTTGCAGGTTCAATCCTTTGCAAAGCACACAGTCATTTTCTTGCATCTCCCCTCTCCTGCCTGCTGCAGCCCCTCTCTATCCACCGCGCTTCACTTGTCCCTCGCTGCGGAGCATGTCTGTTCTGCCTCTTCTGTCGAGGCTAGACAGCCATCTAATTTGCGCTTCATTTGTACCTGGCCACGGAGCAGAGAGCACCAGGTTACTAGTCCAACAAACTCTTCAACCGCTGCATCTGCCCCTCCCCCACCGCCCGCTCGGCCACTGCGCCCCGCCCTTGTTGCTTCTGCCAGCATGGCGCCACCCAAGCACAAGGAAGACCATCCACCGCGCTCGCCGCCGCCGTCGCCGCCATCCCCTCGCGCCTGACCGCGCTCGCCGCCGAGTTCCACCTCCGCGACTCCGAGAATTACGACGTCTGGTGCATCCAGATCCGCGGACTCGTCGGACCCGGCGCCTACCGGATCATGACTGGCAAGCTGACCCGAGCGCGCCCCAGCCCGCTCTCCCCTGCCAAGTGGGCCCGCTTCGATAACTCGCCGTCTTGTCGCTTGTCATCTTGCCCGCAACTTCGGTCATCCGCCACGTCCAGGATGTCAATGTCGACGCGCACGCGTACTGATGCGCTCTCCGCAACGCGGTCCGGCCCACCAATGCCCAGGACGCCCTCCGCATCCTGTCAAGTTTTCGGGCGCTTGCGCTCCCGGTCGCAACCACCGAGGCGTTTGACACGTTCGCCAAGAATTACCGGGCTACGCTTGCAGCATTCCGCCTGGCTAAGGTTGACCTCAACACAATCTAGAGCTTGCACCTGCTTCCCGCCCTCCCTTTGTCCCTGACTCCTCTCCAGACCTCGATCGCCCCATTGCCAACCAGGCAACGTTGCCGAAGCCGGACGCAGTCCTTGACATCGTCCGCAACAAGGTCCTCCGCACTGCGCCAACTGGAGGCGGTGTTGCTTTCGCCGCCGGCGCTTCCGACGCACTGCCGCTGTCACCCTGCCCAGTGCGCAAAGCCAACCGCTGGCTGCGCGTCTGCCCTTGGCGCAATGAGTACTGGTCCGTACGCCGCAACCAGCGCAAGGCCTCGGCAAAGGTCGCCACCGCTCGGCCCGCCGCACCGGCCGCCACCGCGGAGCCCGCTGTTGGCGCGCTCGCCACCCTCCTCAAGGACGTCGGTGTTGAGGCTTGGCTTGTCAGTTCGCTCTCCATGCCGGCCTCGTCCTCCGCGCCCCTCCTTGACAGCGGTGCCTCCCACTTGATGTGCGGCGATTGCGGCCCTCTTCGCAAACCTCCGCTTATGCACCCCTGAACGGGCTCAAGGTCACCGCTGTCGGGACCCTCTTCCTTTGTCTTGCAGGCGGTCTCGTTGACAAGCTTAACAGTGCTCTCCTTGTCCCGGGCATCTTGACCACGCTCATCGTGTCAGCCCAGCTGTACGACCTGTACGGCGTCACCTCGACCTTTGCCAAGTACGCGACATTCACGCTTGACAACATCGTCCTTGCCAACGGCTCGCGCATCGGCTGCGGGCTGTACCGCCTTGACGGCGAGCTCGCCAACCCGTCCCCGGATGTTGTCGGTGCGTCGGCCCTCCTCACAGCTTCCAGCTTGCAGGCCGAGCTGACCGTCTGGCACCAACGGCTCGCCCACCTCGCTCCCAGGTTGCCGAGGTTGTTGGCCAAGTTGGGCAAGGTGATGGGGTTCGACGTTATTGCGGGTTCGGGCAGGTAGCGACGGAGTCTGCAATGTCTGCCACATAGCTCACTTGTCGCGCCGCCCATTCCTGCGCTTGCAGCGCTCAGCAAGTGTGCCCCTCCAGCTTGTACACCCGGACGTTCTCAGCGTAAACGTCCCCTTGCTGGGCGGCCGCTGCTACGTTGTCACAATCACAGACAACTTCTTGCGCATGCTCTAGGTTGAGCCCTTGCGCAAGTCCGACACCCTCACCGCCTTCATGCGCTTTGAGGCAGCAGCGGTGAACGAGTAGGGCCACCGCCAGCGACTCCGCTTGGACAATGACGGAGACTACATCTCGCACGCTTCACTGACTACCTCCACAAGCACGGCATTGCACAGGAGACGTTAACTGTACTTGCCGCAGTTGTACAGGGTCGCCAAGCACGTATGTTGCTCCTCATCGAAAGCATCATCCTGCTGCTCGTCCAAGCCGGCGCCCCCAAGTACCTGTGGGCCGAGGCAATGCACGCTTTTGCTCTTGTCAAGAAGCGCTTGCCGCATGCCGCGCTTGGCGGTAAGGTCCCCCTCGCAGCCTGGCGCAAGTAGTCCGTTCGCCTCGACATGCTCCGCGTATGGAGCTGCCGCGCATGGCACACCGTCACTCACAAGCACTGCAAACTCAACAACAGGCGATTCCTCTTGTCTTCGTTGGCTACAACGGCGACACCGCGGCGTACCGTCTCTATAACCCTGCCTCATGCAAGATCATCCGCTCGCGAAATGTCTCTTAAATCAAGCACAAGTCCCCCTCCATGCCGCCCCGGCTGTCGCATGCGCGTCCTTGTCGGGTGCCTCGCCCGTCTCTGAGCTTGTCATGTCGCCTGGCTTCACGCTCAGGCCCCAACGCCAAGCACGCCTGCACCGCAGGCCGCAGCGCGCCTCGCTCCGCCTGCATCACCCTGTACGCAGAGCAAGCTCCTCCTCCTGACAACGCCGCCGATGCGTCCGTCCTTTGCGCATGAGGCCGCCCCATCACCAACATCTCCCAACTCGGCCATGCTTGCTGGCACGGCCGACTACCTCATGGCAGCAGACAACGACTTTGCACTGCCGTTGTCCGATTCATGCAACCATTGCGAGGCATCTCGTGACGCGGACAGGGATCAGTGGCGCATGGGTGAGCAGGACAGTTTCGTCCATGCAGTCGACCGCAATGAGGTACCGCCTGGCGGCAAGGTCCTCAAGTGCCGGTTCGTCTACCGCCGCAAAGAGGACCAGCACGGGCCCGTCACCGGCCACAAGGTGTGCTCTGTTGCCCAGGAATTCTCACAGCGCCCCGGTGTCGACTCTCGCAAACTGTTTGCACCTGTTGCCAAGTTGATGTTGATCCGCGTCCTGCTTGCGCTTGCGGCACGCGCAAAGATGCACGTCCACCAAGCCAACGTTGACAAGGCGTGCCTCCACGGCGCACTCAACAAGAAGCTCTGCATGCGCGTCCCGGAGGGCATAAACAACCCGGTGATTGCCGGAAAGGTCCTCAAGCTTGATCGCGCCCTGTACAGCCTTAAGCAGGCCGGGTGCATGTACAATCAACGCATGCATGCGATGCTCGCGAGCCTCAGCTACAAACGCACCCGGTCCGACACCTGCATCTATGTGTGCCGCGCGGTGGGAGTTGCGCACTACATCGCCTGCTGCGTCAACAACCTCCTCCTCATCTCGCTCATCTCGCCCTCGCTCAACAAGGTTGCCCGCGTCAAGGGCAGACTCAAGGAGGATTACAGCAGCGAAGACCTTGGCGAGGCGCGCTTCATCCTTGGCATCCAGATCCATCGCTGCGCACGGCGGCATCTTCCTCTTGCAGCGCGCATACCTCAAAGATGTCCTTCTCCGCCTTGGCCAAGCCGGCTGCCGGCCCGTGCCCACCCCCAACGATACCCCTCTCGCAGCTGTGCTCCACCCCCAAGGACCATACCTCGTTGCTGTCTTTCCGGCCGGTACCTCCAAGCCGTTGGGTTGCTCTTGTAAGCCATGCTCGGCATGTGCCCAGACCTCACCCACTCCGTCAGCGTCCTTAGCCAGCACGCCAACCGCCCCGACAAGACGCACTGGGCTGCTGCCATCCGTGTTTGCCTGCACCTGAAGGCAACGCTCGACTACAGCACCAAGTACGCCCCTGACAACTCCCCCTTTGTTGGCTTTGAGGTGTACAGCGACTCTGACTGGGGTGCACATGTTGACACTGCGCGGTCCACAATGGTTTACGTGTTTGTCCTTGCATCCGGCACGGTCTCCTGGTTGTCCAAGCTCCAGCCGCGTGTTGCCGCGTCTGCCACCGAGGCGGACTACCTGGCCTGTCGCATGCGTCAAAAGACGCTGTCTTCCTCCGCCAACTCCACGGCGAGCTTGGCTTACAACACAGCGGGCCCCGCTACCCTTCTCGGGGCAACCAGGGCGCAAACGCGCTGTTGCAGGACGCACAAGTCCATGACTGCACCCGGCACCTCTGCCTCACAAAGCATTACATCCGCAAGCAGGTCGAGCAGGGCGTCAATGCCGTCACCTCCATCCACACCGCTTGCATGGTGGCGGATGTCACAACAAAGGTGCTCCCGGTGCCGGCCTTTGCTGGGCACCGCGCCGCGTCAGGGTCAAGCCGTTTGGGGGGGGAGGGGTGTTGCTGTAGAGCAGCCGACATAGGCACTCTCAGGCAGCATCTCCCCCGGTCACTGTGCCAATAATGCAGTAGTCCGACCTCCAGGCAGGACCAACAAGCATTCAAGCCCTGGATATCTTTTTGGTTGCGGTTTGAAACCTGGCAATGCGCACGGTCCCTTTTTGCATCTCCCCTTTCCTGTCCGCTGCACCCCCTCTCCCTCCTCTGCGCTTCACTTGTCTCTCACTGGGCAGCAGGCCTGTCCTCGCTGTCCTCTCTGGCTAGTTGCCATCTAACTAGCGCTTCAGTTGTTGCTTGCTGGGGAGCAGGAGAGCAACATGATGTTGTTGCTGCCATTGCGCACCGGGAGCGGCTTCAATGGACAGCAGCAGCTGCTGCACGGGCGGGTGCTGCAGGCCCTGCGCGGTACAGGGATTCACTTCGATAGAAGACATCTGCAGGAGTTGTGCAATGCACTTGGCATTGTTGTACATGCAGGTTGCATGTTGCTGTCATATCAACAAAAACAGGTGTGATCGATTCGTTGGTTCAGCTTTGTGTATGGAGGTCACAACATGTAATCCACTGACTGCCCCATTGGGGAGCACATTAACGTATATGAATTGTCTGTGGCAAGCAAAGGGCGGTACACAGTGCGGCGTAAGGAGAGCGGTTCTCAACAGATAAGAAAGCTAGGATGGCTTGTGCACACAACCGTTGTGTACGTGAGCCTGTCACAGTAAAGCAATGACGCCTTTGACAAGAACTCGCTGACCTGGTCATACAAGCAATGACTACAGCGCTGTATTTGTGCAAGATGTTCTGCATTTGAGAAGTAATTGCGGGATAGATTGAGCCGAGGGCAGCAGTGTTCTGGGTGCACTGTAAAAAGTTAGCTTAATGCTGCAAACACGGACTGTGGACAATGCGGAACATTCTGCAATTTCAGCGCAGAGCAAGAGGTTGTAGTGCACCAAGTGACCGTTGTGCTAATCCTGCCCAGCAAAGCCGGACAGGCGCATAACATTGAGAATGAGGTGCACTGGGCTAACAGCCGTAGGTGCGCCTGCCGCAGCAGAGGGTGCAGCAAGTTCGACTCTGACACCAATGTGATTTGCCAGCACCCTTGGCTTGAATGTTGCTGCCGTGCTCAAAGAAGCGGGGGCATTACTGTACTGTGCGTTTGCGCAGGCCGCACTGCTGTCAGAAGTGAGCGTTCTCAGTGCCGCAGGCGCAGCCTCATTGCCCAAGCATGTCACATGGCTTTACAGATTGTCTCATTGCAGGACAATGCCATGCACTATGTCCAGAATTCAAATGCACCCGTCTGCATGCTCCACCCCTAACACCAGCAAGTTCTGCAACTTTGATGCTTTCATCCAGAAGGCTGCCAAGGCCAAGTGCACACAAGCTGCCCGGACAGCCGGTCTGACAGACGTCATCTGTTCCACCCTGGACAAGGGTGTCGTATTGCTCCATGGCAAAGGGTTAACGTACAACAAGGGCCTAAGCACCATGCACTTCATCCTACAAAATGATATACGTTTGCATGCTCAGCATGTCCATGCGCATGCGCCATAAGGGCGAGCGTGGCAATAAGCTGGAGAGTCTTTGTGGCAAGACGCGCTCACTCAAGGGCATCATGCTTGAGCTTTCGTGCTTACCTGGGCAATCAGGTGGGCTCGCCCCCTTCAATTGCTCACAGAAAACCACTGAGCGTGTGCACAAGCTGTCCCCGCGATGTCAGACCCAGCAATCCCACCTTTTCCTGCCCTTCTCATCACAGTGCTCCAACCTTGACGCTTGTACAGAGACCAAGCACTGCAGCCTGATGAGACACAGCTGGCATCTTGCATTTCTACCTGCTTGCCCACACAGGCTGGTTGGTCAACCATTTGCTGGACTCCAGCGATATGCGTGTAACAGTGTCTATGTTGTCTCTCACATTGCGACCTGGGTCAATAATGAGCTTGTGCTGACCCAGAAATGCCTCTTGAGCTTGTCACCCAGCTCACCTTGATGTGAACACCGGCTTTGGCTGTTCCGTCCCCACAGCCTTCGGATGTCATTGCCAGGTCAGGTCTTTGAAGAGTCCATGCAAGTTTTGAGAGTGGAGCTCATACTTGCTTGTGGCAGTGCTGTCTATCCCAAGCATGTATGACATGTCTTCCTTAAGGGTGGATCCCGTATCACCTCAGTAACAATTCAGATCAGCGGAACAGGGCAAGACCAGTGTGCCTGTGACAATGCTTCATGTCCCACCAAGCTCCCAAAGTGATTGGCTGTTCCCCTAGCATGTCTACAATCTCGTTCTCCTTTAGCTTATGGCTTTCTTGGTGAGCTCTGTGACACATACTTTATAACTGAGTGTCACAGCCTCTACACCCTATGCAATCTCTCTCTGACTGACGTGGACATCATCCAAGCAGCAAGTGTTGCAACCAAGGAACTTCTCTTTCAGCAGGGTAGTCAACGTACATATTTGCCCCCCATGGCCCATGCTGCTGTGGCGCGTGTGCACCTTCCACTGATGCCCTTCTGTACGCCCTGCTTGATCTTGCACACAGCTTGAACAGGTCAGCTACAATGCTTGTCAAAAGACCGCTGTGCAAGCCAGTGACCAGGCTTATGGCGCAATGCACCTGTCTTCAAGCCTGGCAAGAAAGTGCGGCTCAGCATGCGCAACATTGCAAGTGCCGCACACAGTTCTATGTTGCCTGCCCACCAGCTTGTGCCCATTGTGGATGATTTCCTCAGCAACCTACAGGACAAATCGGAGGCCAAGGAGGTCTTCCACCACATCACTGGCTCAAGCATGCTCCTCCCTGCGTCCTTGTCTGCATTACCCACCGTGTCTTCACGCGTATCAGCCCTCTCCTTGGTCAAGTCAGTCAACTGTCATGGTCATTCTTCAGCTACTGTGGGACATCCTTGCCTAGCAGATTTTCAGATGGCACTGCTGGAACGCCAAATACAACACCACCATGAACTTAGCCACTTACAGTGACCCTTGCCACACTGTGCACCTTCCTCTTCTCTCCTTTCCCTGCGTTCTCTGTCCTCTCATCCTCTCTGACACGCCTGAACTCAATGCCTATGTACAGAACCCAATCCACATCTGCTGCTGGGTCTTGTCCACAACTTTGCCACTTCCCATTGAGTTTCTAGTCAGTCACGTAGCGCTGTAGCACTATCAGACAGTCTTGCACTATTGGAAGAGCCCGGCCAAGCAATCTGTTTCAACTTCTGCCCCACTCCTACCCGCTGCTTGACCGTAACACTTCGGGGTGCGCTGTCTGCACAGCAAAGAACGCCACTTGCAGTGCAAGCCAGCCATGTTGCTTGAGCAGGGCAACCTCTGCAAGGGCATCCCTTGCCTGCCCTTCCATTGAGGAAGGCCCTTGCTCAAGGAGACAACAACAAACTAATATTCCTCCTCCTGATTGACATCTCGCTGTATTTTGTTCCAGTGCCAGGGGGAGCCCACCAAGAGTACATATGACTGTATGGATGCGGAGCATGAGAAAGACCTCTTCTGCCAAGTCTTGTCCCTCCCGAGGGCCTGAAATGAGCAAAAGCCAGTTGATGCTCTGCGAGATGGTTGTTATACTATACCAGTGGCAATGGGCAGGCTTGCCAGGGACTCCCTTCCTTACGCTTCTAACCCTCTGGAAGTGCTGTGCAACCCGGACTCAGATCACTACTGATTGGTGTTGGAGGTACGCTCATCGCACTGAGGCCCCACTTAGCCGGACCCCCCCCTCCTTTCATCTTCCCCAGCCATCCCGCTGTTTTAGCTGCATCCCCGATTGCACTAGAACCCCTTTCGCGTCTTTGATGACTGACACACACCCCTGAGCGACCTGCAGCGCTCAACGGGAACTCCTCTTCTTCCTCACGTTACCTGTCTCTCTCGCTTTGCTCAGGTCCGCCCTGTTCGTAGATCTCCGTTCCTATTGCACTTGACTCATATTACCTGTCTCTCTTGCTTCACTCAGCCTCGTCCTGGAGCTTCCGCATCAATTGGTATTCACACCTTTCTTTCAGTCTGGTGTTGGTTGCCTGTCCTCCACTGAGAGCAAGGACAGGGCACCTTGCACAATGCCAGACACCGCCCACTTGCGTACACAGCAAGCCCCTGCAATTTTATTGTGCTGCACTTGGGCTGGATAGTGCCCTGTGCCGCAGCACGGCCCGCCAGACTCGGACAACAACATCAGGCCTCCCTCCTGCTCCACCTGACCCGGCCTTGTCCGCACTCTCTTGCTCCCCACAACCAGCTGTCGGAGCCAGAGAATCTACTTGACCAATGCAGGAAGATAGCCACAAAGCGAAATGAGTCATGAGAATGGCAATGGGGAGAGGAGGGGAGGAGGGGCACATAACACGCAAACGTCGGGCGCGAAGGGAGAGGAAGGGAGGAGGGGGACGGCGGACAAGTGAGGCGCTTACAGGCGGCGCTCGGTGTTGCGGCGGCCGTTGACGAACTGCGTGATGCGCTATTGTCAGTACAAGAAAGTCAGTGGACAAGGAAACGACGTACATCCGGGAGCTCAAGCGTGAGCTCGTTGCTTCCAAAGAGGACGTTGTCCACCGCCTCAACACCGACCTGAAGACAAGCAGAGGCAGAACGGATGGTCAGCCCGGAGAAGGTACAGTCAGGTGAAAAGGCGCCGGTTGGAGGCTTGCTTGACGCACCATGAATGAGTGGTCCTGGTTGGCAACCTCGTACTTGTACGAGCCGAAGCGGCCGCGGCTCCAGATCGAGTACTTCTCGCGGAGCTCGGGGAGGAGGACCTTGAGCTGGCCGTCGCGGACAAGCGAGGGAGTCGGGTAGCCGTGGTGGAACTTGCGGTGGTAGGTCGAGACGATCTCGTCCTCGGGGTTGAGGAGGCCGGTGTTGATGAGGCCCTGGATCGACTCGGCGAGGAGGTTGGCCTCGTCGACGGGCTTCTGGGTCGACTGCGACACCTCGAGCATGAGCGACCAGTACGGGCCAGGGCGCTCGGTCTGCGTGTCAACATTCTTCGACAGCGAGGGGTCGGCGGTCTGGAGGGTGCGGAGCGAGACGTCGGCCTGAGGGCAGTTGTACGGCGAGTAGTTGGAGAAGACGGTCGCGCGGTAGAAGGGGCAGTCGTCCTCGGGGAAGTAGAGCCAGCACTTGTCGCCAATACGCGGGGGGAGGACGCCGCGGATGCCGACGCCAATGACGTGCGTCGACGAGTAGACGAGCCCGCGGGACGTCTCGCGGAGGTTGCTCGCCTCGTCCGTCATCTCGGTGATCTGGTCGAGCGGCATGGTCGAGATCATCGAGCGGTACGAGATGGTCGAGCCGTCCGAGAGGTGCGCGATCTTCTTGGCCGCCTCAATGCGCTGGACCGACTTGCCGTACTGGAAGCGCTCCTGCGGGAGCGTGCGCGCAACCGCCTTCCAGATGCCGCCGGTGCCGTCGCGCGCCGGGAAGCGGAAGGTCGCGTTCGGGCCCCAGTTGCCCGCAACCTTCTTGTTGAGCACGTTCGAGACGACGTGCTTGAGGGACGGCGCCGCGACACGCTCGCCGAGCCATTCGCATTGCATCTACGAACGGGAAGCAGGTGCGTCAGCTAAGGTATCGCGGAAAGGGCGAAGGAACACACCTCGGTGGTCGGGGTAGCCCAAACCTTGAAGTTGTACGGGCGCATGAAGAGGTCGGCAAGGCCGGTGCCTGTGTGCGTTCGCCCGTCAGCTGCTCGCCCCTGCTTGCCGCCCACACAGAGACGCAGTCCACGTCTCTGAGCGAAAGAGGACGCACCCATCATGCGGACGATCCACTCGTCAAAGTTCTTGGGCTTGGTCGCCGCACGCGAACGCTCCTCGGCAGCGTCGATCATGCCCTCGATGCACTTGACCTGCTCCTCGACAGGGAGCATGGTGATGTTGTTCTGGAGACGCTCATGCAGGTGAGGGCGTGTCGGATACGCGGGCGAGCGGGAGGACGCACCTGGTACGGGTAGGGGACCCAGACGCCCTTGGAGCGCACGTACGAAACGCGCTCGTGCTCGTACCAGTCATCGGGCTTGGGCAGCGCCTCGTTGATGCAGTCGTCAAAGTAGCTGCATGCGTGCGGGGGCGGGAGTGAGCACAAGGTCTCATCCGGAGATCCTGCACGTTGCAGTCCCGGCGGGCATCGCGAGGCAGAGCGGGAGAGGGACGAAGACGCACAGGTAGTGCGAGAAAATGACGTGGCTGTAGGAGAAGAGGGTCAGCCCTCGCTGAACTGCGCGCTTCTAGCGCGACGATCGAGGGTGTGGGGTGGAGCGCACCCGCCAACGTCGAAGAGGAAGCCCTCCGGGGTGACATCGGTCGAGGCGAGGCCACCGGCATCAGCCTGGGCGTCGACGACAAGGTAGTTCGTGTGCTTCTGCAAGCGCGCAAGGGACTCCAGTGAGCAGTGCGATGGCTGGGAAGTGCGGGATCGAGACGGACGAGCTGGTGGAGGCGCTTTGCGGCACCGAGACCACTGCGCGGGGTGCGACGCGTCAGAGAGATGCATGCGGGTGGCAAACACGCTCAAGAGGACGCACGTCGGGCCAGCGCCGATGATGACTGGAAGCGGGCAAGTTGGAGCAGTTCAGCGACGTGGTGGTGGCTGGCGCGGCGTGCAACAGGGCACGCGGGAGGAAGGGCACACGCACGAACGTCGACAGATGCGGAAGGAGCGACGGTGGCAGACATGGCGACGCGTCAAGCGGGCGACGGAGGGACGAGGAAGAGCGACAGGCGAGATGCACGGCGGGAGGGGGAGGCGGGTCCACCGCGAGCAGACCCGCGCCTAGACCCGCGCACACATCTCATTCTCACTGTGCATCCCCGCCCTGTAGGCCTATGAGCGCAAAGACGTGCTGTCAGGCTCATCAGCCCCAGCGAAAATCCTAGGGGAGGGGAGCGAGCGGGTGTGTCAGAGTTATCGGCGCAGCATGACGATGAGCAGGTAGACGCGCTCTCCTCCTCCTACCGCACTGTCCTGCTCCTCAGCTATCCTCGCCAGCAAAGCATAGCTTGGCGAACGTCAGCCAGCTAGCGCAGCCGGACCTCGCGTCTTGCACATCCTCCCTTTCTCCCCACCTCGTCCGGGCTCCCGACCCGCCTCGCTTCACCCCGCACCGCTCTCGCCCAGCATGCCCAGTGACACGGCTCCGTTAAAGCCCGAGACAGACGGCCTCCACCGCCGCCGCACAGTGGCGACGTCCCACCCTGCGGGCAACACCGCCTCCTCGGGCTCATCAGCTTCCTCCCCCTCCGAGCCCACCAGCCTGGCCTTCGAGCCAACAACTCCGCCCTTCCCGCCCGTGCTTTCACGCCGCTCTACCGGCTCGGGCGAGTCGACCGCGTCAGGCTCGGGAACCGGCTCGCCTCGCTTCGAGATCCACGACGACGACCCGCTCTTCTCGGGCCTCTCGCTCCTCGACTTTCTCAACGTCCTCGATGCCCACCTGGAGGTGTGGACCCGCCCACTCCGCCGCAAGAGCGTTACCTGGCGCGAAAAGGCCGACCGCCTCCTTGACGAGGCAAAGCAGAAGGGGCGCGAGACCTTCAAGGTTCCGCCGCTGCCGAGCGTGCCAGCCTTCGACCTCGGCGAGGGCCTCGGCTTCCGCGCCGACCGTGAGCTGCGCGAGGCCGCCGACCGCAAAGTCCTCAGTCAGAAGGATCGCGAGCGCCTCGAGCGCAAGTATCGCGAGGTCCGCACGCGCATGCGCGACAGCGTCGCAAAGCTCGTCGTCAAGTGGGAGGAGGAGTGAGTTGCCGCTCGCTCAAGCTGGGTTTACAGTCGAGCGACGGGTCGAGCTGACCGTCACGCCCCTTACCTGTACCCTTCCGCAGAAAGACTGTTCGCCTCCGGGACAAGGTGCGTTCGCACTCGCCCCCTTATCTTTTCCTCGAGGCTGACCCTGCTTTGCCCGTACAGATCTCCTTCCTCTGCGGCGTAATGAACGTCCTGGTCACGGCGCTCCTGCTCGGCTTCCACCCGACCTGGATTCCCGACTGGTATTCCCTCCAGATGCTCTTCTACACGCCGTACCGCCTGTATACCTACAAGCGCAAGATGTACCACTAGTGCGCTTTGCCGCGCCAACTTCCTCTTCAGAATGCACAGCTGACATTCGAATCTCGCGCACGCAGCTTCCTCTTCGACCTCTGCTACTTCGTCAACCTCCTCGCCATCCTCTATGTGCGCCATCCTGACCCACGTAGATGTCGAAGACTGCGCTAATACGCGCATCGCACCCAGCTTTGGGTCTTCCCGAACAGCGCCTTTCTGTTCGAAGCCTGCTATGGTCTGACACTTGGCAGTCTCGGAACGTGAGTTCGCCATCAGCTTGCCAGTTTGCGAGTCAGACGGCTGATCCCCTACCCGTCTCGCATAGTGCCATTGCGACCTGGCGCAACTCGCTCGTGTTCCACTCGCTCGACAAGGTCATCTCGCTCGCAATCCACATCTTCCCGCCCCTCGTCTTCACCGTCATCCGGTGCGCCATCTCGCGTCTCATCTCTCGCGATCCCGCTAACGGGTGCGGGGAGGTAGCCACTTCTACCCGCAGGACCTCGCGTTCGAGCGCTACCCCGCACTCAAGGAGCTGCCGCATCTGAGCCCGTGGCGGAGCATGGCAATCTGCATGACGACCTGTATGTGCTCATGCCCTCTTCCCCTCGCTTGGCTCTCTCCAGCTGCGACTTTCCACTCACACGTTGTCCGCAGACATGATCTGGCAGCTCCTCTACTTCCACTTCGTGATCCAGCTCCGCGCGGAAAAGATCAAGGAAGGGCGGGCGACGAGCTTCACGTTCCTCATAAACGACAAGAAGCGGCTCATTGGCAGGATCGCTGCGAAGGTGCCGCCGCGATGGAGGGAACCGGCGTTCATGGTACGTCTACTTCTCGCAATCCTCAGCGCGTTTCCGCCTCTCCCTCAATTCCAGGAGGAGCTTACGACCTTCACTACGCGCAGGCCGGCCAAGCGGTCTACACGTTTGTGACGCTTCTTCCGCCCTTGTTCTGGCTGTACGACAGCAAGGCGTGGTCCAGCGTGTACCTCGTCATCCTCTTTGCGGTCAGCGCGTGGAATGGCGCGTCTTTCTACCGTGCGTCTTCCCCCAGGCTCGTTGATAGCGTCTTGCTGATCAGGCGTTCCCTGCGCACGTGCAGTCGAGGTGTTCGCACGCAAATTTGAGAAAGTGCGCCTTAGCCCCTCCTTTCCTGCGTTGATATTGACACCCTTCAAACGCACGCAGGAGCTCCTCGCCCTCCGCAAGGAGTTTGACGCGCAGCAGGCGCTTCTTAACCGCTACACGGCCAATCCGGGGATGGCGACGCCCGCTGCGGGGCCGGTGCGCGAAGACCCGATGGAGGAGGCACTCGCCGCCGAAGAGGACGGGGCGAAGGGGGTCGAGATGGGGAGGAGCGGGAGCGCGCCGCCGAAGGTGCCGGAGGAAGAGGCGGGAGGGGACACGAGAGGGGAGAAGGACGGTAGCGCCGAAATGCGGGAGGAGCTCGGCAAGGTCGAGACGCCGGTGTAGCGTGTACCCAGCCCGCTCGCTCTACGGGTGGAGGCGCGGGACCCTTGATGGCGGTCGAGCGAGGAGGAGGGTGTAGATAGGCGGTTCAGGGGCGGACTTATCACGGCGTTTGGTTATGCAGTCCTCGTGCCATCACCATTACATACAGACGGAGTCGAGCCTGGTCGCGGAGATGGAGGAGTTGGGAGAGCACCGCCTCTTGCTCGACCGGGATCAGATCGCACGCTCGCCGGCTTTGCGCCTGAACTGCTGTCAAGGCGTAGTACCCGACGTGTAGGGTACAAACGACACCTCCGAACAGGCACCTACCGTCCCATCCCCTCCCTCGACTGCCTCAACCTCATCAGCCAACTTGACCTCTCGCTCCCGTCAGGACCCAGGATGCAGGACGAGACGATCGACGAATCGTACTTCTCTTCGCACCCTGCCTCCTCGACCGCCTCGCTCGAGCCGGACCTCCTTGAGCCAGATGCGTCCTTCTCCTCGGCGTCCTCGTCCGCCTCGACCCCCGACTCGCTCGCCAACGCCTCTTTCACCGACATCGAAGCCCGCGCACTCGAGTTCCTCAGCGCATCGCCGCCTTCAACGGCGCCCGTCGCAGGATTCAGGCTCGAGGACCTTCCGCGCCCGACGCCGGCGACGCCGCACGAGCGGGACGAGGCGCACGCCGCGGCGCTGGACTTTCTTCGCCGCTCGCTTGACGAGGCAGAGAAGGACGAGTGGCGGTACCACACGCCAGCCGTCTTCGCTGCGCCTGGCGCATCGTCCTCTTCGTCCGCGCTCAGCAGCGCAGACGCGCTCAATGTGGGGCTGGACGAGGCGGCGGAGCGGCCATGGGCAGACAGGTCGTTCAACCTCGAGCGCTGGCAGGTCGACGGGCTGGAGGGGGCGCTCGAGGGGTTCGCCGGCGGCGGCGGGGGGGCGCCTCCGCTCGAGACGGGCGATTGGAGCGGCAGGTTCGAGGAGGGCGAGAGCGGATTCATGTCTTGATCGGGGAGCGGAGCGGTACTACGACGAAGGGCACCGCAGGTGCGCACATCCTCCCGCCTCGCTCGTGCTGTTCCCAGCAAAACCTCGCTGACCTCGTTCATCCTTCGGTCCCCCCCTCTCACCAACTCAGAAGCCTCCGCCTCACACGTAAATGCCTATTTGAGCACAAAGCACGTCCTCAGAGTGTAGTGCTCGCCTCCCTCCGCCAACGCGGCCACAAGCGGGAGGCGCACACGTATCGCCCCACTCAGTCGACCGCCCACCTCGCGTTCGGCTTTCGGATGAGACGCCTTCAAGCGCGCTTGGCACACGAACAATCTGTGAGCCTCTTTTCCTCGTGTGCTTTCGTTTGCCCCAGCTGACGATGCGCTTGATCGCTGCCTAGCTGGCTTCCGCAGCGCTCTGCATCACCTGCGCTGCTCCACCGCGCCGCGCACCCGAGCCAACAGGTTGTCGCACGTCGTGTATAGCAAGCAGGTGGGGGAGAAGGAGGGACGGGCCAGGTGTGCAGGCCGAGGTTTGGCGGGATCGTCGGCTCGCCAGGAATGTAAACAGCGAATGCCTCACGCACGCTTGGCCGTCTGCTATCTTGAACAATTGAAGAGCAGTCTCGTTTCAGGGAGTACAGCAAGGTAGTTGGCTGGCGGGTTGATGTTGGCACCGCCTCCAGCGACAGCGTCTCGCTTGGCTATCAACCTCGTCGCGCCTTCACCACTTGCTGCCGTGCGCAATACCACGCTACGCATCATCAATAGCGCCTGTCTTCCCACGCCTGCACCACGCAACCCGCGAATCGCAGACGAACACAGCATCAACCCGCTCCACTCGACGCAATCTCCTGGCAGCCCTCCACACGCCTAGGCTGCTGATCAGGTCTGTGCAGTCATCAGTAGACGCCTACGAGTTCGGTGAGCATCTCTGTCCTCCCTCGCTGATCCGCCGCCGCGGGTTCCGTCATCGGTCTCCTCGAGGCTGAGGAGAGGGAGCCGGCGCTGCAGGCATTGTAGTGCCCCAGCGCCGTGGTGCAGGCGATACTACATAGCTGAGATCGCTTGGAAGTACGCGCTGACCCTCCCTTTGTCGGAACAGCGTCTTTCTCTCCCACGCCATGTCGACCCGGACCCTCTTGCTCTCGACCTGCCGTGCGATACCCTCGGCACGTCAACGGACACTGCACACGACCCACTCCTGTTCTGCCGCGCAGCCACCGGATCCGCAAGATTCGCACGGCTCGATCCCCTCCTCCTCGCGTCGCCTGCGCCCGCGCGACCGGCTGCAGTTCACCGAGGCATCCGAGCGGGAACAGGCGAGCGCAGCTGTAGCGGACTCCGCGCCGCTGTCCTCGCAGGAGGGAGCCGCAGCGGGTGCACCGCCGGCAGTTCCGCCCATAGCGCCTTCCGCGTCGTCCTCGTCCTCTTCTGCGCCGGACCCCGACCCCGCAGACGGCGAGCTCGTCATCTCAGCGCCGCTCGAGGGACTCCCGCCGCTTGAGCGGCACGCCTTGCCCGTCTCGCGGGTGCCATTCTCCACGCACCGCTTTGTGCGGGATCTCGAGGAGGCGGGCGTGCCGCGCGGGCTGGCGACCAATTTGATGAAGGCGACGAGGGATCTGCTGCTGCTGCAGGAAGAGCGGGCACAGAAGGAGGTCCTGAATAGGCAAGAGCTGGAGAATGTGCGTACTCGCTCTCTTGCCCACCTTGTTCCGGCATTGACCTCCAGCGTGCGAGCAGGAGGCGTACCTCTTCACGGCAGCGCTGAACGAGCTGAAAACGGGCTCGCAGGTGAAATCGCGGAACGACAGCATTACGCTTCGGAGCTTGACGGCGTCGCTCCAACGCGAGACGGACGGGCTCGAGCAGAAGATGAAGGAGGACATGCAGCGGCTGTCGAGCGATATCCAGGTGCACTTTCTCGCTCTTCCCTCCTTCTTGCCTACGGCTGACAGTGCTCGCACCCAGCTGGAAATGAACGCGCGGAAAGAGGAGACGAGCCAGGAGCTGACGCAGCTCGACAAGAAGGTCATGGTGTGTCCCCTTCGACTCCGCCGCTCTGAGCGCCTAGCTGAAGTAGAACGCCCCCAAAGGACCTGAACAGTAAGTTTACGATCCTGCTCGGCGAGGCGCGGACGGAGATCGAGGCGACCAAGTGGATCAGCACTCGTGCGTCTCCCTCTCTCTCCTCCTGATCTCCACTCCAGCTCACACACTCCGCACAACAGGCCGTGTTATGTCCGCCATTACCGTCTTCGTCGTCTCGGTCGTTGCGTATTACTCGATATCGTCCGCGAAGAAGACGCGCGAGCCCGAGAAGCCGCCCTCAATCGAGGAGCTGGGTCTGCAGCTCCCCGGCGGGACGAGTGTTGAAGAGGCCGAGATGCTCAGCGATGGCGCAGGCGGGTCGAGGACTGGTTGGGCGTTCTGGCCGCAGAGCGCGGGGGCGCCCGCCAAGGGGAAGAGGGTCGGCGCGGAGGATGAGGAAGGGTAGTCAGGCACCGCTGAGCGGGCGGCCAAGGTATAGAGCGCTACCAGATGTATGTCCGCTGCGAGTGTCGTCCTGTTGTACCAGCCCGATTCGCAACATCGGCTGCGCCGCGTCCTCTTTGCGCACTTCCTTTCAACACCCGAGCTCCACTTACTATCCTGACCTTCGTCGGAGTGTCCGCCCTCTTCCGCTGTGAAGCTCCCTGCTGTCTCACAGCGATGTCGCGCCGAGGGCGAGGTCGCGGATCGTGCGACCACTCCTGGATTTCGCTTCCAGTTTTTCCTCTCTTCCGACCTCTACTACCCACTGCTGAACAATCAACTCAAGATGTCACATCTTGTGCACAACATGGCAGCAAATGCGGACGCGAAGTACATGTGCAAGGGCGCAGTGTGCGAGAGCAATGCAAGAGCGGCGGACACGTTGGAATACGGCTCAGTTCAGGTAACGGCGACAGGTCGGCGCGCTGCAGGCAGCGCACGATTAGCGGAAATTTGACTGCGGAAGAAGGGGAAGCAGGAGCGCACCCGCAGAGACACGGGATCTTGTTGTCCTCCTCGATCGGGAAGTGGTAGTCTGCACGTGCCCAGAAGGGTGAGCACGGAGCAGGGGAGTGAGGAATGTGAGCAGCAGCGCACCGTAGGTGACCTCCTCGCCCGGCTCGATGTTCGTTTTGGCGTAGATGACGATCTTCTTGACTCCGTTGATCGTGATGATGCGGGCGGTGCAGTTGGGTGCGCAGCAGTGGTTGATGAGACGGCTGCACAGTCGGGACAAGTGTCAGCGCGACGGAGCAAGAACGGGCGAGCGAGCGAGACGCACCCGAGGTTGCCCTTCTTCGTCGCATCGACAACAAGGTCCTCGTCCACGCGGAAGAGATACGACGAGCCGATGCCCTGCCGTTCGTACGCCTTCTCACGCCGATCGGCAACCTGCTGGCGGATGAGCTCGCCAACATACTCGATGACCATGTCGCCAGCCGGGATGTGCCTGTGCGCGCCGCTCGTCAGCTTGCAATTTTCCACAAGCGAAGAAGGCAACGTACTCGAGGGCGAAGAGGCCATAGCCTTCGATTCCGGAGCGCGAGAACGTGAGCTGCTTCTTGCGCGTCTTGAGCTGGTTGAACTTGAGCACATCCGTGTCGGTTGCGGTGACCTTCTTATGCAGCTCCATCCCACGCACGAGGCCACGCGTGTTGGCACGCGCGAGGCGGGAGACAGCGACGCTGGACGCGGCTGCGGCACTCGCTGCACCCGAACCCTCCGCCGCCTTGGCCTTGTTGCTCGCTGGCCGGTTCGCCATCTTCTCCTCGACGGTCGTCGCGTAGAAGCCCTCGGTGCGCGCCGCGCCCGTCGAGTGCCGCGGCGCATTTGACTCGTCGTCCGAGGGCGGCGGGGTGGGCTGGAGGTCCTGGCCCACACGAAGGCGTTCGAGCGCGAGTTTGAGGAAGTAGAGGTCCTCCTCGTCGGCGGCAACGCCCGCTTCGAAGGGGTCTGTCGAGGCCTTGCCGATCGAGCGGCGCAGCGTCTTGGGCTTCTTGCCGCGCGAGAGCTTGGCGGGCGCGGGCTTCGTCTCGCGGTCCGACTCGCCGTGCAGCGACGGCGAGACAGCACTTTGCCGTTGCTGCGACGGCTCGTCCTCATCGACGTCCATAGCGGCATCGGAGGGCTTCTTTACCTTCGCCGCCGGTACCTCGTCGACGTCGGGGGAAGGGGCCGTGATCTCGGCGACGTGCCCTGCGACGGGCTCCTCCTCCTCCTTGACGGCGCCGAGGCGGACCTTCTGCTCATCACCCTCGTCCTCGCTGCTGGTGTAGTCGATGCTGACCCTCTTCCGCGGCGCCTTCTTCTCCTTCTTCCGCGCCGCAGCCGCCTCGAGCCTCCTCCGTCGCTCGCGCGCCCGCTCGCGCTCGTCTTCCTCGTCGCTGCTCTCGTCGCTGACAGCCACGCGGGGCGCCCTCTTGACCTTCACGCCGGTCTTGCCGCGGCGCGACTCGCCGTCGCTCCCGCCACCACCCTGACTCGGCGACTCGCTCGGCGCCTCGCTCGAGAAGCGCGGCGTCGCAGCCGAGGACGACCCACGACGACGCGGCCTGAGCTCGTCTTCGCGGTCCCTCGACTGCTGGGCGCCTTTGCGCTTCGCGAACGAGAGCGTGGAGAGGTTCTTCGGTGGCTGCGGCGCCGCGGGCGTGGGCGTCGCTCCCGCGCTATCGATGCCGGCGGCCGATTTCGCCTTCTGCGGGACGACGTCTGCGCGGGCGAGAACCGCAGCCGGCCCACCTTCGCGCTCCCAGCGCGTCAGGTGCTCCTGGATTTTCGGGCGGACAACCCGAGCAGTCATGTCGCCGCGGAAGGCCTCGAGGAGCTCCTTGACGACGAGGTCGTGCGCCTCGGCGACGAGCTCGTCGGGCGTCCACCCGCTCGTCTTGGCCGCAACGGGCCGGCGCGAGAACTTCTGGAGGAGCGCTTCGAGCGCGCTGCCGGGGGCAGGGGCTGGCCCGCTCGGGAAAGGCGTCGCTGCGGGCGCAGAGGATGGCTCGGGCTTCTTGGCGGGGGAGGCGGTCGAGGAGGGGAGCGCAGAAGCTGGCGGGAGGAGCTGCAGGTCGAGAGCTGCGCCGGCAAACTTGCGCCCTTTGCGCGCTTCGAACGCCGCCTTGGCATCGTCCGCGCCCCGGAATGTGACGTACCAGCCGTCCTTGTCGGCGAAGGTCTGTGGACGTGCACAGGATCAGCCACTATTTAGCGACACGAAGAGGAGATGGAAAGACCTTGTCGATATTGTACGAACGGAAGTGGCGGGTCAGCTCCTCGGCGTTCGGCGTCGGCATCCTCCCGTTCTGCGCGTAGCGGTGGCGCTCAAACGCCGGGCGGTCAATGAGGAGGTATGGCTGTCCGTTGTCGGCGAGCTTCTCGAGGAGGACCTTCTTGCTGACCTGCCACGCGATGGCGCCGACAGGGGCGATCCCGCGCGGGAGGATGCGGCGCGGGGCGAGGGTGCGCGAGCCGTGGTGGTAGAAGAGCGTGTCCTTGACGTCGACTGAGTCGCTGTCGGCATCGTCGTCGTCGCTCCCCTCGCTGCTCTTCTCGCCCTCCCGCCTCGACTCCTCCTGCTCCCTCCCCTCCTTCTGCTCCTTCTCCTTCTCCGCCCTCTGCCGCGCTCCCTCCTCGTCGCTGCTCATCTCCATATCCTCCTCCTCATCCTCCCTACCTCCGCGCCCACCACCACGCTCCTTCGCCTCCTGGCTCGCCTTCATCCGCCGCTTGGCGTCCGCAATCGCCTGCGCGATCGCGCTCGCCATCGTCTCGTCGCGCTTTGGCCGGCCGCGCCCGTCTCCACTGGTATGGCGGCCGCGTGCCGGGCGGCCCCACCTGTCGCGGTCGCGGTCGCGGTCGCGCTCCCTGTCCCTGTCCCTGTAACGCTCGCCGTCCCTATCCCTATCCCTATCCGTATCGCGCTCGCGCTGGACCGGCGCCGTTGCAGGCCGCCTGCTCGGCAGCGGCGGTACGGGTATGCTTGGCACAGCGATGCGCATCGCGCTGGGAGGCGCGCCCTTGACCGCGCTCGGGAGAGGCGGGACAGGCATGTTGGGGACGACGATGCGCGATGCGCTCGGGGGCGCGCCGGGGACTGGCGCGGGGCCGGATGCGGGTGGGCGCGTCGCACGCGAGGCAAGCGGGTCAGAGGAAGAGGAAGAGTCGGAGGACGGGCGGAAGGCGGACTGCTGCGGCGGGAGAGGGTTGCGGGAGGGAGGAGGCGGGGGCGGAACGGACGGCGGGCGCGGAGAAGGCGGGCGCGCAGGAAGGCCCGCAGAGGGCGCGACGGGCGGGAGGGAAGAGGGCGGCTTCGAAGAGGGCGCGGCGGGCGCAGGGGTGGGAGGAGGCGGAGCAAGCTTCGGCTTAGGCGGGTGCCGCCGCGCGAGCTCGGCCTTGTACGCCGCAGCGCAGAGCTTGCCGTCGCGGTCGAGGACGACCTTGACGCCGTCTCCGCTGCGGAGCATCGCTAGCCCAACCCTCGCGCCGTTCGCCTCCTCCACCGCACGGAGGGCCGCCTTTGCTCCGTCCTGCGCGCGCCCTTCGCGCATCCTGCGCTCGTAGCGCTCGCGCGTGGGCTGGTCCGGGGTCGGGTCGCGCGGGACGTCGTCGGTGTACTTGATCCAGCACAGACCGAGGCTGCCGCCCGTCTGCGGATCGTGCTTGAAGTCCTGCGTCTCAATCTTACCGAAGGCGCGGAAGTGCGCGTTGATCGCGTCGCTGCCCGTCGCGGAGGGGAAATTGGAAACGAAGATGGCGGTTGCAGGTGCAGGCGGCGGCGGGCCGAGCGAGTTTTTGTCCCACTGCATACGCGCCGGGTCAGCTTCACCTTTTAACGTCGAGAGCGGTAGAAGAGCGCACACTGTAGGTGACAAGCGAGACCTTCCGCATCAGCAGCTCCCTCTTCGGCCTCTTCGCTTGCGCGCCGTCCGCCTTGCGCGGGTCTTTGGGCTCGCTCTCGACGCCCGCGCCGTCCCAGCGCTGCACGACCTGCTTACCCTTCTTAATCGGGTTCGGGTCGAGCGCCGGGTCGTACGTGACGCAATAATCGCGGGTTTTGAGCGGCTTGTAGAAGAACGGCGGCTCCTTGATCACCGGTGCAGGAGGAGGACGAGGGGGAGGTGGGGCGGATTTGGGAGCGTCGGAGCGGGAGGAAGAGATCGCAGGGAGGTCGACGGCGCGCCTCTGCGGCGACGAGCCGTTCGTTCGCGGCTTGTCGCCTGCGGCAGAGGACGACAGCGACGCTCTCCGCGCGTCTCGCGGAGGTGGGGACGAATCGCGCCGGTGCGGACGGTCCCTCGGCGGCGGACGGTCATCGCGGCCGTAGCCGTTCGACCCGCGCGGCGGGTAGTCGCGTTCGTGACGGTATGGGCGGGGCGAGGGCGACCGGCGGCGAGAGGGAGGCGGTGAAGAGCGGCGGTGCGGGGAGGGGGACCGGCGGCGCGGCGGGCCAGGGGAGTACCGCCTTGAGCGCTCGTAGTAGTAATCGTCGTCGTAGTCGCGTCTGCGAGACGGACCGGCTGGAAAAGCGCGAGATCGAGAAGTCAATCCGGACGAGGAGCGAGGAAGAGGTGGATGTACGCGGGTCAAGCGCGGGTTAGTACGCGCATCTGTGCCCTCGAAGAGAGCTTCCTTAGACGCACGTCCGTCCCTCCAGTCCCTGTGCGCGTCCCAGTCCCTCCCGGGCGAGTGTCCTCTCGGGGCGTACTCGTCCGACCCGCGGCGCTCTCTGCGGCGATACGCCTCGGGCGAGTCGGGACGCCTCCTGGGCGGCGAGCGCGCGCGGTCCCGCCCTCCTCCAGGCGGACCGCGCGACGAGCTGCCGCCTGCGCCCCGGTCGTCGCGGCGGTCGTAGTCGCGCTCGCCCCACGGCATCGAGTGCGACGAACTGACGCGTCTGAAGCGTGCAGACGAGCTCTAGATAACGCTCTGCAGCTGCTCAGGCGCTCTCGCAAGGTGGGAGCGCGAGGCCGTGTCGGCTGAGGCGAAGCTCGCCGCTCTCCCCATGACCACGCTCGCTCGACTCGCTGGACAGACTACTGTACGGCGCTGTCGACGTACGAACAAGTGCAGAGGCGGGCGCAACCGCTTTAGCAACGCTCTACGCCGCCGCGGTCTTTGTGCCGCGTCTCGTGCAATCCTCCTACGCCTGCACAGCTCGCGAGGCGTGCCAGCGAGGATGCACAGCATTGCTGATCCCTTTACAAGCTAGCTGAGCGCCTTTGACCGCATCTCATCGTCTGCCACCGTGGACGGTGTTGACTTGCTCACATGCGGGTCCCGACGTCCCCCGCCAACACACGCGCGTCTGCTGGTCGCGCCGTCTCTGCCAATGGGCTACCGGACAATGACCAACGAGACAGTGCAAGGCGCGCTTTCCCTGCTGGGTCGCGGTCCAGCTCCGCCCTCACCGGCCTTCGCCCTCCTAGTGACCTCCTTCGCTTCTCGCATCGCCCTTGAAGCCGCTCAGCAGCAGCGCCAGGACCGCAAAGAGTCCACGTCCCGTCGACGAGAGGCAGCGACAACATCTGTTTTGCGACGCGCCAACTCCGCCTAGCCTGTACGCCCACCGTCAGGCATCTACACAAACTCCTTGAACTTGCCGTCGCCAACCTTGGCTTCGGCCTTCTTCGCCGCCGCGACAAGCACGGCCTTGGCCTCGTCGGCGCCCTTGCCCTCGAGGTCGCCCTTGAGCTGCGCGAGCTCCTCGGGCTCGAACGCCGAGAAGAGGAGGTCGAGCTCGGCGAAGCAGGCCTCGATCGTCGCCGGCGCGGGAGACGTGCCCGCGACGGTGAAGTAGTTGTGCGTCGAAAGCGCGTTCGAGATGGCCTTCTTGTTCTTCTTGACCTCCTTGGCCGCGGCCGCCTTGGCCTTCTTCTGCAGCTCGCGCTCGGCCTGCAACGCGTTCTCGTCAATCAGTCCTGCTCCGTCCCGTGACAGAGTGAGAGGGCAGCGCACCTTGTCCGCCGCCTCCTTCGCAGCCGCAGCAGCCGCCTCCGCCTCCGCGAGCTCCTTCGCCTTCTTCTCCTGCTCGGCCTTCTGCGCCGGGTCGAGCGTCACCGGGGCGGGCGCGCCGCCGCGCTTCTTCGCCTCGCGGGCAGCCTTTTCGGCCGCGCGGAACTGCTTGATGCGCGGGTCGAGCGCGAGGCCCTGGTCGACAAGCGTGCGGCGGCGCGTATTGTCCTCCTTCTTCTTGCGGTCGCGCTCGGCCTTGTTCTTCTTCTCCTGGTGGCGCTTCTCGTCACGGCTGGGCGCAATGGGCGGCGACGTGGCGTCAGTGCGCCACCCGGAAACAGCGGGAAGAGACCGCAGCGAGAACGGAAAGCACAACGCACGAGTCGGCACCCTCGGGCGCGTCCTTGTCGTCGTACTCGAACGAGCGCCACGAGTCGATGTTGTAGAAGAAGTCGTAGAACGCCTCGACCTCCTGCTTGGTCGAGTCGGGACCGCCGAGGGCGGGCACCGGCTGGCGCTTGGAGAAGCGGCCCTCGCGCTCAAAGACGGGCGCCCACAGGTCGTAGAAGTTCTCCTCAGTCGTCTCGGCCGCAGTGGGGAACTCGTCCGGGACGGCGGGGTCGACCGAGTCGAACTGGCGGCGCTTCTCCGGGTGCGAAAGAACCTCCATGGCTACGAGCGCCGGGAGTCGTCAGTGCAAGCGGTAAAATACACGCAATGAGATCGCGCACCCTTGGCAATGCACTTGAAGAACGAGTCGTCCATCGAGCCGCCCTTGGTCGCGTTGGCCTTCTTGTCCGGGTGGTGACGGAGAACCTTGCGACGGTCTGCGTGTGCGCAAGGGCGTCAATACGCGCGCTTCTACCCTCAAAGAGGCGGGGCTGGACGCACGAGCCTTCTTGATCTGCTCGTCGTTGGCCTTGTAGCGGAGGTGCTGCAGGCCGAGGACGGCGTAATGGTCCTGCTCCTGCTCGCGCGCGCACATCCAGCACGTCAGTCGTGTTCCTCGCATTCGATAGCACGACGAGACAGCGCACCTTCCACCTCTTCGGGTCCATCTCGAGGAGGTCGCGGTCCTCCTCCTCGTTGCCGAGGTCGGCGTCGGCATCGTCCTCAACGACCTCGCCATTGCCATTGGCGGCGAGGCGCTCGCCCTCGAGACGGTCGTCGTCGGCGAACGAGCGCTGGTTGAGGATGCGGCGGGCGTGGGCGTGGAAGGCGGGCCCGGCGGGGTAGACCGCGGCAGAGGTCGAGGGGGCTGCTCAGGCGCACGGCGAGGGCGCAGAACGGCGCAGCAAGAATAACAGCATCGACACAGACGGGCGGGAACAGGACCAACAACGGAGCAAGGGCGCGAGATTGACGCGAGTCTGTGAGCTTTTTGGGCGGCGAGGGGAAGGGGCGGAGGAGGAGCGCACCAGAGATGGACGAGAAGGTCGGCGCCTTGTACTCGCTCGTCAGCGGCGGGAGGGCAACATCGAGCTGGATCACGGTCGGGTGCGCCATCTTCGCGGATCGTTGTGGGTCGGAGACGAAGAGCGCGCCTCTCTCGACCAGCCTCTACCCTCTCGCTCTCGCTAGTCTTCGAGGCTGACCTGCTTGTGAGGTTGGCAGCTGGACCACAGCACAGTCTGCAATCGCGGACATCCCCCGTGCTGTTGTCGCTGCGCTACGGCTCCGCTCTTCCTCAACTTCCTCCGACTCCCGATGACGGGCTTGCCGCTTCGATCGGGCTCTGTCTCGCTTGACACCGCCGTGGCTGTGATTTGGCTGCGCTACCGAAGCGTGCTAGCCCAAGCGCCATGCACCGTGATCCGGCCTCTCCCGCTCATTCGACAGCGACGTAGTCCAGCTCATGCGCCGCGCTACTCGGCCTTTCCATCCGTCGACCAGGATCCGACGCCGCTCTCCGCATCACCTTTCGCTTTCGCGACCGCCCTCTCCCGCGCCCGCACCACCCTTCTCGTCCAGTTACTTCCCCTCGCACACATGTGCCTTCCCACTCCCTCCCTCGGCTCGCCAGCGAGGAACCGCCCCGTCCGCCGGAGGACCAGCTGCGATACGATTGCCGGCGCAGCGGGCGTCTGTGCGAGCTCTGCGAGTGGCGGCGGGAGGAGCCGGACGAGGGCGGGGAGGATCGAGCGGTACGTATGGAGGGTGAAGCCGGCGGGAACGGCGCGCGCGGCGAAGAAGCCCAGGAAGGACGAGAACGCGGCGGCGTGTGCGGGCGAGAGCAAGGGGGAGAGCGTGTCCGAGTGCGCCGCGGGAGTCCGGCCCGTGCTGGGTCCCTCGTCCAGCTTGTCCGCCGCGCTCGTGAAGCGTGACGGCGCGCCTGGCAGCCCCTCGAGCGGATAGTCCGTCGCGAGTTACACGCTCTGCAGCGCCTCGTTCCCCTGTTTCAGCGCAACGAGCGCGTCCACCAGACCCCCGCCGCATGCCTCCAGCCGCTCCGGCTCGATCCCTTCCGTCCGCCAATGGACGCCCACCGACTCTTTCAGCTCCCGCAGCACCGCGTCCGCGATGTCGTGCCATGGCGTCGCGTACACGAACGCGGCATCGACGTCGTCCGCCACCAGCCGGGGGTGCGGGAACAGCGGTGCCCGGAGGTCGTAGTTGACCAGCAAGACCTCGACGTCCTCCCGCTTGTCGAGCATCTGCACACTCTCTAAGAGCCCGTAGTCCGTCACCGCGAACGGCTCGACCGCGAGCAGCGGCTCGCGCCGCGCAAAATCGAGCCGCGTGGCGTCGAGGCACAGCGCTGCGCTCGGCTGCCCGCCCAGCGTCCGGTCGCGGACCAGCTCGCCGTAGGTGCGCGGGTGCGGCTCTGCGCCCCCGGCGACGCGCAGGCGGAGCGCGCGCGCGCTCCTCCGCCGCCCGCTCTTGTCGTCGTCGCGCGCTAGCCAGCGGTCGAACGCACCCTGCTCGACGACTCGCACGCCCTCGACGGCGGGGTGAGCGGCAAAGGTTTGAAACTCGTAAACGGACGAGAAAGGCGCGGTGCCGCAGGTCATGAAGCGCGAGGTGGCGAGGTTGGGGAGGACGAGGATGCGGTTCAAGAATTGGGCAAGCAGAGCGAGCTGCAAGAGGTGCTGCTGCGCGCGGGATTCCTGTTCGCCTGCAAGGCATATCATCCAAGCAGTTAGAAGCTCTGCCCAGGCTGGAAGGAGAAGCGGCGCACCGACAATCGTTGGCACAAGCAACCTGCACTCGTCGCCCTTGCACGCTTCCTCCACCTTCGCCAGACCCAACTCCACTTGCTGGATACTCTCGTACCCGTCGCCGTTCCGCCGCGCGTACGTCCATACGCCCACAAAGAAGAGCACCGCCGCGAGTAGCGGCCTGCGCCAGGGAAGAGGGCCGTCGTCGGGGTCGTATGGGGGCATCTGCGAACTTGGAGGTGTCACCGGATGACTCTGAAGGAGGAGGGACGAGCGAAGGCCCACACGCTCCCAGTCCCCGCTGGGCCTGACACGGCGAGGAGAGCGCGGCGGTCCAGCCGCGTAAAGCATCCTCAGTGCTGTGTGCGCGCGTGCAAGCTCGGCGGGGACTCGCGATCAGTTTAAGCGCGCAGGACTGACGTTAGCCGTGCAGCGCGGCGCAAGGGGGAGGAGTGGAAGAGACGAACGCTCCGCGACCGAGGATCCCGAGAGGTCTGAGCGCGCGCGGAGAAGCCGGGACGGTGTCCGGGGCGCGCTCGTAAAAGTGGTGCTGAAGTTAGTGAACAAGCCGACCCACGGAGAGCGCAAGCGAGAACTAACCGGACGAGCGGGGAGAAGCGACGAGAGCAGCTTGGGAAGGTCCCGCTCCTCCTGCTCTTCGCCTCGTCTCCGCTCCAGCGAAAGCCAAACATCCGTCGCGCATGTGCGTAACGTCCAATATCCATACATCCATCCGTAAGGCCAGAGACGAGGTCCTAATCCCACTCCTCCCAGACGACCCACCCCTCCTCATCCCACCTTCCCAGCCTCCCTCGCTCCTTCCCTCTCCGCCGCGCCTCCTCCCACTCCCTTGCCAAAACATCAGCATCCCCGTCTGCAGCAGCGCACGCGCCACCGGGGAGCAGCACCATCTGCGCCTTTTCGCCCAACAAGCGCGGGAGTGCAGCCTGTGCCTCGGGGGCGGATGCGGCCGCGGAGAGGTGCGGCGGGAGGGGCGCCGGCGGGGCAGCGAGGAGGGCGGACGTGGTGAGAAGCTCGGCACATGTTGGGAGGGTGAGCGCGGCGATAGGGATGTCATCCAGAAGCTGGAGGACCCGCTCGACTGCCTCGCGCCCCTCCTCTGCCTCCGTGCGGCCCAGGCGGAGGAGCATGTCCCCCAGGATGCGCTCGCAGCGCTCGAGTACAGCGGGGGAGAGCGACGAGGGCTGCCAGAGGAGAACGACAGTCCGCTGTGCCTTGGTGGGCGGGAGGAGGTGTGCGGCGAGAGCGATGAGGGCGGAGTCTGGGCGGGCAGTGGCTGGGGCGGGAGAGGGCGAAGAGGAGGTGGTGACGGGGGAAGCGGAGGATGGGTGCCCGAGGGAGAGCGCCGGTGCGGGGCGGTGCTTGCCGTCTGCGCCCGAATCGCGCAGTCAGCGAGCGCACCAGCATGCCTGGGAGAAGGCGCAACGTACCGTCCGTCCCACCTCTTCTTCCATCCCATCTCTCCCTTAGTCCCCCGAGCGCGGCGTCCCACCTCCTTGCAGTGATCTCCTCGCCCTCCCACTCCCCCGATAGCATAGTCTAGTGCATCACGCGGCTGACCTCGCTCACGCCACGCCCCAACGCAGCTGCGGCGCCCAAAACGATCAGGAGGAGGACGAGTGCGGAAGAAAGCGCAGCGCGGCGCCATTCCGGTGGGTCAACGGGGAGGAGGGGGCGGCGCTGCGCCTGGAAGGCAGGGTCAGCGGGACGGACGACTCAGGGAAAGGGGGAAGGGGGAACAGACATGTGGAACGATCGGCGTCCGGAGCGGGAGGAGCGGCTCCTCCGCGTTTGACAGCGACGTGGGCTTGACTGCGTGCGCCCGAGATGTCATCCCCTGTCCGTTCGGCCGGCCTTAGAAGTGTAAACTGGAGCGACGAGAGGAAAGCGTTGGAGAGCTACCCCGAGAGGCCGCTCCCCTGCTTGTCCCGCCGCTCCGAAAAACATCCGCCTGCTATTAACAGGAGAGGAGAGGCACCTCCCCTCCCCTGACCCGCGCCCGGCAACAAGAAGGAACGGGGGGACGCACCGCCTGCCATCCTCTTGAAAAGTGCACAAAGCAGAACGAAGAGGCTCACCCGCGCGTCCAAAGGTGGCAGCAGTGGGAGGCGGTCGATCGTGACAAGCGAGCTGAGCGCGATCAACGCTGACCACACTCTCGCGCGATCTAGAGCAGCACTTCGCGGCATGCGCCGTACATCCGCACAATGGGAGCGTGAGAGACGGTACGAGCAAAGGAGGGGAAGCGGAGGTGAGGCCGTCGCGGGCGGATATAGGCGGCGGAGGCGCCGCCGTGCGCGAAGATAGAGTGGGAGCATGGGACGCATGGAGGAGGCAACTTCGGAAAAGGCCTGCGCTTTGTTGCTGTACATACGCGATTTAGGCGATGGGAGTGGAGGAAGAGACATGACTGGGCGGAGCAGAGGCGCGAAGAGGCCCTTGGCGCAAATGCACTGAAGGACCATCAGCAACGACAGATGCAGCGGCGGGGCAAACGTCTGCGCGTGCTGACGTCTTGTGCACCTGAATGTACGCGTGTCCGGCAGCAGCGGGAAGCGAGAGCGCGCAGGGCACCGCCGGACGTCGTCGACCAGCGGTGAGCTTCACCAGCCGTTGGCACTCGCGGGGGCAACCATGCAAAGAAATAAAGGCGCATGCGCACCGTTGCACCGCCTCCTCACTCCCCCTCCTGCAACGGCGCAAGGTTCAGCAACGGCGCCGCCTCGTCGCCCTCCCCGCCAGTCGACGCTGCCCCGCCCTTGTTCTTCTTCTTCTTCCGCCGCTTCTTCTTGCTCGGGCTGTCCCCTCCAGCGCCGTCCGCCTTGGACGGGCTCGGAGGCGCACTCGCCAGTGAGGCGTCCGCGCTGTCCGCCTCGACCTCCTGCGCGTCCCCTCCATCCTCCTCTTCCTCCCGCACCCTCTTCCGCGGCGTCTCACCCGCGTCCTCTCCTGCCTCCCGTTCCGCCTCCGCTCTGCTCTCCTCCTCCCGCCTTCTCCGCTCCTCCTCCTTCTTCAACCGTTCGCGCTCCTTCTTCCGCTGGTTCTTCGTGAGCGGATGCGCCTGTGCGGGCGCGCCTTTCGCGGCGTAGGCCGAAGACGCGGCGATGGGTGCCATCAGTCCACGGAATACAGGTGCGGCGCAGGCAGAGGAGGAGGACGGCGCCGAGGGAGAGGGTTTCTGGGGGGAGGGGTCGTTGAAGAGCTTTGGCGCGGGGGGCTTGACCGGGGTGCCATTGGTGTTGGCCGTAGTTTTCGGAGGGATGACGAAAGGGTTGGCGTAGGCGCTCTTGCCCTGGACAGGCGCGCCCGCGCCGGCAGCAGCGCGCGCCTTCCCCTTCCCGACCGCCCTCGCGCGGCTGTCCTCCTCGTCGTCGCTGCTCTCCTCCTCTGCCTGTTCAGCGGAGGGAGAGGGAGCAACATACGCGCCCTCGTCGCCGAGCGCGGTGGTGCGCCCGCGGAGGAGGCGCGAAGCAAGCTTGCGGTCCTCTGCCTGCTGTTTGTGCAGGGAAGCGGGTTGCGCGCCGAGCCCCAGCCTGTTGAGCAAGCGAGACTGTCAGCTACAAGGCAGGAACACTCTGCAAGCTCCAAGCTGAACGAGGACAGCTGGAGAGGAAGAGCGCACCTGGGTGGCCTGGCGCGGTCCTTCAAGCTCTGTAGCCCATCTGCGCCCTTCTTCTGGCTGAAAGCGTCGTCCCACTCCTTGCCGAGGCTCTTGGGGATCCAGCTCTCGACGAGGTTGCGCGTCTCGTGGACCGACTCGTCGAGCGAAGCTTGGAACGCGGCCGGGTCGTACTCGGGCGACGCCGAGCGCGAGGGGGACGCGCCGTTGGGCTTGGCGTGCCCGTTGGTGTGCTTGTGGGGCAGCATGGGCGCGACCGAGGCGCGAACGCAGACGAAGCCGAACTTGGCGAAACCAACCTCGAAGAGCGAACGAGATGGGCTGCCTCCTCTCGCATAGTCGCGCTTACCAGGGCTCAAAGGAGCTCGCTCGCTTGCGATGCGACAGTTCCTTCTCGAGGGCCCGATCCTGCCCCAGCCCGAGATGTGCGCTCCCCTCTCGTCTTCGTCCCTCCGTCATTCCGCTCGAACCGAGATGCCGCCGCTTCCTCTCCTCGGGCAGCTCCAGCGAGACGTAGGCTGACCAACACGCATGCAGCTTCACCTTCCTGATCCCGCTCTCGCTGCAATGCCTCCTTCTGCATCCCATCTTCCCCGCGACCCTCTCCCGCGTCGCCCGCTTCCTCCTCATGCCCCTCAGCCTCGCCCTCTCCTTTGCAACGCCCTACCGCTACGCTATCGAGCCCCGTAACCAGGCCGTCGGCGTAAACTGTACGTTTCCCTTTTGCCTCACCTCCCCCTCCTTGAGTTCACTCGGCCTTCTCAGGTCGACTTCCAGCGCTCGTACGGCTTGCTGACCGACTCAAATGTGCGCAGTCATCATTGGTATTATGGGCGCGTACGGCGTCATGAAGGGTATCGAGTGGGGGCTCGCGCAGGACCTCCTCCCGTATACCTGGGTCGGGTTCGACGGCCTCACGACGGCCGAGGGCGCGCCCGCTGCCCCGAACGGGCACTCCAACGGGAAGGAGGGCCGGAAGGAGGCACGGCGGCGGCGTCGGGCGCACCTCCGCGCTCTGCGGGAGCAGCAGGCGCATCGCGACGGCCCACTCGACATCCTTCGCTCGACAGCGCACCTCCTCATCTCGATGCGCGGGCAGGGGTACGACTTCTGCGGGACGTCGACCGAGCCGTTCGCGGTCGACCACGGGGCGTTCGTCCGCCGCCTCCTCGTCGAGATCGCGTGGAGCCACCCTTTGCTCGTCGTGTGCGCCGCGGTCCTCCTCGAACCGCCGACGAGCCGCGACGCGCTCCTGTACGCAGTGGCTCCCGCTCTGCCAGTGCAATACGCGTATTACCTCGGCGAGGCGATCACCGGCTTGTCGATGGGCCTCGCCGTCTTCGCAGCGCTCACACTCGGGTACTCCTGCGCGACGCTCATGACCTTCGCGGTCACCTCCCTCGCGCGCTCTCTTCCGCTTCCAGAAGCACTCTCGCTCCCGCGCTTCGACCCGCGCGAGTACCCTCCGCTGTTCAACTTTGCGCGACGGCCCTCCAGCGTCGCGCGCTTCTGGAGCATGCAGTGGCACTCGTTCTTCTCGCGTCAGTCCGTCCCCCTCCTCCCTACTCCACCCTTGCTCACACCGCGTACAAGCAGGCCCATTCCGCTTCCTCGCCTTTCAGCCAACGCAGCGGGTCATCGCTTCCTTGCTGGGAAAGAACCTCGCCCGCGCGGTCAGCGTCATGGCCGTATTCGCCCTCTCCGCCTGGATCCACGAATTCGGTCCGTCCTCCACCTCGCCCCACCTGTCAAGCTCTCAATCTGACCGTCCCATGCGCAGGCCTTGCGACGTCAATCTCCACCCTCCCGCCTCCCGCCTCCCCCCTCCCCCTCCTGACCAAGTGGGGCGGCAGCGCGTACTTCCTCTCCCAGGGCCTCGCCATTGTCCTCGAGGGCGCGTTTACCGCCCTCACAGGTCGCAAGGTGCGCGGCTGGATCGGGACGGTCTGGACCGCTGCGTTCGTCATCTGCGCCGGAGGATGGCTGTACAGCTCTTGGTGCGCGCGCTTTTCTCTCGTCCTCCGTCTGCTCAGAACAATGCTGACGAGATCAACACTTACGACGGCAAAGGATGACGCAAGGCCTCGTCCGCGAAGTCCCGCCCTTCCGCTACTGGAGCTGGCAGCGCGCGGTCGTCCCCCTCGGGTGCTTGCAGCCGCCGCCTCTGTGGATGCGCGAGTGGCCCGCGAGCTACGGCCTCGAGCGGGCGGCGTGAACGTTGGTGCGCGGCACTGGAAGAGGGGACGGGGGAAGGAAGGAAGGAAGAAAAGGTGGAGGTAGACTCGCAGACTCGACTAGAATATCGCAACCTTACGCACACATGTCGCTTTCGCTCCTCTCCATGCCCATGTATGCAGTAAAACCAGCGCGAAGCGCTAGATTGGCAGCGCGTACTATCGCCCTCCACGCCCGTTGACGGGCTGCTCCTCCACCTCTGCCGCGTTCGCCCTCTCCTCCTCAATGAGCACCGGCTGCGGGTAGAACGGCCCCTCCTCCTCCTGCCCCTCCCCAAGCTCCTCGCGGACATACTCCTCGTACGCGCGCTCGCCGTCGCCGTCGTCCGCGGGCCAGGGCTCGACCGCGTGCGTACGCGGGCCCGACGTCGTGTGCGAGAGGAGGTCGACAGGCCCGTCGAACGCGCCTGCGGCGCGGCGACGGAGAGCTGACTCGTCCTCCTGTGGACGAGCGCGGTACGGCGCATCAGTGGCCCGTCTTGTAGAAGAAAGCGAAGGAAGGAGCGGACGCACAAAGTCAAACTCGTCCTCCCTCTCCTCGTACTCGCGGTTCTCGTCGAGCTCCTCGAACCCGGGCGCGTACGCGCTCCAGTTTTCAACGACGGGGGTGACCCAGAGATGGATGAGCCCGAGAGTGGAGACAGACGCGATGAGCGGGCGGAAGGGGTGCCACTGCGCGGGAGTGAGCGTTAGCCTGCACGGCGGAGACGCGAGAAGAATGTGTGAGGCGGAGGACGATAGAAAGAAGCGTGCAGGAAGCAGAACACGGACTGGGACGCACGGTCAGGTCCTCGCACGGATCTGTTGGGCCCTCGAGGATCTTCGCCAATGCACCCGTGACACGGTCCCAGATGTATATATTGTGCGCCGCCTTGTGGCCCGCGCCTGTCCGCTCTTTCAGCTGCCATACTGTAGGACGGAAAAGGAAGCCAACGCACCACCAATGATGTACTCGCCGTCACTGGAGAACCCGCAACCGTTCCAGGGCGTGCGGTTAACGAGGTCCTGAAAGCGATGCTCGACGGTGAAGTACGGTATCCGCGGTGGCCGAGGCGGAGGTGGCTCGAAGGACGCGGCTTCTTCCTCATCCGAAGGCGGTTCGGGCGGAGTGGGGGATAGGGTGATGTAGCGGATGCAGCGGTCGTTCGAGTTGAGAATGATCGCGCTATGTGAAGCGAGACGTGAGCGAGATTGAGGGGTTCGAGGTGAGGTACGTACGTTCCGGCGTTATTGAACTCCAGGTGCTTAACGGCAGAAGCGCTACCGACGTACTCGGTCCAGATGTACTGCGCACGGTGCGAGTGTCAGTTGTACACTCTACAGCGAGTGTCAGTGTACGCACCTCCTTCGTGACGACGTCCCAGATGTGGATGTTTCCCCGCGAGGTGCCGACGTAGATCAAGTCCCCTCGTGGGTTGAAGCGCGCGAGTGTCGCGACCTCCCTATGCAATCGAACGCATTAGCGTCCGTTCACTGTGCGGGAGTGAGGGGAGACGGTGCGGACCGGATAACCGTTGAGCCCTCCTCGTCGTCCTCGTCCTCCTCTTCCTCCTCATCCGGCGGCGTCTCGAGCTCCCACCTTCCGCCTCCATCTTGCCGCAAATCCACAAACACCGGCTGCGTCTGCCCATGTAGCGTGACAACAAGCATCTTGCTACGCGTGCCCTCGGAATCGTCAGCACATGGGTAAGAAGGAGCGAAGCGGAACACACCTATTCCGGGGGTGTAGCGCCGCGCTCGTTATAGGTGCGTCAAAGCGGACAGTGTGTTTCCGTTCTCCTTCGACGGTGTCCTGCGCAGAGGCGGAAAGGTCCCAGATGATGGCGTTCCAGTCGCGCGATGTGGTAAGGAGGTAGCGCGAGTTGCTCGACCAGCTGCGAGGGGGCAAAAGAAGTCAATGGCACATCCAAAGAGCTCGAGCACAAGGAGCTACGGCATGAGCGGCGGTGTGCAGACCTGCGCGCCGGTGTTGTTCTGGAGGAGCAGCACTCACCACACCGTCGTGACCGCCTTTACATGCCCCTCGAGCCATCTCACGACGCTCTTCGTCTCAAAGTCGAGTACGACGACGATGCCGTCCAGCCGTCCCACGGCGAGGTAGTGCCCTGCGAAGAGCCCGCGCGGGTTGAAGCGCGCGCAGAGGGCGGCGGCATCGACCGAGGTGTCGAAGTTCTCGGGGAAGGAGGTGGTGAACGGGTCTGTGTGCGTGCATAGGTCAGCTTGACGCGCGCAAGAGGTCGCGCATGAGGATGCAGCGCACTGAGGAGCTCGAGGTTCATCGGGAACTGATGAGGAGGTGCAGGCGGGCGGAAGGCTGTAGGAGCGCGGCGCGCGCGGAGGACGCTTAAACAGGCGCGACAAGATGATTCCGATGCGTTCTGGGGCAGATAGTGCGTTGCAGAGCGAGAGGATGGTGTTCAACCTCGCCTCTCAGCGGCACCGAGGTCAAACTCGCCGGACTCGCTCTCTCCAGCTTCCCTCTCGCGGAAACGAGTGCGATGCGATCGATAGTACTATTGCGACAGGACGTCTAGCGAAACCCAGGGCCGACAGCTTCACTCCACAGGTTCCCCCTCCTTCCTCCACGGAAAGCACGAGACAGCCGTCTCAGAGCTTGGCAAACTCCATGTCTGCCTGCTTGACGACGTCGAGGCCATACAGCTTGCGCTGCGTCTCCTTGTCGCCCCACCGGTCGGGCGACTGCGTCCCCGTCGACGCGAGCTTGAGCGCCTCGTCGCGCGCCTTCTGCGCCGCGCCGTCCGGCATGTGGAGGTTCTCGCCTGCACGGAGTCCGTCAAAAGAACATCCGATATTTGCAGCAGATAGGGGCGGAAAAGACGCACCCGTGATGCGCGCCATCTCGACCGCCCAATCCGCACGCGACTTGCGCAGCTTCTCGTATGTCCTCAGCGCGCGCGGCACGTCCTCTTTGCTGTGGCACTTGGCGAGCAGCGTACCGAGAACGGCGCCGTCTTCACCGGCCTGCGCGGCGCCCTGTGCGATGTGCGGGAGCGTAGCGTGCGCCGCGTCGCCGAGGAGAACGACCTTGTTGTCGATCCAGCCGGTGAGGGGAAGGTGAATCCGCAGTGCCCACTCAACGAGCTCGCCTTCCGGTGCGAGACGGAGGCACTGAGGACGCGGGCGGGTAAGCGAGCGCTCCAGGAAAACCAGCACGCATGGGAGCGGCAAACCCCGTCTGGAGAAGGAAGGTCCGGCGCACCTTCATCAACGATTCGTTCCACCCATCGAAACGCTTGAGCATGATCTCCTTCGACGCCCGTGCGGTCCAGTCCTCCGTCAGCCCAACCGTGTTGCTGATGTGCGTCGAAACGATGTTGAACGCCTGGTGCGCCTTGATTGGGTACGCGACAATGTGCGCATCCGGGCCTGCGTGCAGACAAGGATTGAGCACGGGTGCAAGTGGAGGAGAGGGAGGGCCGCACCAATCCACCGGATGGCGGTAGGGTCGTCAATGAGCACTTTCAGGTCCGGGTCATTCTCCATCTGCGACCGCTGGAGAATGACGCCTGCATTGTAGCTCTCGAGGTCAGATCATCTCGCGTTATAACAGCGAAAGGCTCGGCAACTCACGGTACGCCGCCTCGCCCGTCGGAATCGTCTCATCGACCTCGCCCCTCCGCGCCATCATCTTTCCGCGGATCGCGGACTTGATACCGTCAGCAGCAATGATGATGTCGTGCTGCGCCTCTGCCTGCCCGCGGATCTTGATCTTGGCCTCCTCGAAATTGACGTCCTCGATGTGTGACTGAGAGCGGGCGGAAGTGTCAGCGTACTCGGCGGACGCTTTCAAGAGGATGGAGCTCGTGTATCGTACGTTCGTCTTTAAGTGGGCGCCAAGCTCGAGTGCGCGGTCCAGCAGCGCCTTGTGCAGATCGCCGCGGTGGACGACGAATGTCGGGTAGCCGTACTCCTTCTCGAGGTTTGCGAACGAGGTCGTGTTCAACTGTTCGTTATTGACGTACCGCCGTACACTCGCGCGCTCAAGCCGAACGGCCTGCTGCTTCAGCCGGTCCAGGATACCGAAGTGCGAGAGGACGCGACAGAAGTTGGGCGCGACCTGGGTGACGTTGTGTGGGTGAGCGGTCCGTACGGCACAACACAGTTCTATGCGAGGAGCTGAGCCTCACCTGGATACCCGCACCGACTTCTGCGATCTCCGGCGCCGACTCGTACACCGTAACATGCCGGAAACCACGAGAAGCGAGGCCGACAGCGCTGGCCTGCGATAGAATGTGTCGTTCATGTCATGCGAGGTGTGGGCGAGTCGGCAACAAATCGAAAGGCGGGAATGCGAGAAAGGCGAGAGGGGTTTGAGGCGTGAAGGAGGCGAAGATGATGCCGCAGACGGAAACGGGTTGCGTTGGGCAGGCAGGATAGGGCGTTGCGAAGGTACGGGTGTTTGTGTATTCAGGGCGGAAGAGCAAGTCAATGAGCGAGAGAAGGGAGAGGCGGGTGGTGGACGGTCGGTGAGTGGAGTAGGAGTAAAGGCTACAGTCAGCGGATTGCCTTCGCTCGGAATTGACTGAACAGGCAGCGCGCGCTTGGTCCCACAGGCGAGCCTGCACTTCCGCCCGCAAGATCCAGCTGGAGAGCTGACACCCTGGGAGCCCGCCTCGCTCATCTCCCTAGTCCCGCTCCACCCTTATCGAACGCGCCGCTTGTTCGCGAGGACCTGTTACCCGGAAAGAACCGCCCGCAATCCACCGGACTGCAGGAGAGCGCGAGACTGACCAGGCCGCCGATGCCGGCGCCGACGATGCAGACCTTGAGCTGGGAAGCGAGGGGTGCCCGGGGAAGGAGCGTAGCAGCCATGTCTGCAGATGCCATTCAGGAGCAGAGTTGGCGATGCGTAGCAGAACGAGCCAGACTTGGGCGCGCGAGCAAGAGATGCCGGACTTCTCGAGCGCGGCCGCGCCGGCGGAGCAAGCGCTCCGCTCCGCGCGTGAATGGTTTCGGCGACGCGGCTGATCGGTTTCAAGACGCGCGTCGTCGCGTGCGGATAACTATGTGCGTCATGCCGAACAGGGAGCAAGCACCGGTCCGTCGTGCGGGAGAGGAGGGAGCAGCACGGTGTTGCCGTTTGGACCAGCCTGCAAAGGGGGCCGTGCACGCTCGGCTGCTGCGGTGGGTCCTGGCTGTGCGGCGCGTTTAGAGGCTTCCGGCTCTCCGGTTGACTGGCGAGGAGGCCCGGGTAAAAAAACGGCGGCAGCGGCAGACCGCCCGCTTCTTTCACGCGGGTGACTGTGGACCGTCCTCGGGGAACGTCCTCTCCCTCGTACTGCTCGCTGGGGACCTGCTACTCGCGCCCTGCTTGCTTGCTGCACGTTTTTGTGAGGCTGCACAACTGCCGGCTTGGCTCGCTCAACCTGTAGGCGCGCCCTCCGGCCTTCTCATGAGGCTAGCCGCGCTTCGACTGCAAACTCGAGCTAACCCTTCCATACACTCGCTTCCAGCAGGTGTTGTGTTCTATGTGGACGCTGGCAGAGCTGTACGCCTGGCAAGAAGCAGCCTTGAACAGTCCCGAATCCTGCTCGCGGATCTGGACTCGCTTCCTCAAGCTCTCCCCTCGCTCGCACGGCAAACTTCGCTTCCGGCTACCGCGCCTGCGCTATTCAATCTGGCTCGGCGTGCATCGATGAGCGCCATGCATGACGCCTGGGCCAGCCGCCAAAGCACGGAGCTCAGCTGACCCCCAACCATGCCCGCCAAGTCGACCACGCCCGATCGCGCTCCCGCCCTGACGAGTCCCGCCCACACCCTCGCATCGACAAAACCCCCGCGGCTACGCTTGATGATAAGGACTCGTTTATTGCGAAGCCAGCTGGTGCTGCTGCTGTTGCGATGCCAGGAAAAGAGCAGGAGCAGGAGACGAGCGCTAGCGAGCCGACATCCTCCTGCTCGAGTGATGGACCGGGAGTTCGTCGTGTTACGCGGAGCTCGTACGGCATCGCTTTACGTCGGAATTGTCGGGAGATGCCATCGGATTTGGTGCGCGCAATCGTCCGTGGAGGGCGGCTCCCAGCTTGTCCTAACTCTCGATCCGTCCCTCGCCCTCCCGCCTCTCCTCGGCTAGCGTCGTTGGCGCCCCAACGTTGGTGGGGGGTTTGATGGAGGCAGATCGGGGCCAGGACGAGGCCCCATCCGATCTGGCCTTGGGGGAGGTGGGCGCGCTTTTGCGCCCGCGACTACAAAGCCTCGTCACAGCGCTCTTTCTTCTGCTCGTCGCTCATTTTGTCCACGCGCTTGCTCCACACCCTTGACACGCTCCGCCTCGTCCGCCCCCCCTCTTCCACCCGACCTCCCCTCCTTCCCTCTACCTTACCTCGTTCCCTCACCCTCGCCTCCCCGTTAAACTCCGACGACATGGCCGGCGGCGCAGCTACTACTGGCGTGAAGGCGGCGGGACCTGAGCTCACCAAGCGCCAGGAGTACTTCGCTTTCGGGCTCGTCACGTCGCTCTTCTTCGTACGTTTCTCTACCGCGTCCCGCTCGTTCCCCTTCTCATATAGTCGTACTGATCATCACTTGGACCATATGCGCAGCTCTGGGGCATCTCCTAGTCCGTCCTCCATCTCCTTCGCAACTGTCAATGCCCAACTAACCTTGCGCTCCCTCACTCCCTCCACCCGCTCCCCCTCCGCTGCAGTGGAATGATCGACGTGCTCAACAAGAAGGTGCAGGAGAGCTTCGGCAGTACGTTTGAATATTTGGACGCTTATCGTCACTGGTCTAGCGCCTCCCCGACTTCTCGACGCCTGCTGATGCTCACGCTCACCCGTAGTCACCAAGCTCGAGTCTACGATGCTCCAAGTCGCGTATTTCGGGGCGTATTTTGTATTCTCGATCGTACGTCTGTCTCCTACGCCTGGAAATGGACACGCGCCGATGAGCAACGCATCGACAGCCCGCCTCGCTTTTCGCCTCTCGCTTCGGCTACAAGGCCGGCGTCGTCATGGGTCTTACACTGTACACGGTTGGCGCTCTGGCATTCTGGCCGAGTGCGCACTTCGAGAAGGTACATCCGTCCTGCGTCCGCCATCCTCCTCCTCGCTGACTTCCCTCCTTCCCATAGTACTTCGGTTTCGTCATCTCCGCATTTGTCATTGCTTGCGGGCTTGCCACGCTCGAAACCATGGCGAAGTGCGTCCCCCTCCTTTACCCCTGGCCCTCCATCCGCAGGAACTAACCGCCGCTTGGCTCACAGCTCGTACATCACCGTACTCGGCTCGCCTGACCGCGCGGCATTCCGCCTCAACTTTGCCCAGTCCTTCAGTGCGTCCTCACTTCCTACGAGTCGCGCATTGCTCGTCTTTCACTCTCGACCTTCCTAATTCTCGTCGCTGTCCCGCAGACGGTCTTGCCGCTTTCCTCGGTCCGCTCATCGCCTCGAAGACGTTCCTCACTGAGAAGGAGAAGGACTCGCTTTCATCGGTTCAATATGTCTACCTTGCCGTCGCCTGCCTCGGCATTGCCGTCGCTATCCTCTTCATCTTCGCCAAGCTTCCCGAAATCACCGAGGACAGCCTCGAGGAGCAGCAGGACATCGCCGGGATCGCCGACGAGCGCCCGCTCTGGCAGCGGAAGCATACGGTTCTTGGCTTCCTCAGCCAGTTTGCCTACGTTGGTGCTCAGGTACGTCCGCGAACGTGCCGCACTGAATCCCGGCTTTGCGGGCGAAGCTGACCGCCTATTTGCAGGTTACGACAGCGACCTTCGTCACCAACCTGTACTCCGAGGCGCCTCACAACATGTCGTCTTCGAAGGCCGCGCAAATGCTTATGTTCGCTCAAATCGCCTTCATGCACGTCCCTTTCTTCTCCTCCTCCGGGCTGGGCCATTCTCTGACTCGTTCTCGCAGGCTTTCGCGCTTCGCCTCCACCCCGCTTCTCCGGATCTTCAACCCCTCCCTCGTCCTCGCCGCATTTGGCACCCTCTGCGCCGTCGGGTCGCTCGTCGTCGCCCTGGGCACCAGCAAGGTAGCCGCCATCGTCGGCATCTTCATGGTATTCATTGGTGAGAGCACGATCTACCCGACTACGTTCTCGCTGGCGACGTCCAACCTCGGTAAGCACACGAAGCGCGGCGCGGGGCTTCTCTGCATGGGCGTCTCCGGCGGCGCGGTCTTCCCGCCGATGCAGGGCGCACTTGCCGATGCGCGGACGACCACACTCTCCTGTGCGTCCGAACTCCACATCTTCCCTCTCCCTGGATTGCTTGCATACCCGGAAACCCGCCTTGCTGACCTGCCCTTCCCGCAGACGTGATCCCCTTCGCGGGCTTCTGCGTTCCGATCTTCTATGGGATTGGCATGTTCTTCTACACGCGCCGCATGGCCGCCGTCGTCGCGCAGAACGCCGCGCTCGCCCCCGTCGACGCGCTTGAGGAGAAGAGCGACTCGGTCGAGAAGATCGAGGACAACCGCATCGAGGCGGCGATGCGCGTCTGAGCGGCGGATGCGCTCCGCGCAGTTCCACGTTAGAGCTGTTGCTTAGCTCGGTAAAAGGAGTTGTGCCCGCTGCGCACACGAACCAGGAGGTGGCGGTGTGAGACGTGGGTTGGGAAGGTCGTGTGGTCCCTGTTGTTCTCCGTCTCTCGCGTTCTCTGCCTTGTTCTATGTAGATCGACATACGCACAGACGTACTCTGATGTAGTGAAACAAAAAAGACTGCCCAAACCATCCTTTTGATAGCGAGAGCGTCCCGCCTAATCGCAGCGCTGCTTCCGCTTCCCTGCTCTCTTATTCTCGCTCTCTTTCTCCCTCTCTCTCATGGACGCAACGAGCTCCTCGTTTGAAGTACTGCACCATTACCCTGTATTCGTAAAACCCGGATCTATGCCGCACACACAAGCCCGCGAGCGTCTCCTCCCCAAATCCGTCTCCCCCGCTCAAACCGAGTAGACTGCGCCCGTCCGTCAGCTCTGTCTGCTGAAGGTCTCAGTGAGGGAAAGGCAAGCGACGCACCCTTGAGATAGTTGATCTCGAAGTACGCCTCGTCAAACGCCGCCGGATCCTGCACCGCCTGCGCGCACGTCGCGTATCGCGCGGCGACGGGCCCGCTGCTGTCGACGTTGTTCCATGTCGATGTTGTGCCCGCCCAGTCTCCGCAGGTGCTGTAATCCCGGGTTAAGTCAACGAGGAGCAGAAGGGGAAAGGCGAGAGGAGGAACATGGAGACGGACGTGATGTCCTGCGGGAGGAGAGAAAGTCAGCGCTTCAAGACAGAGACGAGCAGATAACAGCACGCACAAATGTCAGCATCTGCCGCTTGAAGTAAGTCCTCGTGTCGCACGTCGACCCGTCCCAGTTCGCGACAGGTGTGCCCCAGCCCTTCCACCGCGGCTCGCCGTCGAGCACGTCAGTCGGGATGTCTGCGCGGGCCCAGCGCCAGATCGAGATGCTGCGCGCACAGGGGGATGAGCACCGGCAGACGGAACGGCTGAGAGTACAGCGAACGCACCCCGTCTCGGCGAAGAGGACAGCAAACACGCCCCCGCCGGCGTCGTTGAAGCCAGCGCCGTATGCCGCGGGGTCAATGTCGTGCACGGTGCAGCCCGAGCCGTCGTTAATCGAGCACGAGAGGCGGATATTGCTCCCGCTCGTGTCACCCGTCTGCGCGAAGGAGGGGTTGCGCGAGCAGCCGTCGGTGGTATCTGCCCGAGAGAACGTCAGCAGCAGCCGTTGCGGTGTCTGCCCGAGCAAGTGTCTGCTACAGAGAGAACCAGGAGAAAGGTGGCGAGTGGAGGAAAAGCAGGGAATGGTGGCCGAGGCGGATGAGGCGAGGGGAGAGGAACGGGTCAAGGAGCCGTAAGGCAGGACTCACGGAGCGTCATCTGTCCAAAGGTGCGGTCATTAATGCCCTCGTAGACATCGATCTCGCCCATGTCGGCCCAAGGGTCGTTGTACTAGGCGTGGAGCTCCTGTCAGCCTGGCGGACCTCCAAGGAGGTACGAGCGGCAACGCACCATCCAGAAAGCGGGCCAGACCGACGGCCCGTGTGGTGCATGCTTCATGTCAAGCATGACGAGATGGCCCGGCTCATACGTGTCGCTGCTCGAGATGCGCACGCTGGGGCGGTAGTCTCCCGGGGAGAGGGTCGACTCGCGGTCGATCTGGAGGATGGCGGTCCCCTCCGGCGTGACATACGTAAGGGCGTTGGCTTCGGCGTACTCACGCGAGACGTAGATCACGGAGCCGTGCGTCGGGTCCGACTCGTTGAGGTAGTTCCAGCGGTCGAAGAACGTCGAGCCTTCGTACGAGCGGAGGAGGGTAGGCGTCGAGGCGGGAGGGGTCGCAGCGGCGGTCGACGAGGCTGACAACCGTAACATCAGCGAGAACTTCGAGAGGGTGGAAGAACGGACGCACGGTTCTCCGCCATGCACCCGCGCCCGCCGTACCCAAGCACATACCCCTCATTACACCTCCACGAGCAGAACCCGCCGTCGCAGTAGTTGTGCGTGTCGGCGGGCGTGAAGTAGGTACAGTCGGTGTCGGCTGCGCAAGGCCACCAGTTCGGCGTCGGCCAGGCGAGCGTAGAGGTGCTGGATGGGGAGGAACTGGTCGTCGACGGCAACGAGGTGGTTGTCGCACTGCGAAGACAAGCACTTCCGTTGTTGGTATAGCCCAAGCGGCACCCTGTGTAGACGTAGGCTCAGCGCGCCGGTGGAGAAAGAGGAGGGGACCGAAGAACGCACTCCAGCTGCAGATCCCTAAGTTGCAGTACCGATTGGCATTGGCCGGGATAGCGTTGCTGCAATCCGCTGTGATGGAGCATGCCGAGGTCGTCGCGCTCGGTGTCGCAGCGGAGGAGCTTGTAGACGACGAGGTCGAAGAGGAGCTGCTTGCCGGGCGGGACGTGGTGGACGTAGTCATGCCCGATGAAGTCGCCGCGCTTTTGCAGCTCGAGTCGTTTGCGAAGAAACCGGAGCGACAGCCTTCAGGGTGAGAGGGCGGATGAGCTTTGCCGCAACGAGCGGCAGCAAGGAACTCACGCCAGCTGCAAACCCCGTCGGCACAGTACCGGTTCGCATTAACCGGCACGGCGTTCGTGCAGTCCGCAGTGACCCGACACGTAGCGATGGTGATTGGTGCGGCGGTGGTGGACGAGGAGGTGGCGGAGGGGTTGATGCACGTGCTGCTTGTGCTGGTAAAGCCCGACCTGCAACCTCGGTCGACGATGTTACATAGGTTAGTCTGAGCGATAAAGTCGATTGCGGAGGGAGAAGACGTACGCCAACTGCAAACCCCGTCGGCACAGTAGCGATTTGCGTTAACAGGTACGGCATTCTTGCAGTCGGAACTGATGGCGCATATTTGCGCGCACGTTTCGCCTTGGACCTCAAAGCCCGAGTTGCAGGCTGTGCGTTCCCGAAGGGTAGCGGGGGAAAGTCAACCTGGGCGAAGGGAGACGTACCCCACGTGCAGACGCCGCGTGACTTGTTGCACGCATAGTGAGCGTTCTTTGGGATGCCGTATCCAGCGGCCGTGCAGGTTGTCGTCGCAGAGCACTTGACGGTCGTCGCGCGGCGGGCGAGGATGCGCTCATTGAGGAGAGGCTGCACAGTCGCAAGCGGGCTGGCGCCCGTGAGGGAGGCTGTGCCTACGAGCAGTGTCAAGGACAAGAGGGTGCGCATACTGTGAGCCGCGCTGGCGACGGGGTAGGGCGGCGAGAGGGAGATGAGTCGAGGGTGGTTGAAGCTTGAAGGAGGAGAAAGAGCACAAGCAGCCACCGCCCCGCGCAGCAGAGGCGCAACTCCGTGCGCAGCCCAGCCTCCAAGGAAGCAACGGAAGTCCAGAAAGAAGTGCTCGAGCGGGTGAATGACGGTGCGGAGCCTGAGCGTCTGAGGTTGCAAGCGGTGCGTGCGAGAGCGGGAGAGTCGCGATCGTCGACGCGGATGATCGGGCGCTTCATCCGCGTCGTCCTCAAGAGCCCATCAGAGTATCGCAAGCGGGCACAGCGTCATTCGGGGCAGGTGAGTAGACTCGAGCGAGATGTCGAGGGGAGAGCGGGGCGAGCGCAAGACGGACGACGTCGCTGTTCTCCTCCGGCGCAGAGTCAGCTTGCGATGGCTGAATCGTACGACATCGGCTCTAGCGCGCCCATGCGCATCCACCAACCGTCGCCCCTCGCTGCCGAGGTCTCGTTCTCCCCGCAGGCGCTCTCCTCATCTCTCGAAACGGATGCCACGCCCGCCTCGCTCGAGCACGAGCGTCAGTACGCACAGACCAAGCGCACCGAGGCACAAGAAGACGCAGACGAGCTGCGCAATTTCCGCCAGCAGGCTCTCGAGCGACAGCGCGCCATGGGCGGCGGCTCGTTCGGCTCGACGGGAGGAGGGCAGTTCGAGCCGTTCGTGGGGTCCAGGGTCGGCAGCCCCATCCCCGACAAGCACGGGCTCGGCTGGCCAGGTGCGACCCTCGCTCTCCTCGCCTTTCCTGAGCGAACCTCCTCCGCTCACCTTGACTCTCCCCTTACACGCGCAGGCAAGGGCACGCTCGCACGCCTCGAAGCGACGCCTGAGGAGAAGCTCGCACGCGAGAAGAAGCTCGCCGACGCTGTCAAGACGGTGCTCGAGTGTATCGGCGAGGATCCGGAGCGCGACGGCCTCCTCAAGACGCCTGAGCGGTACGCCAAGGCGCTGCTGTGGATGACCAAGGGCTACGAAGAGCGCTTGCCCGGTGCGTCGTCACTGTCCCGTTCGAATGGGTTAGGCGAGACTGACCAGGCAGCGCGCAGACGTGATCGGTAACGCTATCTTTGCCGAGGACCACGAGGAGATGGTCATCGTCCGCGATATCGACATCTTCTCCCTCTGCGAGCACCACATGGTTCCCTTCCACGGCAAGGTGTGTTCCCCCTTCCCCCGCCTCTTCCAGCTCGCCGCTGAACAAGGTCCTTCGCTCAGGTCTCAATCGGCTACATCCCGAACAAGTTTGTCCTCGGGCTGTCGAAGCTCGCGCGTATTGCCGAGACGTTCTCGCGGCGCCTGCAGGTCCAGGAGCGTCTGACGAAGCAGATTGCTACCGCGATTGACGAGGCTATCCGGCCCATGGGTGTTGCCGTGGTCATCGAGGCGACGTGCGTTGCTCACCTCCCAAACCTCCTTTGCGCCGGGCCTCGAGCTTACCATACACCGATTGACGATACTGCGCCTGTCGATAGGCATCAATGCATGACCATGCGCGGCGTGCAGAAGCCGGGCGCGTCAACCATCACTTCGTCGATGCTCGGCGCGTTCCGGCGGAGCGATAAGACTCGTGCCGAGTTCATGTCGCTCATCCGCACGCCGCAGCGGTAGACGTGCCCCGCGCTGCCGTCTACACCTCGCTCGTCAACCGAGTTCTCCCACCATCCGCATCTCTCGCATTCGCCTCTTCGCACTTTCGCATCTCCTCTCCCCTCGATACCACTCTCGCTCCTGTGCCTTCAACGCGGCCAGGCTGGCACTCCCTTTTGCCGATACCCCTCCTCAACGAGTCGTGCCCCAGCTGTCCCGCTCTTTATCCCGTGTTGCCCTCTCTCCTCTCTCACGCGCTGCGTTTTCGCGCGCCACCCTCCGTGTACCTTCAACTGTGCCTCCCCGTGCTCGCTGGAACAGACGAGTGCCTCTGCCCGAGCATTGTTGGCAGGAGAAAGGGGAGACACGGTTCCCAGTCTGGCTGCAAACGGGCGCGCGTCTGGGCAAAGTCGCGTCGACGGCGAGCGAGCACGCGCGTCTCCTCGTCCTTCGCTGCTCCCCCCGCGCGTGCGCCTGTGCCGCGCTGTGCCAAGCTGGCGTCGCTCCTGCCCACGTCGCACTCGCGGCCAACCTCGCCATTCTACCCGCCCGCGCCCCATCAGCAGCAGCACCCTCCCGCTCCTCCCGCCGCGCTCCCCGCCGCGTCGACATCTGCGCCGCCGTCGCCCTCGTTCTCGTCGTCCACGTCGGCCCACTCTGCCTCGCCGTCGCAGGAGGCCGACGCGTTCGATCTGGCCCAGAACTCGCGCCGCCGCGCAGGCAAGCGTGCCGCCATGCCTCCCGCCGCGTCCTCCGACTCGCTTCCGCATTACGTCGAGCCCGATACGCCCATGATCGGCTCTACAGGCCGTCACCCCCGGAGAGCAGGAGGAGGAGGCGGGCTCGCGCTGTGGCAGCGGCCACGGTTCGTCGGGACGCTCCTCTTCGTCGCGCTCGTTACGCTCCTCCTTCTGCCCGATGGGAACCGCTCGCGCACCCACTCGGTGCTCACCAAGGCCGGCGTACCCCTCCCTGACGAGCTTCCCGAGCGCCTGCAAGGGTTCCTCGACTACATCAACTGGGACGACGGCCGGAACGACCTGCGCTACGTCCCACCGCCGGCGCCTCCGATTGAGGACGAGGATATGGGCCTTCCTGACGAGGACCTGCAGTCGCCGCACAAGCTCGGCGACAACGGGCACATGCTCGTGGCGCCGCTGTCGACCTTCAAGGAGCCGCCCAAGCCCCACCCGATCTTGACGCTCATCAAGCGCGCCGAGCAGGACTGGAACCGCAAGGTGCGGCGGCAGTCCAAGACGCTCAAGGACGCCGTCGTTGAGTACCGCAGGCGGTACAAGCGCAACCCGCCCAAGGGCTTCGACAAGTGGTGGGCCTACGCCAAGGCCAACCGCATCATCCTTACCGACGAGTATGACCAGATCCAGCGCGACCTTGAGCCGTTCTGGGCACTGTGCGTCGCTTACCTTCTTCAGACGTTTGCCGTAGCAAAGTTCCGCTCACACTCGCTTCCTCCCCCGCTCGCAGCGAGCCGTCCGACCTCGCGCACCGCGTGCGCGTGATGCAAGAGCGCGAGGAGACCTTTACGATCCAGGTTGAGGAGGGCAAGGTCGCCGAGGTGGGCGAGCAGGCGTTCCTACGCCGCGCCAAGGACCTGGGCGACCTGATCCGCCGCTTCTCGACTTACGTCCCCGACGTCAACCTCACGTTCACACGGCACGACCAGCCCGCTTGCCAGCTCGATTATTACCACCGCGACCGGATGCTTGAGCTTGCGAAGCTTGGCGAGTGTGCGTGCTCTCCCTTCCTTTCGGAGTTCCGGAGGGCGTGGGAACTGACTCTTCCGCGCGCGCGCAGTCTGGGGCCCCTCCGACTACCTGCACGACAGCGACCCCAACCTGTCGAATTGGGCGATCGGGTGCCCGCCGTCGTCGCCGCTGCGGCAACTCGAGCAGTCGATCCTCGAGGAGATCTACGACGAGGACGAGGAGGTGCCCGCCGCTGAGATCACGGCCAAGTTCAAGGCGGCGTACGCCGAGGCGAGCAAGGCCGCCACGGGCCGGTCGTACATTTACGACTACCAGTCGGCGCTCGACGTGTGCCAGCACCCGGAGACGATGAACCTGCACGGGTTCACTTCCGTCAGCGGGACAGACCCAGGCCCACTCGTCCCGCTCTTCACGTTTGCCAAGACGAACGTGCATTCGGACATCCTCGTCACGCCGCTCGAGCAGTACTCGGACTCGTACATCGGGTACGACCCGGACTGGGAGAAGAAGACCAACAACAAGCTCATGTGGCGCGGCTCGACGACCGGCATCGACTTTTACGTCCAGAACGACTGGAAGAACTCGCAGCGCGCGAGGCTGCACTTCACGACCAACGAGAAGGAGGGCACCAAGGACGTCCTCTGGGCGGAGAACGACGGGCCCGTCCAGGAGAGCAACTACCTCGTCAATGGGCTTAATCGCGCGTACATGGACGTGTCGTTCGCCGGCGGTCCGGTGCAGTGCGACGAGGAGACGTGCAAGGTCATGAAGGAGCTCATCGAGTTCAAGCCGACCATGGGCCTGAACGACGCCTACCAGGTGCGTCTCCTTCCTTTCTTCACCTTGACACCGTGTTGACGAATCACGCGCTTGCAGTACAAGTATGTAATGGACGTCGACGGTAACGGCTGGTCCGGCCGCTTCCACCGCCTCATGTCAATGAAGGCGTGCGTGCTCAAGTCGACGCTCTTCCCCGAATGGTACGGCGATCGCATCCAGCCGTGGCTCCAGTGCGTCCCGTCATTTCCTCTCGTGCTCGTGATTTGCTCCACGCGCCCGCCTCATCCGCTCTCCGCTGACCTTCCTCTTCCCGCCTTTTGCACAGCTACGTCCCCGTTAAAGTCGACTACAGTGACTTGTACGACATCATGACGTTCTTCCGGGGTACGCCGGACGGCAAGGGCGAGCACGACGAGCTGGCGAAGAAGATTGGCCTTGCGGGCAAGCACTGGGCGCGGGATCACTGGAGGAAGCAGGACATGGCAGCGTATATGTGTGCGTCTTCCTTCCTCTCACATACCTACTATGGCTCCGCTGACCGCGGAGTGCGCAGTCCGCCTCACGCTTGAGTGGGCGCGTCTCCTGCACCGGAACGACGAGAACGCCGGCTCGCTCGATTTCGAGTTCTGGGACGTATGAGGCGCTCGTCCCACTCTATTTCCCTCCCTTCCTCAGCTGTGCTGTCCCCTGCGTCGTACCCTTCCATACCCTGTTCTTATTAAGGCCCTTCCCCCTCGCTCCCTCCTTCCGCCCGCCGTCAAAGACACTCCCCACACTTGTCTTCCATGCTCCCGCCCGACGCACTCACGCCCACCTCACGCCCCCTATCTATTCGCATTCGCGCATCCTCCCTCTCCTTCCTCGCTGTCCTCTCCGCCGTTGTGTATACCCTATCTCCTCCTCTAGACTGTTCCTGTTCTGCATCTCGCCGTTATCGCCCGCTGCGCTGCTTGTGCTTCCTCTTTTGCCTTGTGCACAGCTGGGCGAGCGCGCGGTTGATGCTGGCGTTGCTGTACCGCGGTAGTGGTTGATCAGCCTTCGTGTGGAAAATCGGTGGGTGCGCCTCTTCTCGCTCGAACCTTTCCGCCTTCCTCTCGCGGACTGTAAACTTCCGGCAGGTTGTGCTTGCGGTCCGCGTCTGCATGCTTCGACGCTCGCCGCACGCTCGCCGAGTGCGCCAAGGTGTTTGTTTTCCTCAAGTTGTGCTCCTGCGCGCGCCGTCTCATCTCTGCTGTAGTTTCGGATTCTGGTCAGCTCCCTCTGCCCTCTTTGCCCCGTCTTCACTTGCGTCCGACTTGCTCGCGCACGCCACCTGGCTTTTCGACACCACTGATGAGACAGTGCACCGCCCCTCGATCACGACCCGGAGGTTGTGCGGCACCTCCGCTCTCTCCCTCTCCTCTCTATCACTCCGTTCTTCCTGGTCGTCAACGCAGCGCGAGATGCTTCGGCAGCGACTGCTTCCACTCCTATTACTTGCGGCTGCCTGCGAGGCGACCAAGATCCTCCTTCCCCTGTACAGCGAGGATTGCTGGCCAGAACTCCAGACGGCTGCGCACGTCTCGCCTTTCTCTACTCGAATCTACTGACTCCCCCTGCCACACAGCTCGCAAAACCCCTCCCTCGAGTTCCTCCTCATCTTGAACCCCGACTCCGGTCCTGTCGGCGACGCCTCAAACTCCTCGCTCTCCTGTGTGCCAAAGCTGCGCGCGCTTCTTCCCGGCTCCGCATTCACGGGCTATATGAAGACGGGGTATGGGAAGCGGAGCGCGGCGGACGTCGCGAAGGACGTGGACGTGTACAAGGGGTGGAGCGGGATCAAGGTTGAGGGCGGCAAAACGGCGCAGCTGGATGGAATCTTCTTTGATGAGGTGGACGATAGTACCGTGGCAGCGAACCTGCAGCTGTACCAACAGCATGCGGACGCAGCGAGGGATGCGTTCGGGTCGGGCGGAATGATGAATCGCTTCCGTCTTCGTCATTCACGCACAAGGCTGACAAGCACGCCCGCAGGTCATCTTCAATCCAGGGACGGCCGTCGACAACACGTTCTACAAGATGGCTGACGTGGTGGTAGCGCACGAGAGCGCCTATGCGGACTACTCGTGCGTTCTTGCCCTTCCTTGGTCTTCTCGGCTTGCTTTTTCGCCGCGTACCTCGACATTCTGCCCATTGAGCTAGCTTTCATCCGCAGCGACGCCTCCCTCCCTGCCACTACCCTCCGCCCGCAAGCCGCTGTTATGCTGCACGATTTCACCCCCTCCTCCTACACCTCAACCGTATCTTCGCTCGTCCCCTCCGTCAACGCGCTCTTCATCACCGATGTCAAGATCGATGAGCAGGATGTCTACCAGACCTGGGGCGGCGGGTGGTACGACTTCTGCAGGGCGGTTGCCGAGGCGAACAACGCTGCTGGCCGCGGGTCGGGAACCGCGAGCAGCGCATTGATTGCGCGCACATCGTCGACTGCTGATGCAATGGCAACAGCGGTAGGCCCGGAGAGTGCACCCGTGTCAACGGGGTTGACTTTGGCGTCCAGACCTGCGGCAACGGGCTCGACGGGGCAGTCGAGCGAGACGGCCACGGACGAGAACGTCGGGAACCCTAGCGGGGCAGCATTGCGTGTACAGTTATGGGGCTTCTTGCGGCTGTGGTGAAAGCAAGATGGGTCGTACCGTGGAAACCCCGATTCTAAGCCAGCAAGTATAGCGACAGCAAGCGAAAGAGAACCTTCAAGCGCGTCTTTTGCGTACCGCCTCGCTACCTTTCGTTGCAGAGGTCAAGGCGAAGCATATCCGCTCGTTGTGGCATTGATTGCCTTGCACTGTCGGCTTCGCAGTGTTTCGCATCTCTCCGGGACTCCCCCACTGAGGACTCCTCTGTGTCGCTTTCTCCCACTCCGCTCCCTCACGCAGATCGCCTTCAGACTGTCACAATTCTGCCCTGCGGGCGGTCTTCGCTTCCTGCTCTGCCCGCTATTTTGCCAAGCTTGCCAGTCCACCGGCGGTTTCTTGCTGTGGAGGTGGAGGCGCGTCCGCGGCTTCGACAAGGAGGGACGGCGGGTAAGTCTTGACCATCACGTCTGCACAAAACACGGAAGGATGTCCGTCCAGGTGCGGCACACCCCGCCCAGCCCCAGCGCATGCTGACCCTTCTCCCGCAGACCTCCATCATTCGCGAGACCCGCGTTCAGCCCACTTCCCCCGCGGCGCCGACAAGCAAAGCGCTGTCGATTCTTGACAGCGTCTGCTCCGCCTTCTTCTCCTTTGCGGCTGCGAAGCTCTACCCTGCCCGGCCTGGCCAGCCCGATCCATTCGAGCCTGCCCTCCTCGAACAGTCCCTTGCGCACGTCCTCTCCGCCTACCCGCATTGGACCGGCGTGCTCCGCCTGAGCAAGCCGGCTGACTCCGGGCGGGCGTACCAGCGGCGGTTTGGGCGCATCTGGGTCGATTACGGTTCGCCCGATGACCCGGGCGTACTGCTCACGATCGCCAAGCGAGACGAGCCTCTCACCTCGCTCATCCCGCCAGCGTTGGAGGGCGAGTTACATGACGCCACGATGCTCGAGAGTGCGGGCATCTACCCCGAACTGTCGAGCGTGGTTGCCCTCCGCCCCGAGGTGACCCGCGCACCCGCGCTTGCCGTGCGCGTCGTGCGCTTCGCTTGCGGCGGCATCGCGCTAGGCTTTCGCGTCTCGCACACGCTCGCCGATGCAATGGCGCTAAACCGCTTCGTCGCAGACTGGGCGGACGTGCATCGCGCTGCTCTCGCTGCAGGCGGCTCGCTCGACAGCGTACCCACTCCCCACCGCACATTCGAGCCTGAGGCGCTCGATGTACATGCAACGGGCGATCTGGACGGAGCTGAGCCGGACGCGGCGGTCGAAGAGGCGTACGCCTCCCTTCCGCGCACCGCGTTCGACCTCTGGGCTTCTCCCGAGCGGCACCCGCCGGGCATGGTGCTCTCCCCCTCGCCCGACTTATCGATCGCAGCCTTTGACGACGCAGCCGGCAGGGCGCGCGGCATACCCGCGCCGTGGGAAACCTGGGACCTCGCTGCCCCCGTCTCGCTCAAGACGCTCTTCCTCTCGTCTGCAACGCTCGCGCGCGTATGGGCCGCAGCAGGCGGGCGAGAAGGCGGCGTGAGCGCGCACGACGCGCTCGTCGGGCACTTCTGGCGCCTCGTCGTACGCGCGAGGCGCCTTCCTGCCGGGACAGAGGTGCGGATCACGCCGGCCGTGGGCGTACGCGCTCGGCTTGACCCGCCGCTTGCGTGCAAGGGGCTCGGGTCGAACTTTGTGCTCCTGGCGTCGAGTGCGACGAGCGACGTGGTTGCAGGTGAGGGCGGCGATGCAGTCGCTGCCCGGGCGATCCGCTCGACGATCGCTGCCGCGACACCGGCCGCGCTCGCTGCCCTGCTACATCATGAGGCACATCAGCTCGACCCGGTTCGCGTGCAGCCGTACTTCTGCGGCGAGAGGCATACCTCGATGTCGTCGTGGATCGGTGCGGCGGCGTACGAGGCGGACTTTGGAGGAGGCTTGCCGGCGTACGCTGAGGGCGTGCTTCCAAGCGTCGACGGGATGCTCCTGTTTGAGGACGTCGCCGGAGAGGGGGAGAAGTGGACGGAGCGAGGCGCGCGGATCAAGCTTGCACTGCGGAAGGAGGTGATGGACACGGTGTGCAAGGACCCTGAGCTGCTATGCCCGTAGACAACAGTGCAGTAGGGCGGAGTAGGTAGAACCGTTATGACTGTCCACAGTCTGATCCGATACCTCGAGCAGCAGTGAGTCCAGGAGCGGTGAGCTGCTCGACCTTCCCAAAGGCCGTTCCTTCGCTTCAGCCCGTCGACTTGCGATGATTCACTCCATCGAGCACACGAAGGCAATGAATCTGGTTGGCTGTGCGACAGGGTCGCGGGTAAGAAGAGTGCTGGGGAAAGCCAGAGTCGCCGAAAGAACCTCGTGACTACCGCCCGTCGCCAGCAGCACGTCAAGGAGAACCAAGCACAGCACGAGACCGAAAAGAAAAGCGACCTTGTTCCAGTCCTCCTCCACCAGGCGTCGGTTGCGCAGCCGAGCGACACCCAACCCGCGCGCCGCGCGCGCCGTCTTCGTCCTTGATCCTCCCTCCCGCCTAGCGGCCCACTACGAGAAGAGTGGATCCCTGCTCCTGAGACTACTGCTCTGGTCGTATCCAGGCAGGCCCGCATCGCCACCGCCGGCGAAACCACCCGCACCAGGCTGGTCCTGGTTCTGGAGGCGACCGCTCGCGTGCAGGTCCTTGCGGTTGGCGAAAAAGTCGACCGCTTCTTGGACGACGTGCTCGTAGTACCCGCCGACGAGGATCAGGACGATCAGGATCTGCGGACGCGCGCACCGGTCAGCGCCAGGAAGCGAGAGAGGGGAGAGTGAGGTAGAGAGCGAGGCGCAGGGGGAGGAGGGGGACGCACCGCGACGTTGAGCAGAACCGAGACGACACCGTTGCTGCACTTGTCCTTGCTCGTCCCTGGCGTCCACGTCACGCTGCGGATCATCGTCTCCCTCAGCCATGCTTTCTCTTTGCGCGCGGGGTCAGGGGCTTGGACGCACCAGTACTTCTCGTCGCCCTCGCCGACCCACACGAGGAAGAGCAGCATGTAGAGGTACGACCCCTCGGCGAGGACGGCGGCGACGGCCGAGCCAAAGATGGCCCAGGCGGGCCAGTGCGCGATCGGGTGGTGCTTGTGCCGGAGCGACGACTGCGAGTCGTTCGCGTGCCGGTCGTGGTAGGTGTCGTACTTGCGGAGGCTGGGCCCCCGGGGGCGTCAGAGGAGGGGAGAGGGGAGGAGGAGAGCGGGACGCACAAGAACCACCCGACGATGCAGGCCATCCCGAAGAGCGCGCAGCAGACGGCGCCGACGATGGCGGGGTACATCACGTAGCGCGGGAGGACTGCCTCTCCTCCTCCGCGTGCCGTTAGCGGTAACGCGGGTAGGGAACAAGAGAGGAAAGAACGAACGGTCGTTGCTCTGCGCCTGCATCCACGACGCTGCGCTCTCGAGGGTCGGGTCAGTGCTGTCCTTCCCCGCCGGGAAGCCATCTCACAAACCAAGGAAAGCAGAAGGAGGAAGAGAACGGACTGGTGAAGGCGAGCAACCCGGATAACCCGCCCGCGAGCCAGGGCACGAGCGTGCGGGCGCCGTCGTGGACGTACCGCCGGACGTTGGCGTCCTGGTTGCCCTTGTAGGCGTCGGAGGGGCTGCTCGAGGGTGGAAACGTGCGTGCGCGTGTACGGGTGGGTGGGGGGAGGAGTTGGCGCGGAGGAAGCGAGAGGCGAGGAAAGGGTCGATGAAGGCAGGCCGTCGGTCAGGATGGAAGCATCGATAGAAGGAAGAAAGGGAACGCACGCGAACATCTTGCAACGTACGTGAGCCTACGTGAGCGGAGGCGATGCGGGAGGATCGAACCGGGAAGACACCCGGGTGTTGAGGTCGGGCGCGTTCACGAGGACAGGGGAAGGTGGACGACCGGCGCGGGAGCAGGATACCGATGCGAGCGAGCGCACAAGCCGCGAGCAGAGCACAGAATGAAAAGAAGCGAAAGAAGGTGACCCGACAGGAGGGCCTCCGCCGCGGGACCCGACAGGAGGGCCTCCGCCGCGGAGTCTCCGCTCTGAAGAGGAGCGGCGAGACAGGAGACGCACCGCAATGTCGCCTGTGTGGGGTTTTCCGCGCCAGCTGCACCGCCCGTCCGGATCCGTCTTCGAGATGCGCGCGTCAGAAGCGGAGCGTAGGACGTCCAGGAGCCAGGAGGGAGGGGCCGTGCAGCGCCTTGCAAGTTCCCCTCTCTCCTCAGGTCCGTCTACGCGTCGTTTCCCTCGTCGTCGTCGTCGTCGCGCCTCCGCCTCTTGTGTCTGTGCTTCCGCCCCCAGTGGTGCTGGTGCTTCCCCCCTGCGCCCTTCGCGTGGAAGCCGTGCTTCTCCGGGTTCGGATCCTCGAGGAGGAGGATGTGGGTTCTCGACCCGACGATGGCGAGTGCGAGGCCTGCGAACTGCGAGGCTGCAACGAGCTGCGCAGAGAGAGGGGGAGTGAGCTTGTGAGAAGGAGAAGGCAAGAGAGGAGAGACGCACGAAAACGATCCAGATGAACATGGTGGGCGAGTCGGCCTTGTTCTCCACCGCACCGAGGAGGAAGACAATGTTGATGGTGAGGGACCCGGCCCAGATGAACTGCACGCGTCATGCCGTCAGTACATCCTCGAGGAGTAGTGAGAAGGTGGAGGATCGCACTGTCTGCGGGATGACCATGTCCCAGTGCTTGTGCGTCCCGATGTGGAACTCGATCAGCGCGACCGTGGCGCCAATGTACAGGCCCTCGATCACAGAGACGGCGACGGCGATGCCCCATACGTCTGTGCTCGGGGGAGAGAAGGGTCAGTTCGCGCTGGAGGGAGAGAAGCGGGAGCGGCGGACAGGCCTCCACGCCGAAGTGCTCGTAGGAGCTGCGCGCCAAATGCGAGTCAGCTTCATCTCCTCGGCTCCACGTTAGACAGAGGGCGCACACGAAGGCTGCGACGAGCAGGTCGAGCACGCAGACGGTGATGGTTGTGCAGAGGAAGACAGCCTCGTGGCGGAAGCGATAGTTCTTGCTGGGATCGAAAGAAGGCCGCCTATCGGCGCCATAGCTCGCTTCATCGTTGCCGCCCTCTTCGTCGTCCCGGCCGTCGTCGACTTCCCCATCTTCGTCGTAGCGGTCGGGCATAGAGTTCTCGAGAGCTGCGCGGAGCGGGAGGTCAGGTCCAGGCTTTGAGGTGGGCACAAGCGAATGGTACGGCGCACCTGTCGCGTTCAGTGACAGCTAGTGAAGCGCCGGGGAGAAAGAGCGACGCAGAGGCAGCTCGGGACCTCCTCCTCGGGAGGTCCGCGGACCCCCCTCGATCCCCTGACTTGGGCTATACCTCGCTGGTTTCGACGACGACGAACGCGACCAGGTGATCGTTGTCATGAGAGACACTGAGGTGCATTCTGAGCGCCTTGAGAGGATCAAGCGAAGGGCGGGCGTCGTCGGCCCAGGCGAGAAGGGGCTTTGGGCCTGCCTTGCGGATGGCGAGGTCTTTCCATGTGGGTGCGAAAGTCGGGTAGAGAGCCTTGTAGGCAGCTTCTTTCGCTGCCCAGCTGTTGCGCAGGGGAGATGATCAGTTGTGCGCAAGAGGGTCGAGGAGGAGAAGAGCGCACCGGAGGGCGAGGAAGCGCTCCCTTTCGGTGGTTGCGTCGCCGAGGTGCGCGTACTCGTCGAGTTCCGACGTCGAGAGAATCCTGTGTGCGAGCCTGGCGTGGGAGCGGCGCGAGCAGAGGGCGCGGAGGCGCGCGAGGTGGAGCAGGTCGACGCCGACGCCGACGAGCATGGCGAGAGCGGGAGCGCGTGTGCACGAGTGAACAGCGCAGTGCAAGTACTCAGGCCGTGCTCTCACTCTCTCCGCTTACGAGCCGTCGAGGCGAGATCAAGGTGGACGTCGTCGATCAACCGTTGGTACCGTTGAGCGCTGACCATCTCGCCTCGTATTGCTGCGCCGCGCAAGTCATGAGCAAATACGCGACTCTGCCCGACATTGTGCACCCCCTCCCCACCCGCGCTCTCGCCTCGCGCGCTCCGCTGAACCGCTGCCGTCCGCGCAGGACACCTCTGGCGCCGATGTCTTCGAGACGCCCGACGTCCCGCACGAGCACTCGCACGCCGTCCGTTCCCTCCTTCCCTCTCGGGATGCACGCGCTGACCATCGCCCAGCGATGCCCAACACAGCGCGACACCGACTCGGACGACGACTTGATCCCGCGCTCCACCTCGCCCACCGCCCTCCGCCGCTTTCCGCCAGGCTCGCAGCAGGGCCAGCAGCAGCTCGGCAGCGAGAACATCGACGCAGAGCGGATAGACGCGGGCGAGGCGAGGCGCAGGTTTGGCGAGGCGACCCGCGCGAGGCTCGACAGGGACGAACGGAGGAGGGGTGCGTGCGCTCTCTCACCTCGCAGACGCTTCCTTTCTCTCTCCTCGCGCTGGGCTGACGCGCGCATGCAGACGCAGCCGCCCGCCGCCCTACGTCCCGCCGCCTCCCCTCGGCGCGCGAGTACGTCGCGCATCCGCCGTCTTCTCCCCCACATGACGAGACGCCGCTCGAGCGCCTCCGCCGGCTCAGGCTCGAGATGGCCGAGCTCGAGGAGGAGGTGCAGCGCTCTGCCTCGGCTCCGACTGCGTCTGCAACAGTGGGGAGGGACGCGGAGGAGAGCAGGGACGGCAAGAAGAAGCGCGAGGTCTCCCCCGCCGTGATCCTGCAGCAGCTGCAGCTCCTCCGTGGCGACCTGAACGGGGTGGCGGGCGTGCTCGAGGGCGACAACCCTGTGCTGCCAGGCGGAGAACAGAGGGAGAAGGAGGGCGACGGCGACTTCGCCCAGCGCGCAAAACAGTCCGCCGGGCTGCTCGCGCGTCTCGGGCTGTCTTCGGCGCCTGCCCCTCCTGCAGATCTGGCGGCGACGGGAGCCGCTCCGAAGACCCCGGGGAGCGCGGCGCGGGATGACCTGCAGGATGGCGCGCTGGAGAAGCGCGTGGCAGAGCTGGAAGGCGCGCTCGGCGCGAGCGGGGCGGACGTTTCCGAGGTTCGTCTCTTTCGCCTTCATCCCGCCCTCTCCTCGCTTGACCCCGCCGCCTCGGTGCAGCTCTCCCCGCACCCGCCGCCGCTCCTCCCAACCGTCCAGCGGCTCGAGCACCTCCTCTCGCTCCTGACGCACCCGCGACACCTCGACGCGATCAGCCGGCGCGTCAAACTCCTCGTCTCGGACCTCGAGCGCATCCACGACTCGCGCCGCAAACTCGGCGATACAAGGCCGCTCAACGTCGCGCTCCAAGGCGGAACCATGGTCCTCGCCACCTCCTCCTCCTCGGGCGCGGGCGCGGGCGCGGCGGCGGGAAGCGGCGCGCTTCTCGCGCCGGACCAAGCGCAGAAGCTCGACGCGCTCTCGGCGCTCGTCCCGCGCCTCGAGCCGCTCCTCCCGCTCGCTCCGCGGCTCCTCGACCGTCTCCGGTCTCTCTCGGCGCTGCACGCCGCCGCCGCGTCGTTCCGCGAGGACCTCGGCGCGGTCCAGCGCGAGGTCGGGCGGCTGAGCGAGGGCGAGAAGGGGCTCAGGGAGGTGCTGCTCGGGTTGGAGGGGAGCATGAGGGAGAATGAGGAGAGGACGAGGAGGAACCTCGAGAGTATGGAGGTCAGGATCGAGGACGTCGTCAAGCGGCTCGAGGCGCTCACGGCGTGACGGCGGCCACGACGAGGAGGACGAGGTGCAACGACGCGCTGGTCGCGCTCGTCTCGCGCTCCTTGGCTCTCGCGAAAGAAGGAGAAGGGACGCCGAACGCGTGCGTTTTCCGAGAACAGCGGGGGTTACAGCTACGACCGAGAGAGGGAGGAAGGGAAACACACAACGATATGCGACGATGCCTGCGATGCTCTCCTCTGCGTCTATCCACACCCTCCTCCTCCTCACGCATGCGTGTGCGCCTCTGGGAACGCCTCGGCCTTGAGCGCGCGGTACTTCTCGACCCACCTATCGTGCTCGTACGCGCCGGCGCGGAGCCCGTCAATCTCCCTGAGCTTCTGTATCCGCTGCCGCACGAGCACCATCCGCGAGAGGAGGACCTGGCGCTCCTTCCTCCTGACGGCCGGGCGGAGGCGGACGAGCTCGCGTTTGCCGAGGAGCGGGTCGGCGATCCGGCGCGCGCGGACCGAGAGCGTCGTCTGCCGCGAGTGGAGGACCTTCCACGCGGCGAGGATGCGCGAGTCGGCTTTGACGCTTCCGAGCGTGAGCCGCAGCTGCTCGCGGTGGTACGCCGCGAGCGCGAGCTCCCGCCTCAGGAGGCCGACGCTGCGCGGTTCGCGGCGTCCCGCCTCCCCGCCCGCCTCCGCCTCCTCGGCACCTGCGGAGGAAGCGGGAGCGGGCGCGAGCGCGGCGAGGACGGCCTCGATGCGCGCGAGGTGCGCCTCGGAGCGCTGCAGGATCTGCTTGGTCCGCCGGCGGAGCCACCACGCGGTCGGGGCGTCGTAGCGCATCTTTGCGTCGTGCGCGACGCACGCGATCAGCGTCGAGGGGACGACGTACGGCCGCGACGGGGCCGAGGGCGATGCGGTGAGGTGTGCGCCGTACCGGGAGGTGATCGAGACGGAGTGAGGGATGGAGGAGATAGCGGAGTCAGCGGCGGCAGAGGCGGCGGAGGGGGTGGCTTCGGAGGCGGCGTCGATGGGTGCGCCGGAAAGACCCGGCGCAGAGCCGTTCGCGAGTGCGACGATCTCGGCGGGAAGGGCAGACGCGCTCGCATCGAGCTCTGTGGACGGCCATCGTCAGCAATGAGTCCCGCTCTGGCCTCGAGAAGAGAAAGCGAGCAACGCACCCTCGGTCCACTCGTCCTGCTTCTCTGCCTCGGGCGGAGCGATCCCGACCGCCTGCTCCATCTCGGCGATACGCTTCTCCGTGTCGCCGCTCCAGCGCATGAACAGGAGGTCGAAGTAGTGCCTCGCGACGCTCGCACTGCCCATCCTGCTCGCGGCCTGGATGAGGATCGTGAAGGCCCTCGTGCCGACGAGGTGAGCGTCTGCCTCGCTCGTTGCAGGCGCCGCGGGCTGCTTGTCCGCCGCGGGCGTAAAGAAAGCCGCGTTACCACGTGCAGGCTGGTCGAATGTTTCAAACGTGGCGATCATGCTGGGAAGGTCGTTGGCCTCGGCAAGCGCCTCGAGGAGCCAGCACACCTCGTCCTCGCCAATGGTGCGGAGGCGCGCGCGCTCGTTGGTCGAGACGTCGACGAGCGCACCGGGGAGCGCAACGTCGAACCCGTACAGGGCCTTGAACGCGCGCGCAAAGAGCGGCAGGTCGCCCGCCTTGACGATGAGGCGGAAGAACGGCTCGACGACGGCATCGACGCGCTTCTTGTCCGCGAGCCCAATATCCTCGAAGAGCATCTCCTCGGCCTTCCTCGCGAGCGGTGCCGCGCACGCGCGTTCGACCGCGCGCCCCGCCGCGCGGCCGTGCAGCTCTACCCAGCCGAGGAGCGCCTCGAACGCCTTGAGGCACGACTGGGGGCGGAGAGGCTCGACGCGCGGGTCGTCGCGCGCCTCGTCCCACACCTTGATGACGCCGGGGGCGTACCGGAGGGCGTGGAACTGGGCGACGAGCGCGCTGTACACCGTGCGGGCGGGGCGGACGCCCGCCTGCGCGCACCGCAGGCGGACAAGGTCGGCCTTGGTCTGGTAGGCGCGGGCAGCCGAGGTAACGCCCTGGACGGTGCGGTGCGTGGGCGGCGGGGTGTGGAGCGCGGGGAGGAGGGCGTGCAGCGCGGGGGGAGGCAGCGAGGCAGAGCGGCCGTCGAGGTCGACCTGGGTGAAGAGGTCCCACACGCGGCGCGGGTCGGGCCGCCGCCTGTTGAGCTCGGCGACGAGGTCGGCTGCTGCGCCTGTGAGCTGCTGCTGCTGCTGCTGCTGCTGCTGCTGCTGTGCGGGCGGGGACTGCGGCGCCGAGGGCGAAGGGCGGAAGAGGGCGTGCCCAGCGCGCGAGAGGGCCGCCCATCCGCCATGCTGGTGCTGATCCTGCGCCTGTGCGTGCGTCGTCGAGCTCGCCTGCGCACTGCTGCTGCTGCTGCTGCTCGGCGCGAGCGGGACGGCGTGCGAAAGGGCGCGGCGGCACCCGGGGCAGCCGTGCGCAGTGCCCGCGAGCTGCGACGTGGACGCGACGGGCTGCTGCTCCTGGGCGCACCGGAGCCCCTGCCGTGCAAGCCTGCGCACTGCCATCACGACTCTGCGAAGCGCGCGAGCCGCCGTCAAGTGAGGAGCCGACTTGAGCAATCTTTCGCCGCGAGCAGCCGAGCGAACAATATCGTGCGACTAGTCCCGCTGGATCCCCTTCTAGCGTACTCCTACTTGCTTGCAGCGGCTCCCCAGACATCAACAACCTGGCAAAGACGGCGAACTGAGAAAACCCCTTTGCAGACCCCCTCCTCCTCTTCTCCGCGGGTATCCCCTTCTCCCCTCCCCTCCTCTGGCCGTTTTTGCAGCAATGCGAGCGAAAAATGCAGCGTCCGTTTCTCTCTTCCTCCTGGTTCACCTTGCCCCCTTCCCTCGTCTTTGGTCTATGGGCCTCCGTGGTCGTGCGCGCGTGTTGCTAGCGGGGTGCTTAAACGACGAGCCTGCGCGAGGCGGAGAGAGCGGTCAGCCCCGTCCTCCTCAGCCGCTAGCCCACCCGCGCCGCACGAGCGAGCATTCGATGGGAGTCACGAAGCGGAGCAGAGCAGAGGGACGCACGACGGCTCCTTCTCGAGCACGGGGTGCAGGCTCGTGTGGGCCGGGATGTCCTCGACACGGTGGTACCCGTTGAGGTTTTTGTGGAGCGTGATCTGGAAGCACGACGCGCCACCCTGGCGCGACGTGATCACGCTCGACGCGAGGAAGTAGAGCCAGGTCTGCACGGGCAGGGGTAGGGCGTCAGTGAATGAGCGCGTCCGGGCGAATGCGGGGCGAGATGCGGAGTGCGAGAGCGGCAGAAGGGGCAGGGTAAAGGGGCAGCATAAGACTAGAGGAAGGAGAGCGAGACGCACGCGGTACCACTTCTCGCCGTACGTAGCCTTGACCTTGTCCTCGTTCTTGATCCAGTTCTCGTACCAGCGGTGGAGCGTCGCCGAGTCTGTTCTCCCCTCTCTCATCAGCACCTTTGCGGCGCGCAGGCGGAGAAGGGGGAGGAGGAGGAGGGACGCACAGTGCACGCCAATGACATCAACGTTGGTGACCTCGAACCCGGCGCCTTCGAGGCGGCCGATGACCCAGTTGAGCGCGCACGACGCGTCCGCGCCGGGGAAGACGTACTTGTTCATGAACAGGCCCCTGTGCATACCCCACTTCAGCAGGAGCATCTCGGGAGTGGGAGAGAAGCAGGGAGGGCGCACCAGATGAGGTCCTCGTACTGCCACGAAGGGCGGATGCCCGCGACCTGGAAGACGAGGATGCCATCGTCCTCGAGGAGGTTGTAGACATCACGGAGGAACGTGTTGTAGCGGCGGATGCCGACGTGCTGCGCGGACGGGTGCGCAGGCGCGGGTAAGAGCCGGACACTCGTAAGCGAGAGAAGGAAGAAGGGGGCGCACCTCGGCCATCTCGAGCGAGACAATCTTGCTGAACCTCTGGCCCTTGTCGAGGTTGCGGAAGTCGGTGCGGAGGATGCGGGCCTTGCTCGCGTCGACGCCGTTGTCGGCGATGCGCTTGGTACCAAACTCGGCCTGGTTGCGACTGAGGGTGACGCCGGTCGCGTCGCAGCCAAAGTTCTTTGCGGCATAGGTGACGAGCGTGCCCCACCCGCAGCCAATGTCGAGGAGGCGGTCTTCGGGCTTGAGCTGGAGCTTGTGGCACACGACCGCGAGCTTGTTGTCCTGCAGCTCCTCGAGCGTCTCCTTGCGGTTGATGTCGCCGATGACGCCCGAGGTGTAGATCATGCGAGGGCCGAGGAACCTGCGGCGCATGGCGGAGCTGGCATCAATTCCCGCGCTTGAAGAGAGAGGGAAAGAGCGGCTCCCGGGCGCGTACGCACCACTCGTGGAAGTCGTCGCCGCGGTCGTAATGGTCGGTGACCTGGTCCTCGTCCTGGCCCTCGGTGTGGAAGACGACGTCGGGGATGAGCTTGGTGAGGACGTACTTCATCAGCTCGAAGGTCATGGGGAACGACATCCAGTCGTGGCGCCACTCGAGGAGCTCGAGCATGTCGCCTGAGGGCGTGTGCTGATGCGTAAGTCGAGTCTCTGACAGAGCAAGAGGGGAGCAGCGCACCCTTGATGTCGATCTTTCCGGCAAAGTAGTTGTCGTAGAAGACCTGCATGGGGATTTTCTTCTGGCCGTTGTAGAGCTCGCGGAGCTCGGGGTCGTTGATGGTGATGTAGTCCTCAATGTTCTTGCCGGGGAAGATGCCGTCGTCGCGTACGCGGACGTTGGCGCGGCTCATGAGCATCCAGTAGGCGACAGTGGTCGGAACGCCGGTGACGACGAGGAGGAAGACATAGGCGGTGCGGAACGAGACGAAGGGGACAAAGCGGCTCAGGACGTAAGGGACGAAGAGGACGACGGCGGCGAGCTGGAGGTTGGAGAAGGTGCCGTTGCCCTCGACGGGGAAGGGCGCATTGGCAATGGCGGGGCGGTTGGTGACCTTGAGGCCGACCTTGGGGTCAAACGTGGCCCTGTGTATAGAGTGTCAGCGCCGATGGACACGCCAGGTGTGGGACGAGGGGGAGGGAGAGCGCGACGAGGTGCGACGAGTGCAGGGGGGCGTGCCGAGGGAGGGTGCGCGGTGCTGGACGCGCCGAGTGGGCCCTGGAGCGGGATGGTCAACTTACATCCTGACAGAGTGCTCGGAGCGGAGAGCGAGGCGACGGCTGCGCGGAGGACGAGGCGCGTGTCGGGCGCTCTCGCGGGCGAGATCAAAATGCCGCGCTCGCCCTCGCCTGGCCTGCGTTCCTCCAGACTGCAGCCCCACTAGGCAGGACTGCACGCTAGACTCGCTTCTGCACCTACAGAACACACGCTTACGCAAAGCGGCTACCTTCCCCACTCGCCGTCGCGCCGCCTTTCACCGCCCTCCTCGTCTTCATCTCTCCTCAGGCTCACGACCAAAACGCTCACAATGGCCACACCCGTCGCTTCGACCTCGACCGCAACGCCGCAAGCGGGCCCTTCCGCCGCAGACCAGGCCAAGGCCGCCGTCTTTGTCCAGTCGGAGCAGTACGACGGTACCCGCATCAAGGGTCCCGACTTCAACGAGCCCCACTCGCTGCAGCAACTCCTCGAAAGCTACGAGCGCATCGGCTTCCAGGCGAACGGACTAGCACGCGCGATGGAGCTCATCAACAAGATGGTGCGCCCGTCGCTCCCCTTCCGCGCAGAGGCGTCCTGCTGACCCCGGCGCTTGATAGCGGACATGGCGGCTGTCGGACGAGCCCATCAACCCAGACCTGCAAACGGAGGAGCACGACCCGGCCGTCCGTGCGGCGACCAAATGCTCCATCTTCCTCGGCTACACCTCGAACCTCGTCTCGTCCGGGCTGCGCGAGGTGATCCGCTTCCTCGTGCAGCACCGCTACGTCTCGTGCCTCGTCACCACGGCCGGCGGCATTGAGGAGGACCTGATCAAATGCCTCGGACCGACGTTCCTCGCCCCGAGGGGCGACTTTAACCACGACGGCGCGAACCTCCGGCGGCGGGGCCTGAACCGCATCGGCAACCTGCTCGTCCCGAACGACAACTACTGCAAGTTCGAGGACTGGGTCATGCCCATCCTCGACCAGATGGTCATCGAGCAGGAGCGCGAGGGCGATGACAAGGTCCGCTGGACGCCCAGCAAGGTCATTGACCGCCTCGGCGAGGAGATTAACGATGAGAGCTCGATCCTGTACTGGGCGCATAAGGTCCGTTGCATGCGTTTCTTCCACTCCAGATGATCCGCCGCGTTGCTCACGCCTTGACGATCACCCTGCGCGCAGAACCAGATCCCCGTTTTCTGCCCTGCGCTCACCGACGGGTCCCTCGGCGACATGATCTACTTCCACACCTGCACGTCTCTCCTTCTCCGCCATCCCCTCCGCTGCTCCTCCCTCGCTGACAATCTCCTTCAAATGCAGACAAGTCCGACCCGCCTCTCCACCTCGACATCGTCGGCGACATCCGGCGGCTGAATGACCTGAGCATCAAGAGCAAGAAGGCGGGGATGATCATCCTTGGCGGCGGAGTGTGCAAGCACCAGATCGCCAACTCGATGCTCTTCGTGCGCTATCCCCCTCCTTTCTTCCACGAGCTCCTACCTGTCCCTCCTTCTACCGCTCGACACTCCGCACGAGGCCTGCTGACGCTCGTCGCGCACCCGCAACGCAGCGCAACGGCGCCGACTACAGCGTCTACATCAACACGGGCCAAGAGTTCGACGGGTCCGACTCGGGCGCACGGCCCGACGAGGCCGTCTCGTGGGGCAAGATCCGGATCGACGGCGAGAGCGTCAAAGTGTACGCCGACGCGACGCTCGTGTTCCCGCTCGTCGTGGCGGGGACGTTTGGGCGCGCACATTGGAAGGCGCAGGCGAAGGAGCAGCAGCAGGCGGAGGGCAAGGCGTAGACGCGGTTGAGGTTACAACAGCGTGTGCATTGCTAGCTAGCTAGACCCTCGTTCCTCCCGCTCTACCCTCCGGACACAGCGCTCTATTCAGTCCCCCCGCTCGCTCGCCGCCGAGTAAACGCTCCCCGGCCGGTTGTACACGGTGAACTCGCGGATCTGCTCGAGCTGCGGCCGCGCGCCATGGAACAGCTCGTCGCCCTCGACGGGGAGGAACCCCTCGAGCTTGGTCGTGCTCTTGGTCAGGTTGAGGTTCGCGGCTTTGGCGCTGTGCCGCTGCAGGATCGCGATCACGCGATCGAGAGAGATATGCTCTGCGCGCGCGTCGTGGCGGGAGCGTCAGCGATCCCGTCTTCTGCCTGGCTGATGAAGGGAGAGGGCGCGAGCGCACCGGTCAAAGCCCGCCGCGGCTGCACCTGCAGCGCGTGCTTCGCGTCGAGGCTCGCGTCGAGCACGGCCGAGTGCGCGCCCTCGGAGAGCGTGACGCGGACGCTCAGCTCCTTGTGGTCGCCCTTCATGCGCTCGTAGACCTCGAACCTGCGTGGGCGCGGTTCTTGTCAGGCCACACGCAGGCACAGAAGGAGAGATGAGAGGGAAGGGGAGCGTACGAGATGTAGGACATGTAGTCGAGCTCGGGAACGTGCGGCATGACGATCGGAAGGTCCGACAGCGTGACGAGGTTGACGAGCGTGTGGCTGCGCGGGCGCGCGCTCCCTATCAGTCTACTTCGTCCTCGCGTTGAGAGGCAGCGCATCGAAGACGACGCACATGTGGGACTCCTTGGTAAAGTAGAAGTTGGCGCTCGGGTTCTCAACCTTCTTCGTGTCCTCGAGGTTGCGCACAATCTGCTCGAGCAGCGGCAGGCTCGTCAAGAGCCCGATGATCTCCTTCTCAGAGCGCTCGATGCCGTACTCCTGCGGCGCGACTGCTCGCGTGGCCCATCGTCAGTGCTTCTCATTCCGGCTGAGTGAGAAGAAGCGGAGGAAGGGTGAGCGAGGGAGGGAGCTTACTGAGATCAAAGAGCAGCTTGGCACGCTTGTACAGCTCCCTGAGCTGCTTCGGCGGGCCGGCCTCGCGTGCGGCGCCCTCGAGCCCCGCGCGGCTGTCGACACTCGACGGGCGCGAGCCGTTCTTGGTGAAGATCGTCTCGAGGAAGGTGCGGCTGCGGGACGAGGCGAGGCGGGTGTCGGCGAGCGCGCACGAGCCGTGAAAACGTGCGCAGCGTAGCACAGACGGGTTGCGCGGCGAGACGGGAAAGGTGGAACGTACTTGTGCAGCGAGTCGTACTTGAGCGAGTCGTACAGCTCGCTGACTCTGCTCGGGTCAAACTTCTCGAGGCTGACGTCGCACCAGTCGGCAAAGAGGCCCTCCCAGCGCTCGCGGAACAGGTACGGGTACTCGCCGCAGCACCACCGCGGCTGGATCTTCTCGACCGCGAGCGTCTGCCAGTTGTCGTTCATGATCTCGCGGAGCGCGCCCATGAGCTCGATCGTCTCCTTGACGACCTGCATGCGCGCTTCCCTTCGTTAGGCCTCCTCTGGCAAATAGGAGTCAAAGGGACAAACCTCGAACGGCTCCTTCTCGGCATGCCACGCAAACTCTGGCCGGACATGGCACCCGGGCCTGCATAGCGTCTTGAGCTTTTTCTTGACCTTCTCCATCTCGTCCTTGGCGGCGTTCGAGTCGTCGAGAAGGTCCTTGCGGATGATAAGCTGATGCGTCGTCTGCTGCTCGCCCGTGGGGCGCTCGCGCTCGTCAAGGAAGGCACTGTCGTCCGAGGATGGCGTCAGCTTACGGGCTGTGTGGAGCAGGGGATGGCAGGACCGACGTCGTGAAGATCTCGGCGGTGGCGACGACACGGCGTCTGCAGGCAGAACAAGGTGAGCTTTTAACCTTTCGCAGCGAAACGGCACCAGAACGCACTCGGACGACGTGTACACGTTGGTGTGATCAAGCAGCGTCTTGTTCATGATTGTGTAGTCTGCGGGTTATCGGCGTAGCGGGTCAGAGAGGCTCCCGCTCGTGTAGGAGACACGGCGATGGACGCACCCTTGCGCATGTTCTCGGCAATATCGCGCGCTTGATACCTCGCAGCGTGGGTGAACTGCGGGAGGGGCGGACGAGTCTGTACGGGAACGAAAGAGAGAGTGATGAAGAAAGCGCACCTCGCCGCCCCACTTGACGATGACTGCAAGGGTCTCGCACGTCTCGCCCGCAAAGCTCGGCTTGAGCTGCGCCTTGGTCCCGATCGTGCTCTTCTTCTTGTCGATGATCTTGCGCAGCTGCTCGCACATCTCGAGGTCAGCGCCGGGGAGGACGGCAGCCTGCTCGGCCGCGTCCGCGATGTACTGCAGCTGCTCCGGGTCGCGGAGGATGATCTCGGTCGTGCGGCCCTGGAGGAGCGTGAGAAACGGCGCGGTCCACGCGTCCTTGCCCTTGAACTTGAACTTGAGCTTGCCTGCGCGAGCCGATGTCAGCGCGGGGGAGGGAAGGGAGAATGAGCGGGAACCAACACTTGGGCGTCCGGTCGCCGTGCCGTGCAACGCAGATCGTGCTCTTCAGCGTCCACGACTTTTCACGCGGCTTGCCCTCGGGCTGGACCGAGATTGGCTTGGGGAGGGAGGGCATCTTGCGTAGGCAGAAGTTGGTGAGGATCTCCGCGCACTTGTCGCTGCGGGGGCGCTGCCAGCGTCAGCAATACTACAAGGGGACACGTAAGAGATGCGAGCATACTAGTAGAAGTCGTTGCCCTTGACGAACGACCACCCATTGACGTCGATCACGTAGCTCTTGCCGCCTGCGCGGAGCATGTCGAAACCGCAGATATTTTGCTTGAACGCAATCGAGATGTCGCGCGCCATCTTCTTCTCTGCGTCGCTCAGTTGGCAGATGAAGCGGATCTCCTTGCCCTCCGTGTTGCGCCGGACGATCCCGTCGACGACGGGCGACTTGCGCGTCTCGGCATGAACAAAATTCGGGCCAAGGGTGTATACCTTGATGTCCTCGGCGTTCTCGACGTCGACAAACTGCTCGTAGATGTAGCTTGCGTCCGTCCGCGGCATCGTCATGTTGGGCTCGAGCGCGGACGACTGGTTACCGACCTGAGCGTTGCAGGGTGAGCACAGCACATAACACAGCGCGGGAAACACGCCGCGCACCTTGCGGAAGAGCCTGCGGGCGCCGCCGCCCTTGCTCTTCGGGAAGTAGATGTTGACATTGTGGTTCTCGCCGCTGACGGGCTTCTCGACAAACGGCTTGGCCATGCTCTTGCCGTCAATGACGATCGTATCGTCGTCCTTGAGCTGGAAGTCGCTCGTCGGGCGGGGCTTGTCAACGCGGACGCCAAGGCTCTGCTGGATCTGGTCCGCGATCGCCTTGTCGAGCTGCGGGCCGCCGTCGCGGTTGCACTCGAGGCGTGCGGGTGTCGGAACGCCGATCTTGTCGAGGATCTGGAGGACGACGCGCCGGTCCCAGAAGATCTTTTGCAGCGGGAGGTCGTTGACGCAAACAGGCTTGCGCAGGTCGACGTATGCGACTGCGGGCAATTGAGCCGGGGTGAGTAATCTTGGATCCTGTGAGAACGAAGGACGGTATGAGCAGGGGGGACGCACTAGCCTTGTCGATGGGGAAGCCGTCCGAGTAAAACGAAATGAGGAAGTCGCACACCGGCCAGTTCTCGATATCTGCATGCGCCCGGCGAGTCATAAGTTGCGCTGTTTCGAGTTGCAGGTCGACGAGAGGATGCGCACCCTCATCGAGGATGACCTTGTCGCCAAAGACGGTAATCTCGAACTTGCCGGTTGCGAGGAGGCGCGAAAGGATGTTGCGCATGGGACGGGAGCGGGCCTTGCGGTCCATCGCGGCGACGCCTGTGCATTCTATGTGTCAGTGCACGATCAAGAAAGCGCAGGGCGCGCTCAACGGGCAACATCTCCGCTCGCACGGAAAGGAGGGGAGAAGCGTCGTCGTCGCGCCCTTCGGAGATGACAGCGCTGCAAAGGCTGTACGCACCGAGGCGCATCATGGGCTCCGCCGGGGTACCCGGCTGGGTCGATGCGGGCGTCGACGACATGCTCTCGCGCGAGTCCCTGGAGATGGCGATGAGGAAGAGCGAGAACGAGAACGAGCAAGCGAGGAGAGGCTGGGCTGGTCTAGGTGCTCGTAAATCAGCGCTCTCAGCGAGTGCAAGTCGTCTGGCAGGACCACCGAGGTCGAGGGCGAGCGGGAACAGGGCCTCGCTAGGGTTGACCCTCTCCCACGTGCTCGTCCGCCGCTTTCCCTCCGCCTGCGCTCTTTCTAGTCCGGCACACCCCTTTCTACCGCGCTACTCCAGCTACTGCAGCCGGTCCCACGAGCGCGCGTGAGGAGGGATGGCGCTCGCGGTCCTCTCGATTGCCGTCGTCGGCAAGCACGGCAATCCCCTCTTTCTTGGCTCATACAGCAGTAGGAGTGGCGGACAGGCAGACCTCAAGTGGCATTACGCAGCCCACACGGCACTCGACTTCTTCGACGAGCGCGGTTCGCACCCTTCCCTCTCGTCTCCCCTCCCGTTCGCATCAGCTCACCCTCCCTCTCCTGCACGCAGAACTGCCTCAGGCCAAGACTACAGAGTCCTACCTCGGCCTCCTCTACGCTATGGAGGACTACGCAGTGTCCGTCCTCTAGCTCATTCCCCCTTCACCGCCTCGCTCCTCCCGCTCACCCCCTTCACTCGCGCACATAGCTACGGCTACCAGACCAACACGCGCGTCAAGTTTGTCCTCGCCCTCTCTCTCGCCGACGCCGTCATCCGCGACGTAGACGTCAAGACCGTGCGTCTCTCCGCTCCTTCCCTTCCGCTCGTCACGCTCAGTCTTCGTACGCCCGCAGATCTTCCGCGCCGTTCACAATGCCTACATCTCCTATCTCTCGAACCCCTTCACTGCCGCCGCGAACGACCACCTCGCCGCCCTCGCGCCGCCTATACGCAGCGCCAAGTTCGAGAAGGCCATGGCTGCTATCGCTGGTCACACGACGGGCGCGCAGGACGACGAATGACCATTCTGAGCAGGTAGAAGTACCTCAGTGTGCTGTGCCGTGTTGTAACACCACGCATCCCCTTGCAGCTCTGCTCAGCCTGTTGCGTCAAGCTGCTCTGCCCTGGTCGCTCGTGCCTTTCCGCTCGCCCCCATCTCCTTCCCTCGTCCCGCCATGCCGCTTAGACCCTGCGCTGGAAGCCGCAGAGGCAGCCGCGTACACGAAGTCTCGAGCGGCAGGGCGTAGCAGCGGACGCATAGCAAACACCGGAGCCGCACAGTGACAAGCCTTCGCGAGCATGCTGGGGCGCTTGACAGATACGCGGCTGACATCCCATTTTCTCACGTGCATTGTCGCTCTTCGCTACGACGCGCGCTGAGACTCATAGTTTTGCGACTCACTAGCACAGCCTTCCGGCGTCCTCCTCTCGCGGCAGTGCCTCGGACCTTCCGCCTGCTCCTGAGTCTCGCTCGCTCCCAACTTTCGCTCGTCTGCTTCTCTACCCGCTCAGTCGCCCAGCTGCGACAACAATCATGGCTACGCCGGTAGCTACGCCGATCACGTACCTCGTGCTCGCAATCGGCGAGAGGCTGGAAAAACTGGGCCTGCCGCCTCTCTACCTCCCGGAACACGAGGCGGGCATGATGACGGTCCGTACTTCCCCTTGCGGCAATCTTACGCAAGTGGCATGCTGACGAGCAGGGTCACGCAGGCACACAGCATCGGCCTCGCGACCTACATCAACCGCCTGATCGCGGCGTGGGAGAGCGGCAAAATGCTGACGGACGAGGCAAGGGCGGGCATGGGCCCATACCACGTTGCCGACGGTGACTACTGCGTGCTGCAAGGCGAAGCAACGCGTGGGTGGTGCTCATGCCGTTCTCAGAGGAAGCTTCCGCTTCCTCAGGAGCGCCTCAACTCCTCCCCCAAACCTCCCGCTTGCCAACCAATGCAATGCCTCACTGACCTTCCCAACCTGCAGGCGAGAAGCCTTTCATCGTCGTCGTCAAGAGCTATGACGAGCACGTACGCTCCATCTTTCGTGGTAACACGTTTCAGAGGTGGTCCGTCCCGCATCACGACAACGCGGCAGCGATCAACCGGCGGAGGATACTTGCGGGACCATCGCCCATCGGCCACGACAAGGAGAAGGAACGGGCGATCTACCACATGACGAAGGGCTTGAAGGCGTTTGTGAACGGAACGCTGGGAGGGCTTTACCGTCTCGACAGCGGTGCGCCTGCCCTCTCTTGTTCTTCCATTCTGTACGGAGCTGACGCCTCTCAAATGCAATTTGCGTATGACGCGCAGCATTTCTGCCCAAGAGCACGCTTCGCAAGGGCGACCTCCTTCCGGAGGGGGCGGACCCAAAGACTCATCGAGTCATCTGGGACTTTGTCAACCCCGACCCGCATTCGCAGCCGCTGCAGAATGTTGTTGAGAACGCCCAACACTCCGACCCGCTCGACAACGGCCGCCTCCGCGACGGTTCGACGCCCGCAACGAAGGTCGAGTGGGATCTGGAGATCAGCGTGGCCGGCCTCGGGGTCACGCACTGGCGCATAATATTCAGTACAAAGTTCGAGGAGGTCGTCGAGGACGCACGTCGTCACCTCGCCGCCAAGCAGGGGCCGGCTTCACTCGGCAAGGGGAGGTTCGCGCCCGGAGGGAGGGGAATTGCGCGCGTGCAGGTGCTGCAGGGCTACTAGCCACGGGCAAGGAGATGCATGGATACGTCAATGTAGGGTTGTACTGAATCTCTCGTCCCTCACCAGCTCGAAATGCAAGCCAGCCCGCGCCGACTTGCGAAGGTCGAGCTCCTCTCCCTCTTTCTCTCTGCTTCTCGCACCGCCCTGCACCGCCCCCTCTTCTGCTCTCCTAAGCTCAAGTCGGCGACTCCGCTGGAGAGCCCGCGGAGCCTCCGCGATTCTTCTTTGGTCGGGTCGGCTGGAGCTTCCGTTGCTCTTGCTTCCTTTCTCGTCTGCAACCAGCTTGCCCGCCCGCTATGTCGTCTAGGAGCCCCGAGCTTATCGAGGCAATCGCTCACGAACTCAAGAAGTTGGGCCTCCCGCCTCTCGTCCTTCATGAGCATCATGCGGGCATGGCGACCGTGCTTCCCCTTCCTTCCCTTTCCCGTCCTTCAACATGAGAAACTGACGGTCAACGGGTGCGCAGGCGGCCAATATCAACCTTGCGGGGTACATTGAGCGCTTTGGCGTCGGCTGGCTCGAGAGCGGAATCATCGACCCCATGAGCGAGGCGCGCAAGGACATGGGCCCGTATGAGCTGCAGGAGGGCGAGTACTTTGTGCTCCAGGGGGACGGAACGCGTACGTGGTCTTCTGTTGGAACGGGCGCGGCTTGACCTTGCGCAGTCTTTCCGCGACCTTTTCCTCCCGGTCCGGACCCTCTCGCTTCAACGCCATTGACGCTGCCTTCATGCGTGTCACAGCTGACCGTCCCTACGTCGTTATCGTCCATTCGTGCGACATTCTTGTGGAATCCGTCAACGCGAAGGACCGCAAGTGGAACCGCTTTCAGATCTCGTTCCCCGGGTCGCGTTCGGCGCAGAACGGCACTTTCGTAGTCGCAGGGCCGTCGCACATCGATCACCGTATGTCGGAGCGGCAGTCGAACGGGAGGGCGTCGCACAACGGCCTGAACTTCATCGACGGCAGGTTTGGCGGAGGCGTCAAGTTCCGCATCGACACAGGTATGCGCGTCTCTCCTTGCACCCCCAGTTACTGATGAGCTCATTTTCTGTTCAACTCCACGTACAGATGCCCTCGGTTCTTTGAACCGGCTGCGGAAGCGGCTCCTCGGCGCGATGCTGCGCAAGTCGGTCAAGGAGGAGAGCGGACACCGCCTCCTGTGGACGTTTGTCCACCCGAACCCCCACACGAAGCCGCTCGAGCACATCGTTGAGAATGAGAACAGGGCGCCGCTCGATGCCAACGGCAAGCTTGCGCCAGGGTCTACACCGGCTACGCGTGTCGACTGGCTTCTCGAGGTTGACGTCCCCGGCGAGGCTCTCACGGTCTGGCGGGTGGTCTTCAGCAGGAAGTACAGCGAGGCGGTTGAGCGGGCGATCAAGGCGGTGCACTCACTCTCCAAGACGAGGTTTGTCCCGCGTGAGAGGGGAAGGGCGAGGCCGCAGACGCTGCTGAGCGCTGGGTGGTAGACGAGCAGGACCACCCTGGAAAATGAGGAAGTGCGCTGAGCGGAGAAGCCGAAACTCAAGGACATCATGGGGTATGAGGGAGTCCGCTGACCGGAGCAGCAGAAAATAAGCTGAACATAGAGGTCGACGGGCAAGGCAGCGAGAGAAGCGAGCGCCTCTCTTCCATCTCAACGCCCCCTCTGACAGCAGAACACCTGCGATACCAAAAGTTCCTACTTTAGTGCTACAAGCTCCTCTCCTTCTGGAGACTACTTCCCGCCCGTGCTCGTGAGCTCCCTCTCCCTCGCCTCCTGCGCCGCCTGCCACGCCTCCCTCTCCTCCCCCGTCAGTTCCTTCCCGTTCTCGTCGTGCGTGGGCGGCGCGCCCGGCGGCGGCGCGTACGTCGACGCGCTCGCGGCCGGCGGCGGGGAGGTTGGCGGGGCATACTGCGACGGCTGCGAGGCGTGCGACACGTGCGAGGACATCGGGGGAGGGACGGGCGGCGGCGCGTAGTGCGACTGGGTGTCCTGGCGGTAGTTCGAATCTGCGCGGACAGTGCAAGCTCTCGGATCAGATCAACCCGTCGAGGACAGAGAGAAAACCGTGGCAAACGCACACTGCGGCGGCGGCTGCTCGTACCCGCCCGCGCCCGGACTCGGGACATACTGCTGCCCGTACTGAGGCTGTGCCATCTGTCCCTGCCCCTGCGGGTTCCACTGCTGCCCGTAGTACCCGTTCGCCTGGCCCTGCTCCGCCTGCCCGTGGCCCACCTGCTGCAGCGGGAAGGCGGTCTTGAAGGCGCGGGCGCGGCGGCGGCGCATAAGGAACCCGACGAGGAGGATGATGAGCGCTACGGCGACGGCGACTGCAGGAGTTCGAAGCCGGGAGAGTCAGCGAGACGAGGACGGGCGGAGGATGATGAGGCTTGGCGGCGGGGGGTCGAGGTGAAGAGGGAGAGGGACGCACTGCCGACGCCGACGCCGATGCGAGTTCCGTAGCTTGTGCCCGAATCGCGGCCATCCCAGTCTACAACATTCGCGCAAAGGGGCGGGGTCAGGCGGAGGCGCCGATGAGAGCGCGCGGGAGGAGGGGGAGGGGGGGCGACGCACAATATTGGGCTTTGGCGGGCGTGGTGGAGAGTGCAAGTGCGAGTACGAGCGGTGCGAGCAGCTGTGTGCTCATTGTGTGTTGATAGCGGTGATGAGGCGATGAGGGAGGAGCCAGAAGCCAGAGTGGCGATGCAGCGCCTCAGCCGATGGCGTCGCCGTACGCCGGTGGGACTTGTCCTCAGCGGGCGCAGATCGGCCAAGCGCATCCCTTACCTGGACTCTAACTACCAGGCACTCAAACTCGCCAAGCACCCGGGGAAGCGCACCTGTGCTTGGGAACACGCAGCGGAGGCAAGCCAGTCCAACGCGCAATCAGCTTGCTCTCGCCCTTTCGCGCGCGCGGGCGTTTTCAGGGCACGCTGAGCAGCTCTCCAGCGCCGTAGCCTTACGCAACCGTCCCGACAGCAAGTTAGAAAGAACGGAACTGCATTTTGGATACTCCCCTCAAGCGACTTCCTCCCCTAAACGACTGCCTTCCTCGAGCGACCTCACCGGAGGACACGACGAGGCGGGTATGCACACCTGGACGACGCTCAGACGTTGACAAAGCGGAGGTACGGCTGCACGCAGGTGGGTGCTTCCTCGTCAGCGCCACCGCTCGCAACGAGGAAGAAGGTGACCCAAGGGAACAGCGACGCACGAACACCTCCTTTACCTTGTCCTCGCCAAAGTGCTTCTTGGCGTCCTCAGTCTTGAGCGAGTTGTGCACGATGAGCGGCTGGCCGGGCGTCCACCCCTGCGCAGTCTAGTGCGTCAGAAACGTCCGTAAGGTGCGGTAGAACGGGAAATACGAACCTGAGGGGTAGCAACCTTCTCGCGGTCGGTGAGCTGCAGCGAGTCGATGCAGCGCAAAATCTCGCTGAACTGGCGGCCAGTGGAGGCCTGAGAGGAGAAGGAAGGCGAGGAAGTCAGCGGGCAGGCGGCTGAGGATGTGAAGGAGTGGGGGGACGACGTACCGGGTACTGCAGCGACAGGCGCACGCGCTTGTTGTTGTCGATGACGAACACGGTCCTTACCGTGAACGGAATGCCCTGGTAGAAGCAAGCGCGTGAGCACCGCTCAGGAAAGCGGAAGCCGCAGCGGGAAGAGCCGCCCCGCAAGGAATGCCCATTCGTTGCGCCAACGCACCTTCTCGTCGAGGTTGGTGAGATCCTGCTCGTCAAGCATGTCGTACAGCTTGGCAATCTCGCGCGTCGGGTCCGCAATGATCGGGAACTGGAGGTCGACGTTGCCGAACTGGTTAATGTCCTGCACCCACTTCTCGTGCGAGCCGAGCTCATTGCACGACAGGCCGATCTGCTTGACGCCGCGCTTCTTAAACTCGGGCGCGAGGCGCGCAGCCTCGGCGAGCTCGGTCGTGCAGACGGGCGTAAAGTCGCTGCAGGCGGCCCGAGACGGAGGTTAGGAAGGTCCATTCGCAGCGGGGGGCAACGGGGCGGGAGAGGGAGCTCACGCCGGCTACAAGGAGATGGAGCGTCAGCATGCGCACTCCTTAAAAGTGAGCAGATGCGCCGTGTGCTTTACAGCCAGGAGGATAGCGACGCACGTGCGAAAAGAGGATGACCCAGTCGTCGCCGATAAAGTCGTAGAAGTTGATCTTGCCCTGCGTACATCTCGCTATCCTCGTCAGCGTCGTCCAGCGCGCGCGCGGAGGCAAGTCGGGTGGGAAGGGCGCGATAGCGCACCTGGGTCGTCTGGGCGGCAAAGTTGGGCGCCTTGTAGCCCAGGCGGAGTCCAACCTTGTCCGTCATGGTGATCTGGCTTTAACAGCGTTAGTGCGAGGTGTCTGGAGGTCAGCATGGGAAGAAACAAGCGCGACGAGGCAGGCGGGAGCGGGACGAGTGCGACGTGTTGCTGGCAATGTGGGGGCGCCAGCGGGAGGAAGCTGAAGATCGCGAGGACTTACGGGTTCGAGTAATAAAGGGAAGGAGGGTGTAGGAGCTGGAGAGCGAGAGGGGGAGGAAGGGAGAGGAGCGAAGCGCCGGCTGCGGTGGTCCTCAAGGCGAAGCACGCCAGCGATGCCGGCTCTCGCGAAGTGGGGGAGGACAAAACAGCGGTTTACGGACTATTAGCCATGGGGGTAAGCGCGCCTTACCCCGCACGACTAAGGGCACTCTTGCCTGTTTCGCACCTCTCGTGCCAAGCATGTTCAACTCGAGTTCCGGTCGCTGTCAATATCTACAACACTGAGAAGAGCAGCACAACAACACGCCTGTCAAAGGAAAGTCGCCATCACGCCTCGCCGCGCCACCGCTGCCACTCGTCCCAGCTCGCCTTGACCTTCCGGCTCTGGTACCTGCTCACCCTCGCCTTGCGGCGCATCCCCTCGCTCACGCTTCCTTTGAACCCCGCCTTGCGCATCGCGGCATCCACCGCAGCGGCCTTGCTCCACCCCTGTGCAGGCGCGACCTCGGGGAGGAACGTCGCGTGCAGAACAGTGCGGAGGTTGCGCGGGTTCTGGGCGCGCTGGACTGTGACCTCCAGCTTCGGGAGGGCAGAGAGGGAGCGGTAGGTCGTTGGCGTGGCCGAGGCGGAGGACCGAGTGGTGGCAGTCGAGGAAGGCGTCGAGGTACGGGTGCTCGAGGACAACCCTGGCGGCAGGTTCAGCGCCGGGTTCACAAACTCAACGTAGATCCCGTGCACGCCAAGCTCCCAGTCGAGGTAGTCGTGGCACACCTCGAAATCCGTCAGAAGGGAGACACTGCAGGCGGGATAGTGAGTGAAGTTGCCGGAGGGGGGGAGGACGAACGGAACACACCCGCACTCTAGCCGCGGGACCTCCTTGGCGGTGATCGGGTCAAAGCGGTGGTCCTCGAAGGCGCTGATGGTATCGGGGAATCAGGACGCGAGCAAAAGAGGGAGAACGCGCGCCGAACCTGATCTTGGCGTACTCCGCCAGCCCCTCTCCCAGCGGCAGCGCCTCGAAGTTGCCGATGCATCCCCTCAGCCTCGCTTCCCCGCCTCCGCGCGGCTTCATGTTCCAGGTGACGAAGAGCGGGCTGCAGGCGTGCGAGGGAAAGTCAAATCGGGAGGAGGTGGGGCTCAAGCGCGCAGAGGGGACCTACAACGCCTCGTCTGGGTCAAACTGGGGCGGAGGCGGGCCCTGACCATCGAGTGCGGCTTGGATGACTTCGAAGCAATAGTACGCGTGTTCGGGGAGGGCGCCGCCGGACGAGTCGCTCATCGTGACGTTCGGGAGGAGGATGAGGCGGGCAGCGCAGGGTAGGCGGTGAGGGTCGCTGAGGCGGTGTATGGCGGTGTATGGCGGCGGGTACACCGCGTGTACGTAGCTAAGAGCAGTCTATGCAGAAGCCGAGCGAGCAGGGTGAGCACGAAGACGAACCTGAGAGGCGCCGCCGGAGATGAGGATAACTCCACGCCCAAACGTACCTAAGCCAGCGTGTTCGTACGTCTGAAATACTGATGTCTCGTCCATGCAGTATAGAAGTCCCCTTGAGAGGGTGGAAACAGAGAGAGCTGCGCGGCGAACGGAAAATCGGCGGAAACTTGTGCTGCTTTGTGAGCGAGTGAGACGGTGTACTCGAGCCTCTACGTGCGCTGTATCTGCAACACGCTTCATCCTGAGCGTGTGCTGCACGGCGTGTCTGCGTGTGATCGCCTCCGAGCCGTCCCCTCGACTCCGCCTCGCCCGCGGCGCCCTGCCTCCGCGCGCGATGCAGTACACGAGCCCGTACAGCAACCCGACAGGGTCCAGGCTGCGCCAGCGCCAGCGAAGGCAGCGCTCCTCGATCGCGCTCCTCGTCGACAACCCCGTCGAGGGCGCGTCGACCCTCCTCACCTTCGTCCGCCGCAAGGCTGGATCGTTCTTCTCGCTGGGCGTGGGCATCCTGGTCGGGCTCTTCATCGCTAGCATCCTCGGCGGCGGCCATGTGCGTCCTTGCCCTCTCCTCTTCGAGCGACCAGCAGTTGGAGCATCCCACCTCGCGCCTCTCCCTCGCCTCTGGCGGGGCACGACGCTCGACTGAGCTGACCGCGAGCACGCACACAGAATGCAGCAGTTCCCTGGAAGGGTTCAGCGGTAGTCGAGACGTGGACGCAGCGGCAGGGCATTCACCGCAACGTCGTCTCGCTGCCGACGCTCGAGCAGCGCGAGCGCGTGTTTCGCACGCTGTCGACGCTGACGGGGTACCACACGCGCTACTGCCTCCGCAACGCGCAGAAGGCGTACCGACGCCAGGTCTACGAGCGCTACGAGCCCCTCGTCGGCTACGAGCAGCACCACAAGCGCAAGGGCCTGCGCGGACACCTCCAGCGCATCGTCCCCAAGGTTGCGCGCAGGGGCTTCTTTGCCGACAACGAAGAGCGCACCGAGGTCGAGCAGATCTTCTCGCATTCGCGCAGCGGTGCCGACCGCGCCGCGCTCCAGCAGGGGTACGAAGGCCACAAGTACTTCTTCGCCATCAACCTGTACAACTCGTTCGACATCATCCCCGACCTCTTCTCCAACATGTTCAAGGTGTCGGCCATCCTTGGCTTTCAGAACGTCTTCGTCTCGGTGTACGAGAACGGTTCGCGCGACCAGACCAAGGCGCTCCTGCGGCTGTTCGACGCGCTCGCGCGCTCGGTCGGCCTCCGCGTCGTCATCCGCACGTCGCTCCGCACGCGCGGCGCGTTCAACCACCGCATCGAGTACCTCGCCGAGGTGCGCAACGCGGCCCTCGCGCCGCTGTGGGAGCTCCGCGAGGCCGAGGGTGAGGTGTTCGATTCGATCATCTTCATGAACGACGTCCTGCCGTGCGTCGACGACCTCCTCGAGCTCGTGTGGCAGAGCCGCAGGCAAAACGCCGGCATCACCTGCGGGTCCGACTACATCTTCCACGACGAGGTCGGCCAGCCAGTCTTCTATGACAAGTGCGTCTCTGCGTTCAAGAAAAGCTTGCCTAGGATGCGCGCGAGCTAACGGCACTCCCTTGCGTCCGCAGCTGGGTTGCCCGCGACATGAACGGTACCGCGCTCGAGAACGCGCCCTTCGAGGCCGTCTTCCGGGACATGGAATCCTCGCACCGGTTTCAGCGCCACCTCCCCGTGCAGGTCCAGTCCTGCTGGAACGGCATCGCCGTGCTTGACCCGGCGCCGTTCTACGCCCACCCGCACGTCAAGTTCCGCATGGCCAAGCTGAGCGCGGGCGAGTGCTCCGCCTCCGAGTGTTCCCTGATCTGCAATGATTACTGGAATGCTGGGTATGGGCGGATCATCATGATCCCGCGCGTCAAGCTCGCGTACGACAAGGTGCGGCCTCCTCTCCCTCCCCCCTCTCGCGCTTGGCTGACAATCCACCCGCATGCATCACACTCACAGCAAGTGTGGGACATTGTTCACCCGGAGCGGCGGAACCTGACGTACATCCGCGGGTACACGCGCCTCGGCGGCAACCCCGACGACCCGCACTCGGACCCGCAGGACCGGAGCTGGTACGGCCCGCACGACCGCCTCTTCCGCCAGGAGGAGAGCGAAGCGATCGTGTTCAAGCAGCCGCCCAAGTACGGTGCGTCATGAGTCGCTCTCTTCCGGGGCAGACGCGGCTGTTGGGCCACGCCGGGTCTCGCTGACGCTGCTCTGCGCGCGCAGTGTGGTGCTGGGGATGGGACGGCGCCGGCGACCTCGAAGGCCCCGATGTCGAGCCTATATGGGAGCTCATGGTGTGTTTCCTCTACATAAACCGCTTCCCTGTCCGACGAGACGAGACGGCCTCCTTCCTCCGCTCTTCGCCATGTGCCGTGCTCCGGCTCTGCGACCGATTCCCGCTGGCTTGCGTGTACTGATGCTCGTTTTTGCGCGCAGCCCAACATCACGATGGACCCGATCGTCGTCCGGCACGACCGCTCCTTCACCGACCTGTGACCTTCCGCGCACGCTCGCCTGCACAAGCGCTCCTGAGTGCACACCTGAAGAACGAAGGAGGACGTCGTCGTGGAGGAAGAGTAAGAGGAGGCAGTATCTACCACTATCCCATCACCCGCATCGTATCTACACTCGTGCTACATCTCTTCCTCGCCCCCGCACGTCTTGACGCCCTTTCATGCTCTCCGCCGCTCTTCCCCGCCGTCCGTCGTCCTTCTTGCTTGTACTGTAGACTGTGCGCCTCTCTTCCGAGAGGCGGGCCTGTGATACCCGTGTTTTCTCGAATTCACGAGCGCGTGCTGAAGCCGCGCCCGTTCCGCCGGTGCTCCCTAGAGCAGGACAAGAGGACGATAAGGTCGCCATGGGAGCGAGCATGACTATCCGAGTGAAATGCCTACAAGAGGAAACCTGCGCAAAGAACAGCGATACAGAAACCGGAGAGAGATCTGCGTTCGCTTCGTTGGAAGCAGGTTCCGCTCGGCGCCGTCTCGTCGTCGATTGCAGCTTCCACGCGCGACCATGCACATTGAGCAGGCGGCGCTCCTTCCGGCTGTCGATTGCACGCGCGTGCGCGCCGGACTCAAAGAGGGGAAGACACGGCGACCCCGATGAGGAAGGGGCGAGGGGGTTCAGACGGAGATCCGCGTCTCGGGAGGGGTGGAAAACGGGCGCGTGCGAGGCAGAACGGGAAGCGTGAGAGACAAGGGGACGGACGGCGGCTCTGCGCAAGGGCGGACGCGCGGCCGACTCGCTGCGACGAGGAGAGGATCAGCGGGTTGCTCCTTCTCCTCGCCATTCTCTGCCTCGTTGTGCTGCCTAGCCTAGCCGCTTAGGCGCACAGCAACGCACACAGCCCGATGGCCAGCTACACGCCGGCGTCGACCGCGCCCTCGTCGCCGTACTCCGGGAGCTGCACCCCCTCCCGCCTCGACGAGGACCAGCGCGCGCTCCTCTCGCCCGCGCCCAGCTCCAAAGCCGAGCCGTACACGCCCAGTCTGAGCAACCTCCCCGGCGCACGCAAGCTCGCCCTCTCGCCCTCGCGCCGCCTCCTCCCCTTCGCGCTTCCGCCGCGACTCCTTCTCCCGCTCGTCCTCGCCCTCGCGCTCCTCGCATCCCTCGCGCTTTTTGCCTCCTCAGCGCGCGACTCGCTCGCCGCGTACCTCGAGTTCACGCCCGAAGAGTCGCGCCGGATTGCGAGCGCGTTCTTCGAACCGCCTGCGTGGCCGCTCGACCAGAATGGGATCGCCGTGCTCGACGCGGCGGAAGGGGAGCACACGGTCACCGCGATTGTCGTCCATGGACTGGGAGACAGGGGCGACGGCAGGCCGTACACCTGGACTTTGCCCAAGCGGTTCCCCTACGTCCGGTGGTGCGTCCTCCGTTCCCTTTCTCTCGCAAAAGGTGCCCGTAGTGACGCATCTGGGTGCGCGCAGGGTTGCCCCGACGGCAGACTACCTCAACGTGACGGTCCGCAAGGGCGAGTCTACCCGCGCATGGTTTGACATCGTGTGCGTCCTTTCCCTCCTCTCTCCCTCATCTGTTTCGCACTAATTCATGCTGCCGGCGCTACCGCAGTTCTTTCGAAGACATCTGGGGCGACGAAGACGTCGTCGGGTACATGCACAGTCAGCAGCAGCTGAACGCGCTCATCGACGTCGAGCGGCAGCGCATGCTCGACGCGGGCAAGGTCCCGCGGATCGTCATGCTCGGCTTCTCGCAGGGTGCGTTCTTCTCCCCTATACCTCCTCCTGCCCTCACACGCTGACGAGCTCGGAGCGACAGGCGGCGTAATGACCCTCCTCGCGACGCTCACGGCTCCGCAACGCGACCGCATCGAGGCGGCCGTCGTGATGAGCACGTACCTGCCCCTGATCGACTCGTTCGACGCGCTCTTCTCGCCCGCGGCGGGCGACACGCCGCTGCTGTGGGTGCACGGAAAGGCGGACAAGTACCTCACGTGCGTCTCCTCCCCCTTGCTTCCGTGCCCTACTTCATCGCGCGGCGGTGCTGACGCCCCCCCCCCCCCGGCCGTGTACCGCCATCGCGCGCAGGTTCGCCAACGCCGAGCTCTCGCTTGCGCGGCTCGTCAGCGCCCCGATAGGCATGACAGACGTCAGCTTCAAAGGCTACGACAAGGTCCAGCACGGGTGGAGCCAGGGCATGCTCGACGACGTTGCCGGCTGGTTTGGCGACAAGGTGCCGCACGTGCGTGGGGACGCGCACACGGAGGTGGTGCTTGAGGAGGAGGAGGAGGTGGTGGTGGACAAGGTGGAGGCGGAGAAGGAGGTCCTGCAGGAGGAGCAGACCGCCGTCGAGCGCCTCGACTCCCTCGAGGTCAAGGGCGCGCTCGTCCCCGCACGCGAACGCCGCCTGGTGCGGCGGAAGCGCACGGGAGCGGACCTGTTTGCGCGGGCTTGAGGGGGAAAGGAGGAGGTAGGTTGAGCTGGACTCATGTAGCATCTCTCTCCCCATCCTCTGTGCTGGCTGTTCGTTCTCGCAGGTTCCCTCCCTACCACTTGTAGACGTTCACTCGTGTTGTCACACTAGCCACCCTTTATCGTCGTCCTCCTGTCGTGCTCGAGTGAGCGCTGGCGGAACAAGTCTTCAGCGTCTCCACCGTGTACGCTCTCCCTGCAAGCACGCGCTCGTAAGTCTGAGAAAACGGGTATCACAGGCCCGTCTCTCGGAAGAGAGGCGCACAGTCTACAGGACAAGAAAGGAGGACGACGGACGGCGGGGAAGCGCGGCGGAGAGCATGAAAGGGCGTCAAGACGTGCGAGAACGAGCAAGAGATGTAGCACGAGTGCAGATACGATGCGGGTGATGGGATAGTGGTAGATACTGCCTCCTCTTACTCTTCCTCCACGACGACATCCTCCTTCTTTCTTCAGGTGTGCACTCAGGAGCGCTTGTGCGGGCGAGCGTGCGCGGAAGGTCACAGGTTGGTGAAGGAGCGGTCGTGCCGGACGACGATCGGGTCCATCGTGATGTTGGGCTGCGCGCAAAAACGAGCATCAGTACATGCAAGCCAGCGGGAATCGGTGGCAAAGCCGGAGCGCGGCACACGGCGAAGAGCGGAGGAAGGAGGCCGTCTCGTCTCGTCGGACATGGAAGCGGTACATGTAGAGGAAACACACCATGAGCTCCCATATAGGTTCGACATCGGGGCCTTCGAGGTCGCCGGCGCCGTCCCATCCCCAGCACCACACTGCGCGCGGAAAGAAGCGGCAGCGAGACCCGGCGTCGACCATCAGCCGCGTCTGCCCCGGAAGAGAGCGACTCATGACGCACCGTACTTGGGCGGCTGCTTGAAGAACACGATCGCCTCGCTCTTCTCCTGGCGGAAGAGCAGGTCGCTGGCGGCCCGTACCAGCTCGATCCTGCGGGTCCCAGTGCGAGTGCGGGTCGTCGGAGTTTCGCCGGAGCGCACGTCACCGCGAGAGGCTTGCGGAGGAGGCGGTGGCCGTGGCGGTAGTGGACGATGAGGAGGAAGAAGAAGGAAATCCTGCAAAGGGCGAGCGCCCGGGGACGCGGAGTGCACACCGCGAGCCCAACCGGCGCCGGGGCCAAGAATTGGAATCCGTATGCATGGCACGCGGAAAAGTATCGCCATCGAGACGGACGAGAGTGGAGCCGCCGTGTGAGCCAGCAAGCAGCGCAGCATGCGAGAGGAGCAACCGAAAGAACGTCTCGCGAGCCCTGCCTCGCGTCCGACCCTGCGAGCGGGTTGTCCACTGGACTATGCGAGAACCACGCACGGTATCGTAGCACCCGCGCTACGCCCCTCTGCTCCCCGGCTCCTGCCGCTCCGCTCGCTTTTCCCCCGCCCTCGCCCGCCGTCCGGCCTTCTCCCACTCCTCCTCGAGGTGCGCCTTGAGCTTTGGCAGGTTGGCGAACGTCGCATAGGGAGGGTAGTGAGATTGTAGCGGCGCCGACAGGAGGGATTCGTACGCTTTTGGGGCATCCTGCGTATGCGGAGGCAGCGGCGGAGTGTGGGAGGTGTGGAGGGCGTATGGAGCGTAACAAGGTATGCGTGGAGTAGGAGGGCGCATCGAATCCGCAAGAGGGTCGTTAGGAAGGGGGACAGAACCGTCAGTTGTGTGTGTAACAAACGGGCGAGCGCGAGAACCCCGCGACGCACCAGCTCGTACGTCCCCTCCTCCACACCCCTGATCACCTCCTCGAGATGCAGGAAGTAACCCAGCGTCGGGTGGAACGAGTTCCAATGCCTGAGCCCTCATTTGGGTGAGTCGGTGTTTGGGAAGGTCCGCCGCGGGAGGACGCACTTCTTGTTCCTTAGCCGCGGGGAGATCATGTCGCTGCTAATCACGTGGAGATGCACATGTCTGCGCCTCCTCGTCAGCCTCCTCTCCAGCGCCCGCGCGAGAAAGGAGTAGGAGAGCGAGCGCACCGCATCGACTCGACCTGCACGCGCGCTCTTCATCCATTCAGCACCCGTTGTCCAGTGCGCCGCAGCGGCGTGTGATTGGAGAAGAAGAAGGGAAGAGACGCACCGCATGGAACCCCATCCGGACATCCCAGCTCCACCCCTCGCTCTTCTCCATCTCATCCCTGATCATCTCCTGCCCTTCCCCCTCCCCTAGTCAGCTCACTCTCGCACGCCCCCGGCACTCCCGCAGCACGGAACAAGAGAAACGCACAGCGACCTCTTCCCCCGCCTCCTTCAGCGCGCGGAGCACCGGAAGCGCGTGCGGCGACTGGAGCAGCGCCGAGAGGGACCCGAGCGAGCGCGAGGGGACGGTGCTGCCGCCCCGGGCCGTTCCCGCTTCGAGCGGGAACGGGTCGCGCGCTGCGTGTGTTGCCGTGCAGGGGCTTGTTAGCGCACGTTCGAGGATAAAGTGGAACAAGGAAGGTTAGGCGCTGCCCCTCCTTCTCTGCCCGCGGAGGGGAGAGCGAGTGGGGGAAAAGGGTCGCACGGAGGACGAGCATGTGGTACTTGGCCTTCTCGTACCCATCAAAGATCGTTACCCTGCCTCCCCCCCCCTTCCTTGTCAGCCCCTTTTCCCTCCCCACGCAGGCCTCCGAGTCCTCCGAGATCCAGTGGCAGTGGAAAGACGCACGTCCGTTCGCTGCTCGCGACCCACACCCCTTCCGGCAGCTCCCTCTCCGGCCGTTTCAGTCGCGCGTACTGCTCCAGCACCGCGTTCCACGACATCCCTGAGCGAGTGCTTGTCGACGGGGTGGGGAGCGGGAAGGGGAGGAAGCGCGCGCGGAGGGACGCCGGGTCGTACGCTGCTCGTGTAGGTGGAGCTGGTGCTGTTTGCGGGATGGGAGGGACCCGCGCGCGTGGGGGCATGCGCGGCGCTGGGAGAGGGACGGAGGAGGGGCAAGGTGATGATGAAGACGGGCGGTGCAACTCGCTTTTCTCCCGCAGACACGGAGGAGAAGCAGGACAACGTGTTCGTTACGACTTCTATAAGTGTGACAGGGCGCGAGGGATAGAGCTGCAAGAGGGTGCGAGGTGCGAGAGCGGCGGAGGAAAGGAGGGAAAGGGCTACAACGGTGTGAGAGAGCGAGCGAGAGTGTCTGTTCGAGAGCGTGTCTACGCAAGGAGCGAAAGCGCAAAGAGCGTGAAGAGCCCTGCCCCGACGGCCTGCGCGAGGGCGAGCGGCGAGGAAGCGAGAAGAGAAGGCGCGGCGGAGGTGCCCTTGCTGCGGACCGAAGGGACGGGGTTAGTCCTGCACTTTCTGAAGGCGGAGTGTGGAGGAGGTCCAGCGAGTCTAAGGAAGAAAGAAGGAGGGCATGTACGCACGCAGACGCCGCCAGCGGGTCGTTCGTCACCCTCACCGTCAGCACCGCGACGATGCCGTCCGTCGCGATGCCGTGGTTGATGTCGCTCGTCGTGATGTTTGCAAAGTAACCCACCCCGCTCGCGTTCCGCGCCGTCGCCTCGAACGTGCGGTTCGTGACGGGACTCTTGGTCCCGCCAGAGACGAGCGCGCGGCGAACCACCTCGTCTCGACCGAGATCGTAGCTGCGCAGCAGAGACTCGTTTCAAGATATGTTGCAGAGGGGTGAGGTGTGCGGAAGGCAAGGGAGGGAGGCGCACCCGTTATCGACGATCATGTGCCCCTGGCTGAGGTCGTGCTCCTCGCTCGCAGCGAGGAACCACGCGCCCGAGTCGGCCTCGGTCCCGTTCTGGCGCCAAATGCGGTAGTGGTAACCGCCATCGGCTGACTCCTTGCACGTCCCGTAGGTCACGTCGCCGAAGTTCTCGCGGTAGAGCTCGGTCTGGTTGACTGCAAGCGCTCGAGCGGGTCAGGGAACCGACGAATAGACAAGTAAGAAAGCAAGAGCGACTGTAGAACGGGCGGAGAGGAAGAAGGCGGACGGATAGGCGGTCCACGGTGGTAGGAAGCACGAGAGGGAACGTACTCATGCCATTTCCATCGCCCAGGTTTGCTGCCTGGCGCTCGCCGTCCGTCTGACCCAAGCACTCGCCCGCATAGTGCCCGCGTCCCTGACTGTCGAGGAGGTACGAGCCAAAGTTGAGCGACAGGCTCCAGTCGTAGAAGCCGTCCTCGCTGAGGAGGATGGCGTCCGAGTCGGCCGACACAACAACGTTGATAGGCTCGCCAAGGCCTTCAGGGTAGGTGTTGCGCGCGAGCTATGCCCCAAGAAAGAGCGAGTGAGCTGTGCCACCCGGTCGATGGAAGGAGGGAGGGAGAGCGTACGGTGAGCCAGCGTCCGCCGTTGCTGGTGGGGTTGTAGTACCCGCCTTCGTCGGTGAGACGCTTGTTGAGGACCGGGGTTGCGATCGTCGCGTGTGCGAGTGCGGCGACGAGGGCGAGGCCGAGGAGCGGGCGCCGAGAGGAAGGGGAGGTGCGAGGGCGGGGCATGGTGGGGGGCGGTGCGAAGAGCGCGGGCTGCTGTGGACGGCTGTCGAGTGCAGCTGGTTCAGTCTACCGAGTGCACCCGTCCAAGCGAGGCGTGGGTGAAGAGCGAGAAACAAGGCGGGAGCGGCCTCTGCGCGATCAAGCCGAGCGAGCTCGCAGCGAACGCACCTCGCGCTCCGTTGGGCCAGGTGACTGCAGGAGTGTGGCTGTATAGGTACTTGGACTGCATTGTACGAAGCAGACTAGCCCAGGAAGCTGCGAGGGAACGGGTGCACGGTCCGCTCTTTCCTCATCTCGGAGCGATGAGGTCGACGCTCACGGTTCACCTCCCTCGCGCTCCTTTGCCGACGCGTGCTGCAGCTTGGAGCGCGCCATCTGGACTGACAAGCACAAGCAACCCCCTCTCCCGCTTGAACCAGCTCGCTCCACTCTTTCCTCGCCTCGCTCTCCGTGGACCGCACCGCCCACCGCGCAACGCCCATGTCGTCGAGCGCAGCCGACTCGAGGGGGCACGTCCGCCACGACTCGGTCGCACAAAAGCGCGTACCCGCAAGCCAGCGCGCCCAGCAGAGCCCGCGCAAGGGGGGCCCGTTCGCAGACACCGCACCGGGAGGAGGTGGGGGCAGCAGGGCCGGTGCGCACCCTCTCGTCTCTTCTTCTCGAGCGCAGCACGCACTGACAGAAGTACTCCTTCGCAGGTCCCGCTATCCACCCTCGCCTCGCCGTCCGCCTCATTGCGGGCGGCCTCTCCCTCTTCTTCCTCCTCCACTTCGCGCCCACGCTCTTCTCGTCATCGTCGTCGTCCGCCTCGGTCGCTGCGCAGGCTAAACACCGCAAGGCGTCCCTTGCCGGCTCCGGCGAGTCCTGGATCCTCCCGCGCAAGTGGCGCGACGTGCAAGCCGGCCCAGGCGAGGTCACTCTCAATGGCGAGACGCTGCCCGTCTGCAAGCGCGTCATGCTCTTCCGCCTCAGCGGCACGCATGGCTTTTCCTCCGAGCTGCTGCACTACGCTCGCGCACTCGTCGTAGCCAACAAGCTGGGCTACACGCTCCTTGCCGACGACGCCGACTGGGTGCGCCTCTTCCTCTCCCTTTCCTTTCCTTTCCGACACACTGACGCCATTGTTGGTAGAACTACGGCGCTCTGAGCGAGTACTTCCTTCCGCGCCTCGTGTACTGCCGCCCGCCCGAGGACTGGTTCTCCCCCGACGTCGCGACCCGCGTCGGCACGCGCCGCTGGCAGGGGCAGGACCGTGTCTGGCTGAGCCGCGCAACCGAAAAGGAGGTGGACGAGTGGATCCGGTCAGCTCTTCCTCATCCTCTCTCCGCTCCTACCCCTGCTGACGCCCACACGCGCAGCGACGAGATGCTCGACCCCGCGGCGGTGGACGAGCTCCGCACGCGCAGCTTTGGCGAAATCCTTCCCGAAGGCGAGACGCTCCCCGCCGCTTTCGAGGAGGTGTTCGCCGACTTTGCAGGCGCGATCAAGGAAGTTTGGCGCCCGAATCACGAAGTGGGTCGTCACTGGGCTTATCGAGGACGGAGACGCTGACGGGGCGCACGTGCAGCTCGCCAATCTCATTCGCAAGCAGCGCATGGAGATGGGGCTCGGCGGAGGCGGGCTGCGGCACCGCAAGCATTCGCCGACGTGGGGAGGTGCGCGCTCCGCGCTGCCTCTCTTTCGCGAGATTGACGAAACGCACTCGCAGGGAACCGCCGGCTCGGCGCCTCCGTGACGGACTCGGTTGCCGCCGACGAGGACGAAGACCGCGAAGAATGGGAGTATGGCGTTGCGGAGCGGTCCGACCGCGGGCCCGTCATCGGCGTGCACCTCGGCGGTCTCAAGCCACGCCTCGATCTCTCCCTCTTCGGCCTCTCCGCCTCGCAGAAGGCCGGCAACCTCTCCGCTGCGCTCCTGGGTGCACAGGACGCGCTGCGGCGCCTCACGCACGCGAGTGTCGCGCGCCCGTCGTACGCCCGCGTGCGGCCTACGCTCTTCCCCCCCTCGGCCACGCCAACGCTCGTTGCGGTCACGGCGAACGCAACGGCCTTCAGCGCGCTCGAGCAACTCCCGGATGCGGCGGCGTTCAACGTCCTCCGCACGAGCCCGCCGGCGTACGACGAGCTCCTCCGTTGGAACGATGTCCTCCGTTTGGAGCTCACCGGCAGTCTCGCGCCCCCAAAGGGCGACGCACACAAACTCCTCAGGGAGTGGGACCAGCAAGCGTGGAACGACGACGTCCCCCGCGCGCTCAAGGTCCTCCTCACGAGGTACTTTGTCCGCGACTTGACCACGCTCGCGCTGTACGCCGACGCGTTCGTCGTCAGCGGTGCGTCCCTTCCGTTCCCCTCCTTCTTTCCGCCTTGTGCCCGGTGCTGACTCCCCCCCGTGCCCATTTCCGTGCCCTGTGCCCGTGTGCACAGCCGCCTCCCCGACAGGCCGTCTCGCGCTCCTCCTGAGCGGCGAGGAAGGCGCAGTCGGCCCGCGCGACTTCAACGGCGGGTCGTTCGGCGGCAGGGTCAGGAGCGTCGACGCGTGGTGGAGCCCGACGGGCAAGGTCGCCGCTGTGCTTGGGGCGTAAGGTGGCGACGCGAGAGGGTGGAAGAGGCTTTTGTTTATCGTGCGCGACTCGCTCGCACGGCGTAGTGGAGGTGGACAAAGAGAGCGCGTTGCACGAAAGAGAGAGAGGCGAGAACCAGCTCGCCGCCGCTGACTCCTTCTCTGCCTCCCCTCGATCTCCATCCCGCGACCTGCTGGCCGGCCCGCTCAGATGGAGAACATTGCGGCCGAGCTCGTCATCAGTCCCTCCTCCTCTCGCTCGTATCCGAGCTCGAGCTCGAGCAAGTGGCCACGCACCCTTGACATACGCGATCTAAAAGTACGCCTCCCCGAATGCCTCCTCGTGCCTCACTGCCACGGCGCACGTCGCGTACGTCGACAGGCACGAGCCGGACTGGTTCGCGTCGCTGTAGACTGCCCCGGCCCAGTCGCCGCAGGTGCTGCGGATAGTTTCTTTTGGCCCTCGCGAGGATCAGCATAAGCGCGAGGGATGGCGAGGACTGGGGAGGAGAGGAAAGGGGACGGACGTGAAATCCTGCGCGCGTGGCAGGTCAGCATCCCCTGAGCGCGCCGCAGGGAGGGGGGGGGGGGGGGATGGGGGTGGAGGGGCGTAAAACGCACGAACGTCTTCCACAGGCCCTTGAGGTACGTACGCATGTCGCGGTGAGTACGGAGGTGGGCAAAAGAAAGGGAAGACGGACGTACGCAGATTCGACGAACTGCACCGCAAAGACGCCCCCGCCGTTTTGGTCAAACTCGGCGCCGTACGAGCCAGCACTGGCCTACATCCCGCACCCCGAGCTTGCGCCGTATGCCTGCCTCTCTGTCAAGGCGCGCACGAGGAGGAACGGAGGAAAAGGAGCGGCGCACGTAGCAGTCCGCGGTACTCCACTCGTTCGAGCCGGTGTACGTCCCCGAGGGGTCGAGCGTACACCCCTTTGCAGTGTGCAGAGTGTACGTGTTGAATCCCTGCTTGTGAGCGGGTCAGCTGGTAGGGAGGAGAGGGAAGGAGAGGAGTGACGGACGCGGTTGTTCACGCCCTCGAAGATGTCGATCTCGCCTTGCTGCGGCCAGTTAGCGCCAAAGAGCCACCACGCGGGCTGCTCGGAAGATCACTTGCCTTCACTCGGCAGGAAGGCGGGAGGGGAAATGGACGTACCCACGCCCCGCAGCCCACCAGCGCATGCCTGAAGTCCGCGATGAACAGCGACCCGACATTGTACGTCTCCATACTCTCGATCCGCACGCTCGCGCGCGGCTCGTTGAGCGCGAGGTCTGATTCGCGGTCGATCGAGAAGAGGACGGTGCCGCTGTCGGTGATGGAGACGAGGTTGCGCGCCCAGGCGTCTTCAGCTATGACGTACGAGACGAGGCCGTTGGTTGGGTCGGAGATGTTCTGCACATGCGGCGAATGAGCGGAGGGGGAGGGACGGTGAACGGGTGGGGCTTACCTTGAAGTTGAAGCCGTCGAAGAAGGTGGCGCCCGAGTATTCCTTGATCAGCTTGGCGGACGATGAAGACGAGGCGACCGTCTCCGCTACGGCGGACGTCTTGGCAGGTTTTACGGCCGACGAGACCACGGAAGGCTTGACAGCCGCGCTCTTCGACGCGGTGCACGTTCCGAGGTCGCCTTCGCGGCGAGTTCAACATGCGCCTTGCTCGAACCGCGTTCAGAGCGGCGGTGACACGATGCATCGGCAGAAGAGGCGCAGACGATAGTGAGGGCAGCGAGACCAGCTAGCGTGCCCGGAAGGGTCGAGGAGAAGAGCATGGCGGAAACAGGTAACGCGGCACAGCCGACAAGCGGGAAGGGGAAAGGGAGATGTAGAAAGCGAAAGCAGAGGAAGGCGCGGTTGACGAGCCGGACAAACCGTAGCTGACACGGTGCGGCGAACGAGGACAAGGGCCGTTGAGCGGACGAGGCGCGAGCGTTCGGTGCAGCTGCAAACGGCGCGTGTGCCATCTCCTCTCGATTTGCGACTTCTGCTGTGATGAATGCAAAATTTGCGAGTAGCGTTACAACACCCATGAGAGGAATATGCCCGGAAAGACGCGCATGAAGACTCGCACACCGGCGAGCCTACCACTTCTGCTCGGGGTCGTTCTTGTACTCGTCGTACAGCGTCCGGTTGAAGAAACTGATCTCGGACTCGTGCTCTGACACAACGAGATCGTCGGTCAGCTCTGCTCAGGTGAATTGGGAAAGGCGGAGAAGGACGCACCGATGCCGACCGAGGCGAGCGTTACGCCGTCGTCCTCCAGGATGTCGTCGTCCGACTCGAGGTTGATGATCAGGTTCATGGTCTGTGTGAGCATCCGGGTTAGCGAAGAGCGGGCAGCGTGTGCAGCTGCGCGAAATGCGCCTTATGCCCGTGCGCCTTGGTGTAGAGCTTGAGCGTGTCTGCGGGCGCGCCAGGGTCAGCGGGTTGTTGCCCATCGTTGTCAGCCGCTTCTCACCCAGCTCGACGGTGCGGAAGGGCTTGAACCCTGCTGCGGTCTTGACCTCTGCGAGCGAGGGAGAGGTTCGATGAGCGAACAAGCGGGCGAGGGAGGCGGAGAGACGCACGCTCGCGGCAGATGTCCTTGAGCTGTCCTACGGTCGTGGTGGTGCAGTCGACGTGGGGCAGGAGGAGGTTCTTGGTTGTGCGGTACGTAAACGACTTGATGATCCGGATCGTCAGGAAGCAGTCGGTCAACGGACGCAGCGTGTTGGTCAGTGCGTCGTAGGCGTGCTCCGTCGACTCTGTCGGAGCGGGTGCGGATGCGTCCGAGGCCATCCCTCGAGCACGTGCGGCGTAAGCGAGGGAGAAGTGCGGCTCCCCCTCCCTTGAGCTTCCACACCCTGCTCGACACGTTCACACTCGCTTGTGGCGGGCTAGACTTGCGTCGATAGCAGTCGAACCTAGTCTTTGAGTCAGCTCGCTGCTCCTTGCCTTGCTCCAGGACGTCGAGCTGGCGTTCCCAGCTTCATCACTCGCCAGATCCGACTCGGTAGAGTAGAGGCTTCCTGGCCCGGTTGACTTTCTCCGCTCGCTTGCATCACTCGCTAGTGCGTGTATTACCGCTCCCTGCGCTCGAGAACCTCAAACCCCAGCTCACGCTGTTGTGACCCGTCCTCCAGCTCGACCGATGCTGCAAGTCCATCTCCTGCGCACCACCCGGTCCTTCCCCGCTCTCACAAGCGACAGCAAACTACAGGACGACTCGCTCGTCCCGCTTCTCGAACTCGTCGACGAGCCGTCGCGCATCGACGTCCGCAAGTACCGCTTCCTGCGGGATGCTCGCCGCAAGTCCCACTTCGCTTATGCGTCGTCTTACGCGCTGCTGACCCGTCAAAACGTCTAGGATGTCTCTGCGGACGACTGTTGATGCGCTACGTAGCTTCGACCCGCCTGGGTCAGCCCTGGTCATCTTTGACCTTCGGGAAAGGCGAGCGCGGACGGCCGTACCTCGTGCGTCTTCCGACCTAGATTTCCCCTTTCGCATGCATGTTGATGTTCTCTAGATCCAGGTCCAGCCCACCTCCACCTCCCCCTCACTCGATTTCAACACCACGCACGACGGCTCCCTCGTCGCGGTCGCCTCGCTCCTCGGCCCCACCTCCCCGCCCCGCCGCATAGGCGTCGACGTCATGCGCATCAGCAATCCCTGGGAGGGCACGTCCGTAGCCGAGTTCGTGGAAGGGATCGCTGAGCAGGTGCGCCTTCCCCCGTCGTCCCCGATGCGCACAGGCTCACCCGTCCCGCATAGCTCACCCCGCTCGAGCGCACCACCTTACGCACCCTTTCGTACGACGAACACAAGCTCCGCCATGCGCTCGCACTGTGGACGCTAAAGGAGGCGTATGTCAAGGGGCTTGGCGAGGGGCTGTACCTCGACTTGCAAAGGGTCGAGTTCCGGCTCTCTTCGCTCGCTGCGGGGAATGGGAATTGCAGCGTGGGTCGAGGGTGGAGGGACGGACCACGAATCGACGGGTGGCACTTCTCGCTACTAGAGATCGAGGGAGACGAGGGCGAGGGGACGTACTGGCTCGCAGTGGCGGAGCAGGCGGACGGCGCGCAAGGCGAGGTGCAGCTGCTGCCGCAAGGGACGATGCCGAAGTGGGTGCACGCGGTAGACCTGGCGACGATAGAGATGCACGCTCGCACTGCAGGCTGAGTTCCCTTTTCTCGTCCGCGGGCGCTTCGGCGCGGATACGCAAAAGCGAAGCGAGCGTTACAGCGCAAATCGTCGCGTCGTGACAGTATCTGCGACAGGGAGGACAAGCGGAAGGGAAGGACAACACGGCCGCATCATGTTTTGCTCACCTCCCCACCTTCCGCAGGATCCCCTCGATCTCCTGCCTCCGCTCTACTTCGCCCGCCGCCGCGCTCCGCGGACGCTCCATGCTCACACGCGAGAATCCCTGCACCTGCGGCTGCCCCAGCGGAGCGGGGTAGTACCCCTGCTGCTGCATCCCCTGGTGCTGCTGCTGCTGCGGATGCGGATGCGGATGCGGATGCGGGTACGCCTGCCTCACGGGACTGCCTCCCGCGCTGTCGCTCCCCATCGCGATGCTCTTCCTATCGCCCGCGCCGCGGCTCAGCGCATTCTTGAGCGCAGCGCCGAGCCCGCCGCTCGAGATCCGGAGCCGGCTCTTCCGCCCCGGGGGGCTGTCCTGCGCGATCTGCGCCGGCGGGACGGGCGGTGGCGGTGCGTACGCGTACTGCGCTTGATGCGCATGCGCCTCGTCGGGCGGGAGGTCCGGCAGGTCGCGGTTGCGGGTGCGGAGGCTCGGCGCGCCAGAGGGCTGGCGCGCCATCTCCCCGCCGTAGGCGTCCTCGGTCGAGTGCCCTTGCCCGTGCGTGGGCGGGTGCGGGTCCTCATCGAGGTTGGCGCCCATTTCGAGCGCCCTCAGGGCGCGCGACTGGTCCGCGTCGCTGTACGCGCGGAAGGGCGCAAGCGGGGGCGCGTGTGTCGGCGAGGTGTGCGCGCTTGCCGGGGCCGAGTCGAGCAGCGTAGTCGGGCGCGTGTCGGTGTGCGTGGGAAAGCGAATCGCCGAAGGGGAGGACGGGCGGACAGTCGTGTCCTGCGCGGCGGGGGAGATCAGCACAGTCTTCCCGCGCAAGAGGAGGGAGAGCACGCACCGAGGTCTTGCTACGCCTCCCCGACACGCTCCCGCCCGCCGCATGCGGTAGGGGCAGCCCAAGTCCCGCAAGCTCGTTCGCCGTCACCGCTGAGCTGCTCGCGATGCTCTGCCTCCTCGCGAGCCCTCCCGCCGCGCTTCCCGCGCGCGAGGGCGTCTCGAATGCGCCGCTCTGCATCGCCAGCGGGGAGCGGACGTGCGCGCTCTCCCTGCGCCCGCTAAGCGGCGTCGGCGAGTCCTGCGCGGCGCCGAATGGCCCCCGTGCGGCAGTTGCGTACCCGAGCGTGTGCCGCCGGTTGACACCGCCCGAGGCGGACGAAGAGCGGAGGCCGTCCAGCGCGGGCGAGAGCGGGTCGCGCAGGACCTCCTTTGCAAGGGAAGGGGAGCGCGCGCTCGCGTGCGAGACGAGCGTGTATCCGCCGCTCTCAAAGGGAGAGCTCGTCGCCGCGCGTTTCGGCGGCGAGTACAGCGCCGCACCACCGGCGCCGACGACGCTCCCGCCATAGCTGCTGCGGTACGTGCTCGCCCTCGACGCCGGGCGGCTCTCCGCGCTCCCTTCGCGCACTCGGCGGGCGCGCTCGCGGTCCACCCTCGCGAACGCGACGAGGTCCTCGCTGAGGCACCGCACCTGGTCGTCACTTGCACGGACGAGCGCGCTGACGCTCTTCTCGAACGGCGCGAGCTCGCTGCCCGCCCGCGGAGGCGCCGCTTCGTCGACCTGCGCGGCGACGTGCGCGGCGCGGACGCTCTGCGCCAGCCCGCGCAGGCCGGCATTGAGCCGCGTTGTGGAGCTCACGAGGGCGCTCATTCGCGTGACGAGGTCGTCCGCCGCGCCGCCGCCAGCGCCAGAGGAGGAGGAGAAATGCACCTCGAACTGCTCTAGCGCGGCGAGGAGCAGACGATGGTGCTCCTCCGCGCCGGCGCCTGCCTGGCTGATTAAGCCCTTGAGCGCGCTTTCCGCGCCTGCGCGGGAACCGTGCGCGGAAGCTGGCGGGGGCGTGCCGTTCACGCCGGCACCGGCGCCGGCGAACGAGATGCGGCGCGCGCGCTCGCTGCGCTTCTGTGGCGACGAGCCCGACCCCGCAGACGCCGGCGAAAGCGGGAGCGGCTCATCCGGCACGGCGGTGGCGACGATGCCCTGCCCAGCGAGGAGCGCGTTGATGGCGCGGATGGTGCGGTCGCGCTCCTTGTCGGCGGTAGAGGTGGGGCTGCGCGCGTCGCCGCCGCTGCTGCCCGACGCGCGCGAGCGGGCCGTGCGGTGACGAATGTCCTCGACTGCGCGCAAGGGGATATTCAGTCTAGTTCTTACCGACTGATGGGGAGGCATGTGACGCACACTCGGCAATCCAGGCCTCGGACCCAACCTCGACGCCTCTGAGCCTCTCTTTTCTCGTCTCGGCCGACACGCTCGACAGCCTGTCGTCCGACCGCGCCGATGCTGGCGGGGGCGGGGTACTGGCCCCTGGCGACGTGGTCGAGAGGTGCGCAAGACTGGTACCTGCACACGGTTGACGAGTTAGCAATCAAGCGAAAAAGGAGTGGAGGGAGACCGCACCGTTCCGCAGCGTCCCCGCCCTTGCCCCCGAGAGGCGGGAGTACCTTCCTTCACCCGCCGCGCCGCCCGCGCTCCCGCCACTCTCCTTACTCCCCCTCTTCTTCCCACTCTTCGGCGTCGTCTCCTCTTCCTCTTCGCCCTTTCCCTCTTCGCCCCTCCACGCGGCACGACTCCCAGGCGGCGGCGTCGCCAGCGCCATGCTGCTCTGCGGCCTCCGCAGCGCCAGCGTCGGGCTCGCGGTCGCAGCGCGGGTGTGCCTCCTCAACGCAGCGTGGACGACCTCGTCCTCGTCGCTCAGGTCCAGGTCTGGGGCAAAGTCAAGCCTGCTCGCCGACCTCCTCGGCGGGCGTCCCGCGCGCGTCGCCGCGCGACCGAGCGAGGCGCTCTCGCTCCTGACGCGCTCCCTCGCACCGAGCGAGCTGAGCGCGTCCCTGCTCGCGGTCACCCGCAAGCTGCGCTCGATCGCCGCGTCGCGTTCGCCCGCCAAACGGCCGAGAGCGGTCGCCGCGCGCGACGCGAGGAGGTCGCTCCTCCTCGGCGTCACGGCGGCGGCGGCGGTGCCGGCGCGCGCGCGGACCGACCCGCTCGCGGCGGGATGGTAGCCCAGCGAGGTGCTCGCGCGCTCTGCCTGCGCGGGCGGGGCGCTCGACGGCTCGCCCCGCTCGCGCAGCGTGGAAGACGCGGGCGTGCGCGGGTGGTACGACCGCGTGCGGGCGGAGCGGTCGTGGTTGAGGTCGCCGAGGGTGCGAGAGCGTGGGACGGCACCGGGAGGGAGGGCACCGAAATCGTTGGTGGAGTCGAGCAGGGACGTGCCGGAGGGGCGGCGGTCGAAGTCCGGCGCTTGCTCGTCCGCGAGCTCGCCCTTGCTCTCGAGCGAGATGTCCCGGATAGTGGAGCTAGTATCCGATCTCCTGAGCGCTCCCGCCGGCGGAGACGACGCTCCGAGCCCGTTGATCGAGTCGAGGATACGCTGGTTCTTCTCCCTCAGCTCGCCCGCCTTCCGCGCCTTCCGCTCGCGGCGGCGCTCCGCATCCTCCGTCCTCTCGGCCTCCTCGGCGACATCGAGGTCGAGTGCGTCCCCTACGGAGCTCGCCCGCGCACGCAAGCGACGGCGTGGTTCCAGCCCAGGATCAACGACGTCTGCATGTGTGCCCTCGTCCCCTGCGCCGCTTGCGCTGCTGATGCTCCCGTAGCGGCGCGCTTCGCTCCTTGGCGGTCGCTCCGGCGGCGATGGGCTCGATGTCGCGTCCTGCGCGACAGCGGCTGGCGAGGCAGCGTGCCGGAGGGTGCCGCTATCCGAGGCTGTGCGGGGTGGGCTGGGCAGTTGAGTCTGCGTTTGCGACTGTGGCCGGTGGAAAAACGCCGACGGAGAGGGGAAGGACGGCGAGCCGCCGAGGCCAAGGGACGCGGTCGTTGCATGCGAGTGCTGCGGGTGGAAAGCGCTCGAGGTTGGCGAGGGAAGCTTTCCCGCTGGCGTGGACGAGGACGAGCGCGGGAAGTCGAGGTCTGCGGCAGAGATGGCTGCGGCGGAGAGGGCGGAGCGCGCGCGCGGGAAGCCGCTTCCGCCCGCTGACGAAGAAGACGAAGCGGCGGAGAGCGTACGCGCGGGCGCGGGCGGTTGGCCCCGTTTGGGCGGTGAGGCCCTCAGCGAGCCGAATCCCCCTGCTGCGCCGCCTTCACTGCGCGCGGCGTTCCGGCGGCGGCGGCCCTCACTCGCCGAGGTGGACGTCGAGCTCGTGCTCGCTGCGCTGTCGCGCCGCGCAAGGGAGGGTAGGGCGCCCCACTGTCCGGCGGGGGGCTGGGGACTGCCGCCTGCGCTCGAGGAGGATGATGAGGAGAAGCTGCGCGAATGAGTTGGCGGGAGGGGCGGCGGTAAGGGCGGAAGATCATCCTGCTCGGCCATGGCGGCGGTGGGCGTGTGGCGCTGAGCTGCAGGGCAGAAGGAGTGGAGGAGGTGAGGAGGAGGCGCGGCAGGGGGGTGGAGAGGAGTCTAGCGGTTCAGGCGGCCATGCACTGCAGGTAGCGAGCGTGTCAGATCTCCAGCACAAGTTCGCACGCCCCACGCTTCGCTACACGTCGCGCGAGAGGAGCGAGGCGTAGGCGGTGATGAGGAGGACGAGCGGGCGCACCTGCAGCTCGTGAAGCGCGTTCCTTTGGGTGGTGTACGCGTGTCTCGGATCTAGCCAGCAGTACAGGAAGCAGCGGACCCTCCCCGGGTTCAAGCGAGGACAACGGAACGGACAGGAGCTCTCGTCCCTCTCCCCGCCAACGTCGGCCGATGCGAGACATCTGCAGATCCTGCTCTCATAGATGGCATGGCAGTCTGGAGAGCTCGGTTTCGCACCAGCGCGTCCCTCCTCCAAGACGGGTCCCCCGCCTCCGAGCCCAAGTCGCGTACCCCCACTTGCCGTCGGCTGTTCCCCGTGAGCTTGCCGACGTGCGGAAACCGCAGAAGCGTCTTCTACCATCTCGAAAGTCTACATGCGACGGTAGATGCTGTGCAGGCAACGCTAGGCGAGACATGTCGATTGCGCAGCGAGATCTGAAGAGACTCAAGACTGCTCGCTTCTCACGCACTCGCTCGAGTGTGCTCTGGAGGATCTGAAAGCATCAGTAATGTGGAAGAGGACACGCCCAGTGCCAGGCCCGATGCGCGCGTAGACGCGGGCGGGGTCCAATCGGCTGCGGCTCGTCTCTCGCTTCGGTTCGCCTTGACTTCTCCGCTTTCACGCTTCACCTCGACCCTCGCCTCGCTCGCTTCAAGCCCTTGCAGCCAAAGCAATGCTGCGATCCCTTGCACGCAAGAGCGCCCGCGCGCGCCCCTCCGCCCGCCCGTCCCCCGCCCCCGCCCTTGCCCGCGCGTCGCCGCTCTCCTCGCCGCTCTCCGGCTCGCCCGCCCCGCGCGCCCGCCCCGTCCTGCCGCGCGCCGCCCCCGCAGCCGTGCGCGCTCTCCACTCGACGCCCGCGAGCAAGATGGCCGAGCCCCTCAACCAGGACATCGAGATCGAGGGCGTCGAGCGCGTCGAGGACGAGGTCGACGTCTGCATCGTCGGCGCGGGCCCCGCCGGCCTCAGCGCTGCGATCCAGCTCATGAAGATGGCTCAGGAGAAGGGCGAGGAGATCCGTGTCGTCGTACTCGAGAAGGGCGCTGAAGTCGGTGCGTCTCCCCTCCTCCTCCTCTCGGGTTGCCGGTCTTGCCTCTAGCTCACCCTGCGCGCATGCCCCGCAGGCGCGCATATTCTTTCGGGCGCGGTGATTGAGCCGCGCGCGCTCGACGAGCTCATCCCGGACTGGAAGGACAAGGGCGCGCCGCTGAACCAGCCCGCGACGAGCGATTCGATGCGGTGGCTCACGCCGACAGGGTCGTTCCCGATGCCGCACCCGCCGCAGATGGCCAACAAGGGCAACTACATCATCTCGCTGTCGCGGCTCACACGCTGGCTCGCCGAGCAGGCCGAGGAGCTCGGCGTCGAGATCTACCCGGGCTTTGCGGGCGCCAAGCTTGTCTACACAGAGGATGGGTCCGGCATCCGTGGCGTCCAGACGAACGACACCGGGCTCGACAAGAACTTCCAGCCCAAGGAGTCGTTCGAGCCGGGCATGCGATTCCTTGCCAAGGTGACGCTCCTCGCCGAGGGATGCCACGGCAGCCTCTCGAAGCAAGTGCAGCACAAGTACGGGCTGCGCGAGGGCAAGGACCCGCAGACGTATGGTCTCGGCGTCAAGGAGGTGTGGAAGGTCAAGCCCGAGAAGCACCAGCCGGGCAAGGTCCAGCACACGCTCGGGTGGCCGCTCGACAACGCGACCTACGGCGGGACGTGGCTCTACCATATGGAGGACGAGATGATTTCGCTCGGTATCGTCGTCGGCCTCGACTACCCCAACCCGTACATCTCGCCATACAAGGAGCTGCAGGTGCGCCGCCCTCTTGGGCTCGTTCTCCTTTCCTCCCCCTCCTAACCCGCCTTCCCGCCCGCAGCGTCTTAAGCACCATCCGCTGTTCAAGGACCTTCTTGAAGGCGGGGAGTGCATTGCGTACGGCGCGCGCGCGCTCAACGAGGGCGGGTACCAGTCGATCCCGAAGCTCACCTTCCCTGGCGGCGCCATGATCGGCGACTCAGCCGGCTTCCTTAACGTCCCCAAAATCAAGGGTGCGTCCGCGATCCCTGCCTCCGGTGTGGCATGGCGCTGACCGCGATCGCGCACAGGCACCCACACCTCGATGAAGTCGGGCATGCTCGCCGCCGAGGCGGCCTTCTCCGCCATCTCGTCCTACAACGCCTCCTCGCCAGACGACTTCCTACCCTCCGCCCCTCTTGACGTCTCGTCGTACGAGTCCGCGTTCGAGCAGTCGTGGATCGCCCAGGAGCTCAAGGAGGTCCGCAACCTGCGCCCGTCGTTCCACTCCCCGCTGGGCAACTGGGGCGGCATGGCCTACTCCGGCATCGACAGCATGTTCTTGAAAGGACGCGTGCCGTGGACGTTCCACCACCCGAGCGAGGACTGGAAGGCAACCAGGCCGGCCAAGTGCGTTACGCGTTCTCTTCTTGCTTCTTTTCGTCCGGTCGTGCATGCGTCGCCGCGTGCAGCTATCCGCGCTACGGGGGCGACGTGCCACGAGGCGCGGCGGGCGAGGCGAGCATGGTCGACCCGCTGCTGAACTTGACTGACTTCACTGTCTCTCTCTCTCTCTCCTCGTCCTGCAGGGAGTTCAAGCCGATCGACTACCCCGCGCCGGACGGCGTTCTCTCGTTCGACCTGCTCACGAACCTGTCTCGGTCGGGCACCAACCACGCCGAGGACCAGCCCGTCCACCTGCACATCCCTGCGTCGAAGCGCGCCTCGCACGTCAAGAAGAACGTCGGCGAGTACGCGCAGCTTCTCAGCAGCGTGTGCCCTGCCGGCGTGTACGAGTACCTCGACGCAGAGGACGGCGAGGGGGACGCGCTCGGCAAGAAGCTCCAGATCAACTCGCAGAACTGCCTCCACTGCAAGGTACGTCGCCAGATTGTTCTTCTTTCGCTGGCGTGGTGCCAGCCGGCTGCGGCGCGTTCTGGTGCGGAACGTGAACTGACCCTCCTTACCAACCGCGCAGACCTGCAGTATCAAGGTCGGTCCTCCTCCTCGCCCGTGGTTCCTCCTTCTTCTCCGTCTTGACGTTGGTGGCGGACCTTGAGGGTTGATTGAGTGCATACGCGCGCTTAATGGCACCGAGTGCACGACGGGACTGCCAGTCTTCCCTTTCTCGCTTCTCCCGCTGACCCTCTCGACACCACTCCCCGCACACAGGTTCCCGACCAGAGCATTACCTGGATGGTGCCGGAAGGAGGTGGAGGACCTCAGTACCCGAGCGTCATCTGAGCAGGACACCGTCGCCACCGCCTCTCCTTCCAACGCCGTCCGCCCTCCCTCGCCCGCATTTTCCCCTCTGCTTTCCACCACCTTGTTGTACGCCCGCCGCTTGCTGTTCAACCTCGTTCAGTCTTTGCATCACGTTTGCATGCGCTGTCGAGAGAGAAGAGAGGGCGTTGGCGGAAGACGCAACTTGCGAAGGTCCCGCCTGCTCCTAGTGTTCCTTTTCCACCTGCATTGGCTCTTCTTGCTGCATTCTTGCGCTGCTTACTCTCTGCTCAGCTTTGTTTGAACTCGCAGCCATCGCTTGCCGCTCGATCGCCTCCGTAGCTACGCTCCGCGGGCTGAGCTGCGGAGATCACCTCGCGGGCGGGGCTCTTCCTCCTCCCTCAGCCTCTGCCAGGCGCTGCTCCCGCTTCCACGGGCTCACTAGATCCACTCACGCGCCCGCACTCGCTCACGAACCCCCATGTGCGCGCCGCTCCTCTTCCCTCGCCGCCCGGCTCGCCTCGAGCTGATGAAGCGCTTGCACCCGCCCAGCAGCGCACCAGGCCACTATCGTCTGCTTGAGATGAGCCACGCGGACGAGTCGGCGGTCTCCGGTTTGACGGGGACGACGGCGAGGGAGGAGGAGGCGCAGGTTGGCGGGCTGGAGGAGACTACGAAGGGTGCGTCTCTGGACTGCGCCCAAGACAAGAGCGACAGGTGAATGCGGCGCGTACTGACTTGCACGGGACGCCCGCGCGCAGCCATCCAGTCCGGCATGCTCGGCGGCTCATACGGGCCCTATCCCCGCCCGGAGTTGCTCCGCCTCTCGTCGTTCGCGTCCGCAGTCTCCGACTCGTCGCTCGCCGTCAACCCGCCCACACCGTGCATCGGGATGTCGCGTTTCCCGTCTGCACACGAGCGGTACGAGGACGCTGGGCGCGCCTCGAGGGCGGATCTTCTTCCCGCTGCTGGCGAGAGCACCGAGGAACTCGCTGCCCCGCAGCTTCCATTCACGAATTCCAGCTCGACCTCTTCAGCGTCGAGCATCACGCCCGCCTATCCGCCGCTCCAGCGCGAGCAAAGCACGCCCGCCTCGCTTTTCATCGAGCACATGTCGGACACGCCGCTTGCGTTACCGGTCCTCCCGGGCTCGATCTCCGCCTCGCAACTTGTACCGACCGGCTCGCCCTCGCAGGACGGGCATCTTCTCTGGCTCAAGTCAAACGCCTCGGTCGACGACTTTCTCCACGACCCGTCCCCCGAGGTCGACGCCGCGCTGGACAAGCGCGCGTGGCGGCGCCACTCGCTCGCGCGCCTGCTCGACATGCTCACCCTCGTCACGGTTGCCTCCGTCCTCGTCGGGGTGTTCTGCGGCTGGCCCGTCCTCCGGTTCGGCGCCCTCGGACAGTGGAACGACCCGCACAGCGGCGTGAGGCGCGACCTTGGTTACGAAATCGGCGGCGTGAACGCGAGCGGCGTCGTGCCCCTCATCCCAAACCTCCCGCGCCTGATCGATGTCGACACGCCGCTCGAGGCGTACGAGCGCAAGGGGTTCTTCGACGGCGAGACGTACAACCTCGTGTTCTCGGACGAGGTGCGTCGCCTCGTTGCTTCTTCCCAGATCATTTGCTCCCCTACCATTTTGCATCGTAAGGTAAGCGTCGAGGCTGACATCGGCCCGTCCGCAGTTCAACGTCGGGGGGAGGACCTTCTGGCCCGGCGACGATCCTTACTGGGAGGCCGTCGACCTGCGCTACGTGCGTTTCGTCCCCTGTCGTTCCCTGACATAACTACCTAAGGAGTCTGTTGACATCTATATCTCCGTTCGACCCAGTGGGCGACCCAGGTGCGCTTTCTCCTGCCTTTGCGATCCTCCTGTTCCTCTTCGTCTCGCCGACCGTCCCTCCGGTAAGCTCACTAAAGCCTCGTTCTCCGCCTCCTCCACTGAGCGCAGGACTACGAGTGGTACGATCCCGACGCAATCACAACCAAGGACGGCAAGCTCGTTATCACGCTCACGCAGGAGCCGTGGCGCGGGATGAACTTCCGATCGGGCATGCTGCAGAGCTGGAACAAGTTCTGGTGCGCCATATGCCCCTCCTCCCTGTACTGATGGACGAGAAAGGGGCACATCGCTCTGCGCAGAAGTTGAGCGCGACTAGGGGCTGACCTTCGCAAAATGCGCTCTTCCTTTTTTCCTGCTCTTTTTTCCGCCTCTACGCGCCTTCCCCGTCATAGCTTTACCGGCGGCTACATCGAAGTGTCGGCATCTTTCCCGGGTAATGCGGAGGCGATGGGCTTCTGGTGCGGATCCTCCTCCATGCTCAAGTCAAGCAGGACTGACTCGTCCCTCTCCTACTCTCAGGCCGGGCGTGTGGACGCTCGGAAACCTCGGCCGTGCGGGCTATGGCGGCGCGTCATCCTCGTGCTCCGCGCTCCACTCGCGCTGACCCGGCTCTGCTCTCGCAGCTTCCGTCGACGGTGTCTGGCCGTACAGGTGCTTCCCCTAATCCCCTCTTTCTCTTGCACTCGTTGAATCTAATGACTCGATATGCGCCTAGCTACTCGACCTGCGATGTCGGCACGCTCCCGAACCAGACCTACCCCGACAAGAGCGGGCCCGACGCGGCGCGGCACAGCGGGCTAAGGGACTATGGCGGATCGCTTTCCTACGTGAGTACTCCTCTCGCCCCTGGAGAGAAGCAGAGCTAACAAAGAGCTGCAGCTCCCCGGCCAGCGCCTCTCGGCGTGCACCTGCGAGGGCGAGGACCACCCGGTGCGCTTTGCCCCCTGATTCCTCATCTCCCTTCGTAGCTCTTCTGATCGCTCACGTGCGCAGGGCCCAAGCATCGACGTTGGTCGCGGCGCGCCCGAAATCGACATCACGGAGCAGCAAGTCGACTGGCGCAACATCGGGTCGACTTCGCAGTCGATCCAAGTGAGCCCAGCAGTCCCTCTAACCGAGCGCTTAGGCAATCACTGACACGTACGCAGTTCGCGCCGATGGACGCTGGCTACGTCTGGAAGAACGAGACGCCATGCTTTACGATCTTTAACGAGACGCGCTCCGTTCAGAACCTATTCACTGGCGCCGTGTACGCCTCTTACATCCTCCCTACTTGCAGCGTTCGACGTATAGCCGGGAGCACCTCGCTGATCAGCGCTCCACCCGCAGATACCAGGAGAGCGCGAGCATCATCTCACTCACGGACACGACGTCCTACGAAGGCCGCGGATACTCGACCTTCAGTACGTCGCTATCCTCCTCCGTCCATCCTCATCGCTGACGCTTGCACGCGTAGGCTTCGAGTACGAGCCCGGCGCAGACGGGACGATCACCTGGGCGGTGAACAACACCCCGACCTGGCAGATCACGGCCGGAGCGATGGGCCCGAACAACGAGACGGAGACCGGACAGAGGCTCGTGAGCGAGGAGCCGATGGCGATCAACATCAATCTCGCCATTTCGAAGGTACGGCTTCTCTCCCTCTGCTCATCCCCTGGGTCTCCCTCAGTCCGCCTTACCCCTGTGCTCCCTGTCCGTCCCTGCGTTGACGCTGACAAGCTCTCCCATTCGTAGGCCTTTCAAGAACCTGAAGTGCGGCGGCATCCGTCGTCGTTTTCGTCGTCGCATTGAAGCTGACCCACTGCTCTTCTTGACCTGCAGTGGGGCGCGCTCAAGTTCCCCGGCACGTTCCGCATCGACTACATCCGCCTGTATCAGAAGGGCGAGCCGCGCATTGGCTGCGATCCGCCGGACCACCGTACGTCGTCGTCGTACTTCGCGCCGCAGTCCCGTCCTCAATCTCGCTCACTCCCCTCGCATCCGCAGCCACTGCGGACTACATCGCTCGCCATCCCGACGTCTACAACAAGTGCGTTGCGGCACTTCGCCTCGCGAAGAGCTCAGCGCTGACCTCCAAGTCGTCTTTGCCTCTTTTGACCTCCTCATCGCGCCTTCTCCTTCGCACGCGCAGTCCGAATCTGACCGTCTTCCCCTCACCGTTCCCGAAGAACCGCCTTTCGTCGACGGGCTGTGCTTAGCTGTTCCCGTGTGCATGTTCTCCTGCATCCCTGGCATCCGTAGACCCTCGCATCCTTCCGACAGACCATCTCTCCTCTTGTATCTGACTCTCTCGCATGTACGCGCTGCGCACTGCTCGCGGGAACGGCGACGAGCCGCTTCGGCATGTTCTCATTGGCGCGCGGGCTCTCGCGGAGGCTCGCGAGGAGGGGCGCCCGGGTTGCGCATGACGAGGAGAGAGCGATCGGGGCGAGCGCTGCGGGGTGGTTGAGAAGGTGCGTGGGTGCACGAGCGAGAAGGATCAGACGAAGGAAGCATGAGAACAATGGACGACGAGGAAGAAGGAGGGTAGAGGGAACGAGGAGGCTGAGGTGAGCATGGAAGAAGTGACCCTGCTCGCAGGGTTTTACGCAGAGATCAAACAGCACGAGCTTGTGTTGACATCTCCCGATCTGCCGAAGGGCGCGCGGCGATCCAGGGCGCAGGGCTCGGAGAGAAATGCGGGGTCGAGAGCACCGAGGAGCTCTCGTCCCGGCTCGTCTTTCTCGCCGTCCTCCCGCTTGTACAGCTTTGTGCGCACGCCCAGCATCCCCAGGGCGCACCAGGGCACGCGCCAGCCCGCGCACACACTGCCAGCGGTCGCGCACACGCCCCTCTCGCGTGCACCTCTCCCGGCCGCCGGCTTGTGCTCCCGCTTTGCCTCGCCTCGATGTCGAGCTCGTGTGAGGTCGTGCCCGCCTCGTCCGCCGTCTACACCGTCGTCTCGACCAGTACGGTCTATGCTACGGCAGTGGTGGGCCCTCTTTCGCTCCTTGACGCCTGAGTGCGCTCGCTCAACTCGATTGTCTCCCTCCCGCAGTCGACGGCCCCAGCGTCTACGGTGACGACGTCGACGCCTGTCGTTACGAGTCGCTGCGCCCTGCCGACTTCTTTGGGCGACCTTGCGTTGTGCGAGACGACGACGAGCTTTCTTCCCGTCGAGACTGTCCTTCCCGTGCGTTCGCTTCCCCACCTCCTTCGGGACTCCAGCTGATGTCTCACGAAACGCAGGGTGCGACCACAACTGTCACAAGCAGTAGCGAGTCCCTTGTTACGCTCACACAAACGCGACGAGGGATCGACCGCACCGTCTGCTCCGCCCTCCCCGCCTCGACGCGCACCTCGTCCTCCCAGGCAGACCCGACTCCCGCACCTTCCCTTTCCTCCTCATCCTCGACCAAGCCCATGCTCGCCGCCTCGACGTCTACCACCTTCGCTACAACGACTATCACTTCTTCGCCTTCCTCCACCCCCACAACCGATGCCTTCATCCGCTCTTCCTCCACCCTTCCCCTAGAACCGCTTTCCTCAGTCACCTCTTCAGTCGTAGGCGACAATGCACCAACCAATGTACGACGCACGACCTCCTTCGTCACATCCTGGGTCACCATTGTCGACGACTCGGGGCGCACCGTCTCCTCCGCGACCGCGGTGCCGACACTGCTCAATGTGCCCGACTCGTCCTCGTCCTCATCGAGCAACGTTGGCGCCATCGCAGGCGGGACGATTGGCGGTGTCGCTGCGCTCGTCCTTGCGGGCGTGATCTTCTGGCTGATGAGGAAGAGGGGCTACTTCCGCAAGGGTGACGAAGAGATCGAGGAAGACGTCTGGGACCCCGCACCACATGCTACATACTATGGGCGAGGAGGCGGCGGCGGTGGGAGCGGAGCAGCCGGCGCGGTGGTGGGGATGAGTGCGGGCGGGCGCACCTCGCCCGACGAGAAGGCTGACGGCGTCAGCGACGAGGACCGCATGGTCGACGCTGCGACGCTCGAGCGTCATCAGAGCTGGTACAAGAGCGTGCGCGGGCATGGCGATGAGCTCAATCTGGGAGATGCGTACAGTGGGGAGATGGTCCAGCGCGCGCCCTCGCCCGCTGCGACCGATCTTAGCGGAGGGTACGGGCCAACGCCGCTCGCGTATACGTCGCCGCAATCGACGGCGTCGCACGGCCCGCAGCGCTCGCTGTCGTATCGCCATTCGGTGCACTCGCATTCGTCGTATTCGCACGATGGGCACGCCTCGCCGCACGCCCACCCCGCCGCGCTCCCGCCCGTTTCGATCCCCGACCACCGCCTTTCGCAGCTCTCTCAGTACGGATACTGGCAGTCGTTTGCGCCGCCGGTCCCTCCCCTCCCTTCTGGCTACCCGAGCGAGCCATCCCGCCACGTCTCCCGCTCTCCCCCGCCGCACTCGCAGTCCCAGCCGACGTTTGATTGCCCGCGCCCAGCCGTCGTCCCTGCATTTACCACAGCTCGCGTACCATCCCCGCCTAATTCCTCCGACGCTCATCTCGCACGGCAGCGCTCCCTTCCCGGTCTCGCCATTCCCGCGCATATGCGCAGCGCGTCGTACGGCGTGCGTCCTAGCCTTGAGGCGCTTCAACGCGCGCACGATGTCGCGAGTAGCGGGGCCCCGTCCCGCGGGAGGACGGACGACTCGCTCTCGAGCAGGAGTGGGTCGAGTCCGTCTACGCCGGGCGCGCCGCATGCGCGCGCGCACTCGCTCGGCATGCCCCCGCTTGCGCATGCGGACAGCAGCGCGACGCTTGCGCCCTCGAGCGCGGCGACGACGCCGTCGTGGGAGTCGCCCTCGCACAAGGCGTCACTTCCTCTCCCCGTCGTGCCGCCGTCACCTATCCCCGCACTCGAGCGCCTGAAGCGCCCCGCCCTTGGCCGCGCAGACAGCGCCGAATCGTTCCTTGCGCCGAGTCAATGGCTCGGCGCGCGGGTGGTGAACGCCGACGAGGATGACGCGAGCACGATGGCGAGCCTGGCGGGGCGGAGCGGGGAGAGCTTGCCAGGAGTGACGGCGGGCGCGTAGAGGCGTGGGACTTGACGTTTGTGCATTCTGTAGCTCTACCACTCTTTGCCCATAGACCGGTGGTCCCGTCACGACCTGCACGACGTCTTGTCTTTCTCGAGCTTCCTGCTGCGTCCTCAAGTGTTGTGCGTTCGGCAGCCTCCTGATTATGTACGGCTGGGCAGCATCGCGCTGAGAGGAGCCACTACACAAGCTAGGCAGCGGACAAGCGAGTCTCGAGCAGCCGCGAGCAGGAGGCCAGTCGTAGGAAATTCAGCAGGGCAACTTCGGTCGTCCAGGTGGTCGTGCCAGCCTTGCATAGGCTCTGTACAGCACCTCAAGCAGAAGCGGAACCATGGAATGAGTTTGTGGAGAGGAAGAAATGTCCGCAAGCCTGACATGCGCATCTCACCCCGAGGCTCGCACGGGTCCATGCAGCACCGGACCCGTCGGGATGGCTAGCTTTAGTACACCAGACTGTACGAACCACAATAGGGCCTCGGAACCCGTCGTCAGCGCAAGGCAGCGTCCGCCGCGAGCAGGAGCAAGGCAGGTGAGATGCAGTGGCGATGCCGAGGGCAAGCGGGGATGTTCTTCCTCGTCAAAGAAGCGGGAAGGAGGTTGTCGGTCAGGAGGGAGCAGAGCGAGAGGGAGGAAGCCGAGGGAAGGGTGAGGGAGCTCGAGGGGAGCAGATGAAGTGGAGGCGATCTCCGCGGACAGCTCTTGCAGGCACCGGTCCAGAACAGAACGTCTCCGAGGACGGGATGATGAAGGAGGAGGACGGCCACAGACCCAGCGAGGGTTGCGTTTGACCCTGGGCGACTCAGCTGAAGCGAGTCAGGCCTCGGCTGCGTCAGCACCGTTCGCACCCGACTCGAGGAAGGAAGCCCGAGGTTGGCGAAGCTTCGGCTTGGAAGCGGAGGCTGACCTTGCGCGCCTTTTTCCTCCTTGCCCTCGACCTCGGACGGCAGAGCTGCTCGCTGCCAGCTCCTCCTTAGTCACCGAGTGAACGCAGCTCAAGATGCGCGCCGCCGCCGTCCTGCCGCTGCTGCTGTGCGCCGGGACGCTCGCCCTTCCCTCGACCACCCTCGGCATCACCGGTAGCCTCGCTCGCCGCCTCGAGCGTCCGCCAGCCGCAGTCCCAAGACTTACGCGGCGCCATGGTGACGAGGACGAGGAGGATGAGTTGGAGATAGAGATGAGCGTGTCTCATGACGGGATGCACTCGCCCCACGAGATGAACGCGACGGCGGGGACGGCGGCGCCTGCGCACCAGCACAGCACCGAGGACGAGCATGCGCACCACCATTCGCACGCGCCGCCCCTGCTTGAGCTCAACGAGACCCAGATCCTCCTCAGCCACGCGCCCGACCCTCCGTCCTACTTCGACTTTGACCAGTCTGACGACGGCAAGCCCGCGCTCCTCTACATCCACATTGCCCTTATGAGCCTCGCCTTCTTTGGCCTCCTCCCGCTGGGTGCGTCCCGCCGTCTCCCGCCTTCATGGGAAGGCCGAGCTGACCCTCTCCTCGGCTTCCCTCTTGTCTCCACAGCCATCTTTCTCAAGGCCGGCGGGTCCGCCCTCTCCATCATTCCGCAGACGGGCTTCCTTGCGACGTCCATCTTGGGCCTTTTCTTCGGACAGGTGCGTTCGGGCGATCGAATGTCAACCGGAAGAGCGCTGACATCCCTCGTCCCGGCGGCGCTTCCGGTTCATCATAGGTCTACAACGGCCTGACTCCCGACCTCTACGAGCACTCGAGCCACACGTCGTGGGGCTGGGCGACAATGGTCATCGCCGTTGCTCTCAACGTTGTCGACGTCGGCCGCTTCCTCCTCCGCTTCACCCGGTGGGGGAAGGCCGTTGATGCCAAGCTCTCGGGCTACGGGTTCTCGCACAAGCATGACGACGACAATGAGGGCGGCGAAACGGTGTTTCAGCTCGGCGAAGACGAGGATGACGAGTCGGCGCGGCTTGTGCACTCGCCCGTCCCGTTGGACGACGAGCATGGCGACGACGAGCGCTCCGCCGCGCGCTGGGGCCCGGTCGGCGTTGACGAACAGCGGCGCAACCCTTCGCGCGGGCACTCAACCTTCTCGGACGAGGACACCGTCTTCGACGCCGCCGGGCCAGACTCGTGCGCGCATGGGCACGGCGACGCGCCAGCCCGCTCGTCGCGCCAGCAATTGCGCGAGTACGGCGGGCTTGCGCTTGATTTCGCCGAGCGCATGCTCATCATCCTTGGCTATGTCGAGGTCTGCACGGGCGTGGCCGTCTGGTCAGGTACCTGCCGCGAGCGCTACCTTAACGGGTGCGCTTCCTCCCCCATCTTTTTCTCCTCTTCCGGTGCTGACTGTCGACAATTATAGCTGCCTCGCGCACGTCATCAAGGGCTCGATCTTCGTCTGGTACGGCCTCCTCACCTTTGCGCGCTATTGCGGCGCGTTCTCGTCGCTTGGCTGGGCATGGAACCGTCACCCGTCGAAGAACAACACAATCTGGACGGCCGAGTTTGTCGAGAGCGCCGTTATCGCGTTCTATGGTTCAACGAATACGTGGATGGAGCGCATGGGCAAGAGCGGCAAGCCGTGGAGTATCAAGGACGTGCAGCACGTCTCGATTGCAGTCCTGTGCGTTCTCCCTTCCTTCCTTTCCTCCTCACGTGCGTGCTGACGAACTCAACCGCTCGCAGCTTCTGGGCAGGCGGCTTCCTCGGCATGCTCCTCGAGTCGCGCACCATCCGCGCCTGGCTCTCCGCGCCCGCCGCGCAGGCGTCCGGCCGCTCCCTTAGCGCCATCCCCCCGCCCGCCGCCGCATCGTTCAGCTTCAACCCCTTCCCGGCGCTGTGCATCTTTGTCATCGGTGCGTCGCTGCTATCCCTCTACCGCTCCTGCTCCCCCGCCTTGATCTCCTCTTCGCCTTCTCGCCGTTTCTCCGCCATCTCCTGCTGCCGCATCGCCCGGACGGCCAACTGATAGTCTACTGCTTCCGCAGGCGTTGCCATGGCGGCGCATCACCAAACCTACCAGTTCCAGGTCGAGGTGCACGCGCTTTGGGGCAACCTCCTCGCCGCATTCGCCGTGTTCCGCTTCCTCACGTACTTCTTCTTGTACCTCCGCCCGCCCGCGTCAATCCTCCCGAGCCGCCCGCCGACCGAGGCGCTCGCAAGCTTGTGCTTGACTTGCGGAGGCGTCGTCTTCATCCTCTCGACGGAGCAGGTCACGTTTGCCGCGATGCGCCACCATGCGGACGATGTGATGGTGCGTTTCGCGTCCATTCTCTGCTCTCGGACGGTTGCGCTGACGAGCGCTTGCTCACGTTCAGGCCTTCCTCTGCCTCACCGTCGCGGCTGTCTGCGCGTGGTTCCTCTGGACCGCGGCGCTCTTCGGCATCAAGGGTATGTCCAGCTTGTTTCAAGCTGCCCTCGCGTGCGAGAGGAGCCGCATGCTTGCAGTGGATGCTTCGATCCAGTTGGCTGACCTCCCTCATCGCGCAGGCTGGGCCATTTCCCGCAGCGCGCCCGCCTCGACCTCCACACTTCGGGCTAAGGCCATCGTCTCGCCTTGAGCGCCCTCTCTCCCGCAACGTTCGCATGATTTCCCGTCGCTACCCCTGCCCTCGTCGATACTCCTTCACCCCTTCTCTCTCGCTTCCCTTCGCTTTCACTGTCCTATTTTGTTACTCCCCTTCTAGACGGCCTTCACACCGTCCCTTCTGCACGCTACACGATGGCGGCCGTCTCCGTACTCGGACGCAACCTCCTTGCTCGTCGCTACTCGGCGGGTCGACCAAGACTAGCTCTCCACCTCTCCCCCTTTGGTCCTACCTAATCTTCGTTCTTTCGCGACGGTAATGCCTTTCGGTGACGGATTTCTGCGAATGCAACGCGCTTCGTACGTAGGAACAGGCTTGCATACTGCGAGGGATAGGGCTTCAAAGGAGGAAGACCCGCTCTCTCGCCGTCCGCCGCCTTACTACCGTTTGCCCAGTATCTCTCGCAATCAATCTTCAGGGTGAGTTAGTGCTCGTACTCCGGCTCTTACGCTGTCCCGTTGAGGGGAGAAAACAGCGCGACAGCCGTGGACCTTCTCAAACCCTCCTCACACTCTCGCGCTGCTCTTGGCTGAGTGCGATCTCCCGACGAAGCTCTCGTCGACATCGCACATGTGTAAAGAAGTCCGTTCGGCATAGGCCCCCGTGCGCCGCAACTACAGCTCGCCGTTCGACCTCCTCAACCGCCGACTATCCCTGCGCTCGCCTTTTCCTCCTTCTCACAAGCGAGCCCGCACGCGATGTCATCGTCGCTCACCCGGCGAGCACAAGCGAATCAGCCCGCGAAGCGAGCGCGATCCGGCACGGCACTGCTGAAAAGACGCGTGGGATTCATCACCGCAGCAGCTGGTCCGCAATCGGCAGGCAGCCTCAATGAGCGTCGCCGGCGCTCTGCAGGCAAGAGGGTGTCTTCAGAGGAGAGGGAGGGACCGCCCCCTGCAGGACAGAGCGCTGTGTAAGCCACGAGAAGCGCGTTCGGGGATGAAAGCGCCAGACGTGACTCCGTCTTCTGGCTCGAACGCTGAAATGCAGGTCGGCGTCGTCTGCAAAGCTGACAATGCCATCTCCAATGGACGTAGGGCGTCGGGCCGGGGTCGCTCGGTCCCCATCGCAACGCCAATCGCGCGAGAGGCGGCGGGGTCCCCGTATTGGGGATGTCGGCCGGCAGCAGCGGCCGGTCCTGCTTCGCTGCATCGCGAGAACGGCGGCAAGGAGGGGCGGGACCGCACTGTGCACGCTCGCTGTGCGTGCCGCAGATGTGCAAAGTCCACCCATCCTCCGGCAGCATGAAGGGGAAAATCGAGCGAGAAAGCGGGAGAGAACGATAAATGAACACGCCGTGCGATGGTCGGCGAGAAATGCAAAACCTGCAAGCGCCGGCGCGATCGCGGAATGAGAAGTTCTTGCGGCACGGCAGCGCGCTCCAGAAACCTTCTGCGTGTCTTGGAGGGCGCCCACTGCTGCCGACGAAGGGGATCGCTGATGCGAGATGCGCGTGAAAGCGGATGGGCGCGAATTCGCAGGCGCACGCATGGGCTGGGCTTACAGTTGTCTGCCCAGCTGTGCGAGACCATGCGACGAGGGATGATCCCGAGCGCACCAGGGAGCATCACAGCGAGGGAGAGATAGGTTGGCGAGAAAGCGAGGAGGAAAAGAGGAGAGCAAGAACAGCGGGAACCAACGACAGCCTTCAGCGCTTGCGCAGCCTCCCTGGCGCGTGCAGAGGTTTGGCAGCATGTTAGCGCTGTGGGCTCGCAGTCATAGACCAGCGAGGAGATCGTCCCGTACGCAGAGCATCAGAGGCGGGCTCTGCACAAGCACGCTTGTGGACGGAGCCATCGGAGGATCCGACGCGGACGCGCGTACTTTGAGCCAGCTGAGCAGCACCACGTTCGCCCTCCCTGCAATGCATCCATGGAAACCCACGCTGGAACTGCTTGGCTGAGGCGGATCGGCACGCGTCGGCACGCCAGCGCTGCGGCGCCCTTGCACGAGCGTGTTCTCGCGACCCATCAAGCGAGCGAGATCGAGCGAGGCAGCGAGGCAGCGAGGGAAGCGGGAGAAGACCGCGAGGTACAGCGAGCGAGGAGGAGGAGCGTGACCGACGCGGGACGACAACTGCAGAGGAGAAAGAAAAGAGAGGGGCGAGCGTACTTCGTTTGTTCCTGGAGACAAGGTTGACTACTAGGGCGTCTCGGGAGGCCCGCCGGCGCGCACTTGGCCTGCGCTCCAGAAGCGGGGTAACGAGCGATGCGTGCCTGTCCTCGCAGGGGGGCGGGTGGAGCGGCGACCCGGCAGGCTTGCTCTGCGCCCACTGCCAGGTGCTGCTTGTCCCGCTGGGCACGATCTGCAGCGTGGAGCGACTCGCCTGCGCCTCAGCTGTCGCCGCCCCGCAGCTGCCCCACTATCGCCGCTCGACGCGCCGCCCCCTGCGCTCCTTTCACCGCCTCGACTCGCTCGCCTCCCCCGGGCCAAGCCATCGAGCGTCCCGAAGCCGTACCGTCGACTTCGCAGCGACCATGATGGCGATGAATTCATCGGACGCGAAGCCGCGCTCCAGCTTCGTCCTCAAGCTTCATCAGTGCGTCCGCCTCACTGTTCTCGCAGGGCGCAAGAGCACGTGCAGGATCGATGGTCATGTCCCGCACATCTTGTCAACAGCCTGCAGTGGTTCTAAGCCGCACAGACGGGCGTGCTGACTCGACCTTCTCCCATGCGCAGGCTGCTCTGCGCCGAGACGCACCCCGAGCACCTCCACTGGCTGAACAACGACACATTCGCCATCACCAGCGTCGACGCACATGCACGCCTCGCCCTCGCGCCGCAATGGGACTTCCGCTCGTGCGCCTGCCTTTCCTCGCTTTCGTCCAAAGTGCGGGGTGCGGTGAGGTGGGGGTGGCGGAGGCGCAGTTCACGAGGATGAGGCGGATCGTTGCGTTGCACTCGTGCCGTGTGGTCACAGGCGGGAGCCTTTTTTGCACCCGTGGCTCGCCGGCTGGCGATGGGCCAGATGCGCTCTCCCTACCGAGACCAGAACTGACCCTCGCTATTCCTCACACGCAGCCTGTCGTCCTTCGTCCGCCAGCTCAGCTATTACTCGTTCAAGCGCCTCTCCGACCGCCGCCGCTCCGCTGAGCGCCGCTCTTCCCTGCCCGCCTTTATCGTTTTCACGTGCGTGGGCCCCACACGCCTCCTCTCCTTGCGCAAGAGTCTGACTCTACATTGCGCGTCCCGCGCGCGCAGGCACCCGTCGGGCAATTTTGTTCGCGACGACGAAGCCAAGGCAGCGCTGATCGTCCGCAAGCTCCGCGCGCGGAAACCCGTCGTCAAGCGCAAGCAGTCGTCCGCCTCCTCGTCGGCCGCCGCGACGGCCGGTGAGCAGGACTTTGCCGACCGCTCGCCGTCTCCTACGGGAGAATACGACTTCTGCGAGCAGGCCGAGGACGTGAAGCCGAACATTACTCAGCTCGGGCTCGCGGGGTACCAGCTCGCGCCATGGAACGCGCACGAGGTGCAAGGTCGGACGATCCGCTCCGAGCCCCGCCCAATACCTGGCGCTGTTCCGCCGCACATCGCGATGCCGCTGCACGACCTGGGAGAGGGCAGCTCGCATTCGCCTTACGAGTCGTCCTACCCTTCGCCCATGTCGGCACCGTCGTCGAATGTCTACTTCCCCGGCAGCAGCGCCCAGGCGGGCTACTACCCCCCGCCGCCAATGAACCACTCGCCACCCGAGCCTACGTACTACTACCCTACGGCGGCCGTCCATACGCCGCAGAGCCCTTTCGCAGCCTACGCCCCTGACCGCCTCCCCCCTCTTCACGCCGTCACCGGCCACATCGCCCCTCCTTCGCCTCCGCTCGAACACTACCCGCACCCCCACGCGCATGAGCATGCGCCGCAGTTCTGCCCTCCGCGGCAGCCGCACGACCGCGAGGAGAAAACGCCCAGCCCGCTTCTCATCCATGCAGAGCCGCCGCCTGCGTCGCACCCGGGCGTCCGCTTCGCAGCCATCACGCACGCGTGGACTGATCTCGCGGCGTCGCAGTCACACGCACACGGGCAGTCGCAATGGAATCCGCTGCGACCGGTCGGCGCGCCGCGCGCACACGAGCCGATGCACGCGCCCGTCCCGGTGCACCCGCATGCGCACTACCCCGCGCCGGGGATGCTTGCGCACCACCCGCACCCGTCGGTCGCGAGCGGGCTCACCCAGGGCGCGGGCAGTCCGCACGAGCCGGAGTACGTCGACGCGCTCGATGCGCAGCACAAGGCGGCGTACTACGGTGAGACGGGCCCCGGCGCCGTGCACTACGCCGTTGCGACGCATGCTTGAGTTTTTCCCTCCATGGCACACCTCCTGTTCCTACGCGCTTGTTGTCCTCCCTTCCATCTCCGTGTCTGTGCATACCGTCCTCCTCCCTTGTCCTCCTCGTCGTGCGTACCCTGGGTTCTCTTTGCGTTCCGCAGCCGTGCCCTCTCTTCAGTTATCACCTCACTCCCGTCAGTACATATCCACCGCGCCATACCTCCCGCCCTCGACGCGCTCCCGCTCGCGCTGTGCATAGCATAACCTCCCTCGTTTATTCCGTAGCTTTACACTGCTTATCCGCCTTGCAGGCCCAGTTGCATTCACTTTGTACCGATTCTTCCCGCTTTTCCGCGAGGCAAAGGTGACAGCGACCTTCCCAACTCTCCCACCCTCCCGCTGCGGAGAGCGAAGGACGCGGTCCAACATGCACGTCTAGGTCTACATCCGAGGGGTCAGGTCCCCTCGCGTTCTCCTCGCGCGCTGTGGGAGCTGGTGGAGAGGAGAAGGGAGGCAGAGAGCTAAGCCGAAAGCTTTGCGCGCCGCGTGTTGATCTCGTCCTTCAGCATGAGCACACGGGACTCGAGCTGCGTCTCACTGCCTTGTCAGAGATGCCTTAGTGAGAGAACAGACAAGGCAGGACCACGCACCCGCGTCTTCATGTCGTACTCCCCCATCGCGAGCACGCCCTCGAGCCAGCCCTCCGCGCGCCTCGCCCTCTTCGCCCAGTCCTCCTTCGCCTCATGCGGCGCCTCGGCATCCCCGATCTTGAGCTCGACGACAGCGCGGTGCCAGCCCGCGAACGCTACTGCCCACTTCTCCTCGGCAACGTCGGCGTCGCTCGCGCCGAGCACGCCGTCGAGCAGTGCGGCGGCCGTGCGGAGATGTCCCGCGGAAGGGGCGTAGTGCGCGAGAGCGGCGTAGAGCGCGCCGAGGAGCAGGTCGCGGATGAGGATCTCGGCGGGGGTGTCGAGGTCCGAGGTGTGCGGGTCGATGCCCCATTTCGTGGCCGTCGCGGAGGTGGTGGAGAGCGTCGACGGGGTGCGCGAGGGCGTCGGCGACGCGCTGCCGGAGGAGGAGGAGGAAGGGAGGCGTGGCGCGGGGGTGAAGGAGCTGAGGAGGTCGATCTGCGCCTGCAGGCCCGAGGGAGGGGAGCGCCCGCCGATAGTTGCCCAGAAGAGGCCAAGTTCTGCGCGCACAGCCTATCAGCGCAGGTCCATCGAGAAAGGAAGGGAGCGCCACGCACCCATCGCGTTCGTCAGCCTGACGACCTGCCAGACCCCATCCTCCGTTGCGATCCTCCCCCTCGCGACCCACCGCTCCTTCTTCGCCTGATGCACCGCTGCCCGCCGAACGATGAATGTCTCGGTGACGGGCTTTTCGCCAAAGACGCGCTTCTGGAGGCACATGCCGGGGAGCCGCGCGAGGAGGGCTTCAACACGGGTGATGAGCTCGGGGGAGAGGGCCGCGCCCGAAGAGCGCTCCGAGTTCAAGGCATCGATGAGTGCCCCGGCGGCGATGGCGATGTAGCTGTTGACCGGAGCGATCAGCGAGAGTGTGGGAGAGGGAAGGGGAGACGCACGTCGCGTGCGACCACGAGTTCATGCTGCAGACGAAGAAGCAGCGGAGCAGCATTGTTAGCGTGATGGTGCGAAGGACGGCTGCGGGGAACGAGAGGAGAACGGAGACGTACTCGCACATCTTCTCGAACTGGTCCGCCGTCTCGATCCACTTCGCCTGCGAGAGGTACAGCCATCCGAGCTGCGCCTTCTCGTCAGTTCTCCTGTCGTCATCAGAGACCGCTGCACGCACCTCAAAGACGAGCAAGCTATCTGCCTCCCTGAACGAGTTCCCCTCCTTCTTCTCCCTCTGGAGCGCCTCTTCAATGATCTGCACTGCGTCATCCGGACGGCGCTCGTACCGCGCATGTTTGGCGCGGTTCAGGACCCAGAGCGTTCCGTTGGGGAAGCGCGAGCTGACGCGGTTGAGGATGCGGGAGAGGGAGCGGAGGTACATCGGCTCGGAGGACTGCCAGCCGGACACTGTGCGTGTGCCAGGTCAATCAGCGCATCGGAGGGAAGGAGTGAGGGGACGTACTGAGGAGGATGAAACCGTAGAAGGTAACGAGCGTGAGCGAAGCGAAGTAGCCGTGAACATCGTCGCCGGTGCTCGCGGCCACGGTAAGGAGCTTGAGCGCGGTAGGACGCGAGGATCCCGAGAACCCGAACCAGCTGATCATCTTGCGCATCTTCGGTGGCATCATCGAGAAGATAAGCCCAAACATCCCGCTGCCCAACGCCGCGCCCGAGATGACAAGCGTCGTCAGCCTGTCACCCGCCCAGAGCGGCGTAGGGTGCTCGTCGGCGCCCTCGCCATCTGTCCCTCCGCTCAAAGACGCCTTCGCCAGCCCCGCCGCGAGGTCCGTCGTTGATCCCCGCTCAGAAGGGAGGTGCGATCCCGGCGCGGACGCGGACGCGGACGCTGGCGGCGCGGTGGTGGACGGCGAGGCGAGTGCGGACGAAGAGGACGTATGGCGGAGCGACGCAGCAATGGCAGGGGCTTTCTTGCGGCCCCAGGAAGAGAAGAACCCGCCTCCGCCAGCGGAGGATTCAGAAGGTGCAGAGGTCGTCTGCGTGAGATAGTGCTCGTTGAGCTTGCGGAAGACCGAGTCGAGCGACTCGTCCTCAGCGACGCCGTCGGGGAAGACGGTCTTGTAGATGCTCATGAAAATCTGCGGCCACACGAGACGGCCAGGATGAGCGGGGCTTTGGGAGATGGATGGAGGAGCAACGGGTAACCTTGTACGCTTTGTTGAGCTTCCAGATGGCCTTGGCGAACTCGACGTACGACTCGCTCATAATGGCGACAAGGGCCTGGCCAATGACGGCGTCGCCCGTGAGGAGCTTGAACTCAATTCCGGCAGGGTAGGCGCCAGCGGTGTCGCCCTTGGGCCGCTTGGCATTCGCCTCGTTGTTGGCGACCGTCTCAGCCTTGAGAAGCGTGTCGGTAGCCTGCGACCGACCCGCACGCACCGGTAAGTGCACCGTCGACCCGGAGGTCCGGAGGAAGGGGGTGGAGCGCACCTCGCGCAGCTCTGTGTCCTCGCGCGAGAGGATGGCTTTGAGAAAGGCAGCAATGCCGAGACCGACGAGGTGGAAGGGCGAATCAGACTGTGCGCGGAGGATGGCCATGGCGCCGTCGACATCGTTATTCAGGATCGCCTCGAAGCTGACAGAGTCGAGGATTGGAAGCGTCAGCGGATATCACCGTCGAGCAAGCATCCTTGCCAATGTGATCCGCCAAGCACAGTCCAGCAATGAGGCGAGCGAGAAGAGCGAGGTGCGGACGAACCTGCCGAAGGTGGGGTTCGTCAGCTCGACGGCGTGAGGCGGGCGGAGAGGGAGGAGATGCGCACCCTGTCGTGGCGTCCTCGATCTGTGCAAGGACGGCTTGCTTGCTGCTCATCTTGCTCTTGCGCGCTGAGGGGGCGGAGCTGGAGCGACCCTCGGCGTCGGCGGAGAGATGAGGACGGAGGCGTCACTTCGCGCCACAACTCGCTTCCTATGGGTGCTGAACAGGCTTAAACTGATGGTACAATCCATCTGCTAAGACTGCACCTCCCAGCCGATCCATCGAAGGAGTGCGGCGGGCTGAGGGTGTCTCCTCAGCAGGGGGACGGGGCGGTGCACGTGCGACTCGTCTCTTCTGCCGCTCCTTGGCTCGTTGAAGCGTGCAATCTGTTCCAGGTGATGGCATGGGCTGCATCGATCACCGCAGTACATCCGCAGGAGCGAGCCGACGCGTCGTCGCTCGTCCCCCTCTGCGGTGTTTTCATCTCTCGCTCGCTCTCCTCACCGCTGCCCGTCTCCTGCGCTGCTCCAGTGCGCTGTTCTGGCCCCGCCCGCGCCCCGAGTGCGCACATGCAAGGCCCTTTCGCCTCCATCAGGATAGTAGCAGCCCCCGCTCGTCCCCACCCGCTCTCGCACGCCAACCTCGCAGAGCACACCGCGCAACACCCGCCGGCCCCGAGCCGCACCGTACAGGACTACCTCTCCCTGACGGCCGCCGTCCAGGGCGACTACGACGACCCGCCGCTCTCCCCCCGCAGGTTGAGGACCGAGTTCGAGCGCGTCACGACGCCGCCGGTGTTCAGGGCATTGCAGGGCGCGCGGGCTGCGCAGGAGGGGGCAGCGAAGAGGGCCAGAGAGGAGGCGCTCGTGCTGCATGCACCTGCGGAGGCGGACGGCGCACCCGCCGACGAGCAGCCCCGCCAAAAGAAACCGCTGCTTGTGCAGGCGATGCGCGGGCGGGCGCTTCCCGCTACCGAGGCTGGCGCTGCGCCGTCGGAGGAGCGCGGGGGAAAGGGGAAGGAGCGCGCGCGCGACGAGGAGGAGCAAGAGCGCAGCGAAGAGAGCAGCATCCTCGTCCCGCGCGTCGAGCAGCGGAAAGGCGGCGCAGCAGGCGCGAAGGGAAAGAAGGGCAAGGAGAAGGAGAAGGTACACAGGGGCGGCAAGCTCCGTGCCGAGGCGGAGGAGGAAAACGAGCTCGACGAGGTTGAGGAGCGTACGTTAAGCGGTTGTCTCGTCTGCTTACCGCTTCCACGAAGACGGCTGACGTGTCGGAGTATCGCCATTGTAGGTCTGCGCGGGCGCCGCGAGCGCCGCCGCGCCAAAGCCCTCATTCGCAAGGACAGCACACTCTCCGCGGCAGCTGTCGGCGCCGCAGCAGCGGCCAAGGTAAAGGCCGCACGCCGGCGCGACGCAAGCGACGATGGGGAGCAGTTGAGCGAGGAGGTCGGACGGAAGAAGGCGAGGAGGAGCACGAAGGAGGGCGAGAGCAGGCGGAGGGTGCAGGAGATGGGCAGGGCGAAGAACGTTGCTAGCGGGAGACTGACGGTAGGTTGCTTTAAAGATTTCTCGCCTGTCGTGCTCGGTAAAATCTGTGCGTGCGCAGCTCAAGCCAACGCCGCAGCTCGGCATCTTCAAGAAGGGCAAAGCCTCCGTGCGCACGAAGGTCGGAAGAGTCGGTGCGTCCCCCGTCTCCTCCTTCTTTTAGCTGCGCTGACCGCCTCCTCATGCACAGCCCCCGACCTTGCCTTCTCTGAGCGCGCTTTCCTGCGCGGCCCGTCCCCAACCGCCTCCAACACCTCTTCGCGCTCCTCGTCCTCCTCCGGCGGCTCCGCCCACTCGTCCAGCCCCGACCCCGCCTCTCGCCAGCTTCTCGCTGCCCCCACCGCTCAGAAGAAGCGCACCTACGGCTCGAAGCCCGCCGCGCGCACCTCACTCAGCCGCCGCACAAGCGCAGGCGGGGCGAGCTGGCCCGCGGAGGAAGCCGCACCTGTGCCAGCGGCGAGCTTGAGGGCGCCGTCAGCGCAGCGCATGCGCTTCTCGCATATCGAGGTTCCGGTCCGCTCGCGGCCGTCTTCGCGTGCGTCGCACGCTGCGGGGGCGAGGAGGCCGCTGCAGGAGTTGCGCGCTGCCGCTGCGGACGAAGGCGCGGGCGGGACGGCGAGCAGCGCTTTGAGCGCGGCTTCGCTTGCGCGGCGGGCGAGGGCACACGCGCGGGAGGTGCGCCGTCAGACGGAGAAAAGGAAGGATGTGCCCGGCGAGGCGGAGGTGGATATCGGGTGTGGAGAGGTCGAGACCGAGGGGATGGGCACGGAGGAAATTGAGAGGGTGCTGCAGGAGGTGGCAAGCGTTGAGGCGGAGGAGGAGAGCGCGGGCGGGGTGTTCGTCCTTCCCGACACGGAAGAGGTCGGTACGCCGTTCAGGCCGGGTGATGAGGCGCCCAACGGCGCCACCAACGGCACGGGACACTACTTCGCGGATCAAGAGCTCGTCCACGCCGACGGTGGGCCCGCCTTTTTCGCCGAAGCGCCCGACAATAGCTTCTCCGCCTCTCTCGCCGACACGCCTCTTCTCGACAGCCCCGCCGACTTCAACCCCGCCGTCGAGCTCGACCTACACCCACCTCTTGGCTCCGCGCTCCCGTTCGTGCCGCTTCCCACCGCCTTACTGCGTGATGCCACGCGCCCTCCGTCCCCTTCGCTCGCCTCTTCAGCGCTCCTCTCCTCCCCGCCGGCGGGCTTCCTCCCTGTCCCCGCACGCTCGTTCACCGCACAACCGACACACGGGGCACAGGACGCGCTCCTCACAGACGACGGCGCATTCAGGGTGGCGATGAGGCGGCAGTGGCCGAAGACGCGGCTGTGAGACGCTTGAATTGACGAGGGAGGGGTGGAGACGGCGTTGCTTGCGTGACTGTTGGCTTGCTTGGAGCGTTTGCGGGTGTGGCGATGTGCAAGGGTCTCTTGGCACTCTCCTGGCTAGACGGACGAGGAGGGGTCAGGAAGCTCTTCATGCACTAGCAGGTCAAGACGCACGCCTTGTCTCATGGTGCTTGCTACCCATTCCACCGCGCCTTGCTGACTTGTACCGCTGCACTGGACGAGATGAGATGAAGCTCGTGAAATCGCCGCACCTCCCGCACGCGTCCGTCCGTTCCCTTTCATCCCAGGACCCGCTGAAGCGCGCTGCTTGCGTACGGAAGTACTTGAGTGTACATTTGACGACCCGTACGACTGGTCCTACGCTCTTCCCGGCGAGCGCGACCCTCTCATCGCGCGAACACCGAGCGGGGACTCGTCTCGAGACGCTCGACCCGTTCACGTCCGCGGGAGCGACGCGTGAAGAGCTCGACTGCACGGACTAGCAGCGGAAAGAGCGCACGCGCACGTCCTCGACAGACACGAAGCTGCACCACGGCGCAACGACTTCATCAGCGCAGGAACCTCCCTCGTCGACCCGCGACTCGGAGCATCGGCACAGGCCAGCTGAGTATCTCTACGCTAGGTGTGTCTCTCCTGCCTCGCAGCGCATGCCCGCCGCTGACTCTTGGGTCCGCGTCGCAGGACCCCGCCCATCCCGCCCATCCCCGTCCTCCTCGAGGTATGATTGCGCCTGCGACACGAAGGAGCGGTCGACTGACTCTATCTTTACGCAAAGACTGAATAGTTCAGTGCGAGCCGCCGAGTCTCTCGACGCAATCTCGACTTCACACCTTTCTCCTCCCCGTCGCCCCAAGCCATGTCTAGCGCTGTCGTCGCGACCGGCGCGTACGTCCCGCCCGGCGCGCGGACAACAACGGCTGCCGCTGTAGCGACGACGACGGCCAAGGCGTCTATCAGCTTCGCGTCCAAGGCCGGCCCAACCGGCTCCGCGACCTCGTCCGCGCAGATCGTCGACGCGACAGGCGGGGTGGACAGCTCATCGCTCCTGCAGTACTTCACCAAGCCGTACATTGACGCGCACACGCTCTCGGTCCCGACGTGGCGCTATGCGTACATTCTCTGGTTCGCGATCCTCGGGACGCTCGTCCTCTGGTCCGCCGCGTACCACCTCTCGGGCTCGTCGACGCGCACGGGCGGTGCGGTCGGCGCGTGGTTCCGAAAGTGGAGCATCAGGCGTATCACATGGACGAAAAGGGTCGGCGCTGCAGGAGCCGGCGAGGAGAAAGGCGATGCCGCGAGAAGCAGGAAGAAGGTCGTCTGGGCGAGCCCGACCGTCGCGCAGATGATCGCCGTCATCACGCTCATTGTCGTCGCGGTGCTTGCGAGCTTTGTCGGCGATGACTACATTGCGGTGCGTACAAGCGCTACCTCGCTCCTCGAGATGGAGGACTGACCTTCTCGCGCGCGCGCGCAGCCTACGGCGTGCACGTTCGGCGGCGAATGCGGATGGTCTGGCAGCAATGGCCCGCCCAAGTCGAACTATCGCTGGAAGCGCGGCGTCAACAATCCGAACGGCTGGGTATGCGCTGCCTTCTCCCCTTCAACTCGCCTATGGCTGACCCTCCTCTTCTACAGGCGCCCTTCAATGACCCGCTCCTTGCCTCGTCGAACGTCAACATCGCCGCGAACGCTTGGGCGGCAGCCGCGCGCCTCGGGCTCATCTCGTATGCGATGCTCCCGCTTGTCGTCACGCTCGCGCTCAAGCAGTGGCCGTTTAATATCTGGGCGACGCCGTTCCTCACGAACTACCACTTCGACAAGGTGCGCTCGAGCTCTTGCTCTCTCCCGCTGAATTAAAACCGATATTCTCGCCCCTGCAGACGGCCATCCTGCACCGCTGGTCCGGTATGCAGCTCCTCGCTTTCCTGTCCCGCACCGCTCATGCTTATGCCTCACAGGTCGCGTCGTCTGGCTGTTTTCGACGGGCCACGCCATCGGCTGGATGTGGCAGCTCACGCACGACCGCGACCCCTTCGGGCGGATGGTTCTCGTGCCCGCGTTCGGGTGGTACCGCTTCGTGTGCGGCGTCGTCGTGCGTTCCTATCTCTGATCGTACCCTCTGTGCGGGACTGACGATGGGCGCGCAGTGCTGGTTCCTCCTCACATTCCTTACAGCCCTCTCGTTCAAGCCGATTCGCAAGCGCTACTACGAAGCGTTCTACTGGTCTCACGTCGTGCTTGTCATCGGCGTTCTCGCAACAGCGATCGTCCACCACAAAGTGCGCTCAGCGGTTCCTGCGGGTGTTCCTGTCGGATCAGACGAGGCTGACCTTCTCGGCGCCCTTCACACCTCGTGCGCAGCCTCTCATGTACTGGCCCATCGCCGCGCTGGCCTGGTGGGGTGCGGAGCGCGCATTCCGCTTCGCCGCGCTCCTCTACCTCAATGGCGTCCTTGAGGGGATCTGGTTCCGCCCTTCGCGCACGGACAGCCGCCGCTCGAGCGGCAGCGGCTTCGGCGAGAAGAGCGATGCGCTCGAGCAGCCCTTCGCGGTTCCGCCAGGCGGCGAGTCCGCGCATTACCCGCCAACGGCATCGCCTGTCCCGTATACGCCCTCTGCCGCGCCCTCCTCGCCGACGTTGTACCACTCGACCTCGTCGACCGCGCCCCGGCAGCTTGCGCCTCCGGGCTTTGCGACTGCGCAGCTCCTCCCAGGTCGCACCGTCCGTCTCGCGGTCCATGTTCCGCACACGCTGCGATGGGCACCGGGGCAACACGTCCTCCTGTACGTGCCGGGTGTGCGCGCGCTGGAGAGCCACCCGTACACCATCGCAGGGGTGGACCCGCGCGCGGCGGGCGAGAAGCGCGAGAAGGGCGCGAGGAGGGGGAGCGAGGTGGTTCTCCTCGTCCGTGCGCAGGGGGGCTTCTCCCGCGCACTCTGGAAGTATGTCGCTGCACGTCGTCGTACCGCCGCCGCGGAGGTGTCCCTGCGCGCCCTCGTGAGCTGGCCGATGGGCTCGGCGGGGCGTGCGAATTGGGACGCATACGAAAGCTTGCTCATCGTTGCGGGCGGGACGGGCATCTCGTTTGGAATTGCGGTCCTGGAAAACGCATGCAGGAGGATGGCGAAGCGCGATCAGGAAGGGGATGCGAAATGGAGGACCACGAGGGTCAGGTTCGTCTGGATTATGAGGGAGTACAGTGCGCTGCCTTCCTTTCCTTTCCTCGTCAAACGCGTGCTGACGGTTCTCTCTCACAGCCCACCTCTCCTGGGTTGCCTCGACACTGCGCCGCTGCATGGAGATGTGCGACTCGTCCCAGTTGCAAGTCGACCTCTTCGTCACGCACGACGCGCCGAAGGCGCCCCATCGACCGCGCGCATACAAGCCGTACGAGTCGTCCACGGCCCTTGGCGAAGACGACCTCGCACCGCCGTCTGCGCCGTTTGCGCGGGGCGAGCGCTCGAGCTCTCGCGGGCGGGGCAGCATTGCGAGTGAGCTGAGCGACTGGAGCGACAGCGACGCCGAGGGCTCGTCGTCCTCTCCGCGCGGGTCGTTCAGCCGGCGTCCGTCGAGCCAGCCCATCCTCCCCGACGAATACGCCGGCGAGGTCGACTCGGTGACGGATCTTGTCCTCTTTGACGGGGAGGAGGACTACCGCTCTGCGGGAGAGGCGAACGTTTCCGCGCAGCTCAAGAAGCAGGGCAAGCTTCGTCGCGCCCTCTCCCGCCGCGGGCAGGGTGGGTCGCTCCGCCGTCCGCAGCGTGCGCAGGACGCACACGCCGCTCTCGCGCCCAGCCCCGTCGTCCTTCCGCCCAGCGACCCGAGCTTCGAGGCGCTCCCTCTCGACCACCGCGACGAGCTCGCGAAGCCGTCCCCAGCCGCGGCGTACGACTCGCCGTACGACTACCCGCCTTCGAGCCTCTCATACGGCGACCTGGGCCAGGGCGCCCGTGCCGACTCGTTCGACTACGCCGGCGGGTACGGGTACGATGACACGGAGACGCTTGGTGACGCGAACGCGAGCGTGCGCAACCTCGTCAAGGGCGCAGAGCGGCCCGGCTTTTCCTCGAGCCGGAGCAGCTATGCGGCGGGGCTCGATGCGCACGCGCACGCTACCGCACGAACTGGACCCGAGGACGCGTTCCTCGACGTCACGCCGCAGGAGCAGGACGACCTCGACGCCGTCTCCGAGGCAGCCAAGACTGGCTACCCACGCCTGAAGCAGCTGCTCGACGACGAGGTCGAGCGGTCGAGCGGCAAGACGTGCGTCGCGTGCTGCGGGCCGAGCAGCCTCAATTCGATCGTGCGCAACCTCGTCGCGAGCAGGATCGATCTGAGCAGGGTGGCGAAGGGCGACCCCCGGGGGCAGGTGTCGCTGGTTGTGGAAGACTTTAGCAACTAAGGAAGGCGAGGACGCTGTCTATGCTCTCTTGTTGAACCCCGTAGCTGCTCACACAGACACTCGCATCGTGTACATATCGCTATCCTTGTCATGCGACGGGAGACGAATGCGAACCTATGTTGCGAGTGCAAACGTGCGAAACCTTCAATCTTTTGCCTCTGCCACATCCTGCATCCTTTCCACCGTCTGCACGCCCCCAGCCGTCTTCCCCGCCTCCTCCACCTTCCGCTCGCCCGCGCCCGCCTCGCCAGCCAGCAGCGGCCCCTTCAGTGCGTCCTGCATCTCCCCGACCAACCCCTCGATCCGCTCCTGGAACCGCACGAGCATGCGGAGGCGCTCTTCAACGCCCGCGCGCGCAAGCCGCTGCGCATCGGAGAGCGCTTCGCTCCCGGCGGCGGGGAGGAGCGGGCGGGCGTCGAGCGTTGAGGTGGGAGGGAAGAGGGACGGGTAGGACGCGAGGGAGGAGGAGGGGGAGAGCGGATCGAACAGCGGGATGAGGCGCGGGGCGGGGAGGGGCGCGGCCGGAGGAGGCGAGGCAGCCGCGGCGGGTGGAGAGGAAGCCTCGGGCTGCGGCGCCGCGCGCGACGACCCCACCTCAGGCGCGGAGACAGGCGCAGGCAGTTCCCCCGCGCGTCGCACCGCCGCACGAAGCGCCGCCTCGCGCGGAGAGAGCGCCGCGTCCTCCTCGCCCCCCTTCCTAGCCTCCTTTATCTCCCCCGCCTCAGGCTCGACCGCCCGCCCTTTCCCCTTGTCCACCTTCTCCTCTCCCGACGCCAACGTCTCCGCCGGGGATGTTGTTCTCGCTGCTGCGGTCGTCGGAAACGCATCTCCGCCCGCGCTCGCGCCCGCAGCGGCGCCCGCCCACCGCCTCCGGAGCGCCTCCACCTGCGTCTCGATATCCGGCCTCGCGCCGTGCGGTCTCCCCTGCGCTGCTCCGGCAGGAGCTGGCGGGAGCGGCGCTGTCCCCGCAAAGTGGGGGTACGCGCCGTACGCGATGTCTGCGTACGCGTTGGTGCCAGACAGGGACGGGTAGGCGAAGCTAGGCGGGCGGTGGTACAGGCCTGCTTCGCCAGTGGCGGGGACGGGTAGGGAGGGGAGAGAGAAGCGCGCGAGGGGGTTGTCTGCGCCGGGCCCTGCCGTTGGAGGCGCAGGGGATGGGGATGTCGCGCCGGCGAGGGGCGGGGAGGTCGGCGATGGGGTAGGCGGGGCGGCGGCGGGCGTGGGAGGTGCTGGCGTAACAGGCGGGGCGGCAGCGGCATTCGCCTGCGCCTGCGCCTGGGCCGCGCTCGGCGGCATCGGCAGCCTCGCCGCCGGATCTGCAGCGCCCGCTTCCGCTTCAGGCGGGAATGGCACGCCGGGGAAGATGGCGCCGAAAGCCTCGCGACCGAGGTTGCGCGCTATGTTGACGTGCGCTTGGCGGATCGCTGCCTCCTCGGCCGCTGCGCCGGCACCGCCGTTGGGCTGGGCTGCGGGGCCATCGGCACCGGCGCCACGGACGGGAGGCGGAGGGGGCTGCTCTTGCGGAAGAACGGGCCGGCGGCTGCGCAGAGGGTCGCATCAGCGAGAAGGAGTGTATAAGAACAGAGCGACGCACCAAGTCGGGCAGCTCTGCTGCCGCTCAAGCCAACTGCGGAGGCAGTGGAAGTGGAAGACGTGCGAGCAGGGGAGTTTTTTCGGGGTGTCGTTCGGGCCGACTCGCTGCGGTGGCGTAGCAGCCGCCTGTGCCGGCTGCTCGCCCTCCGCCACGGGCTGCGCACCCGCCTCGCCTGGCGCAGGACGGTACTCCATGTCCTCGCGGCAGATGATGCACGTCTTGTCCGTCATAGCGTCCATCTCTTGGCGGGTTGCGTTCGGGTACAGCTCATCCATGTTACGCGTCGCCTGGCGGTAGCGGCGAAGGTCGCGGACCTTGAGGATGAAGGAGCGGAGCGTGATGTAGACGTCGCGGAGGATGTTGAGCGGAAGGCCGTAGAAAGTAAGGATAAGGCCGAAGAAGACGAGGTAGGTCACAAGCTTGAAGAAGTCTGTGCACGGCCGAGTGTTAGCTGGAGAGGCGGAGCTTGGGAATGAGCGAGACGCACCGGCGGCGAGCTCGACGTAGAACACCCAAATCGATTTCTCCTCCCAAGGCGTCTCACGCCGCATGTCGATGCAGTTGATGACGTACTTGGCGACTGTGCTGGCGGCGGTCGCGCCGAGGATGAGGTACTGCCGGCAGCGAAGTCAATCTCAGCTCCGGCTCAACGGATTGAAAGACGCACCTCGGAAGCGAACATGATCATGACGGTCGGGCCATCAATCATGATCGAGTCGACGGCGTTGAGGATGCAAGCGGCATCGGCAAGGAGGAGGAGCCAAAGGAGGCCGACCATGCGGGCGTGCGCGAGGCGCGAGACTTGCGCCGCTTGCTCCATCTGCGACGCGCGTCGTCAGCTTCTCGGCTCGGCCACTATAGGAGGGACGATGGACGGACGGCCTCTACGCGGTCTGCAGCAAGCCAGTGGAAGACCTTGAGGAAGAGGAGGCTGACGAAGAGGACAACGAACGAGCTGTCGAAGTCGTCGCGGAAGATGGTCAGTGCGAGGAGGGTTTCGGTGACGGCGAACCATGCGCGTTCTTGCAGGCGCTGTAGGCACACAAGGGAGTGAGCCCGGTTCCATTCCCCGCACCAGCCGAGGGAGACGAGGGGGAGGGTGCGCACCTCGACCTCGATGAGGCGGAGTTCGCCGAAGAAGATGGCTTGCAGGGCCTTGCCGAAGAGGACGGTGTGGAAAAGAGCCTGGTTCCATAGGATCTGCGCGCAGTGTGGAGCGTGAGCGGGATCCACGTCGTGAGGGGGAGCGGCGCACCATCATGCACACGTTGCTCTTGGAGAGGTACACGGCTGCCGAGTAGAAGTTGCTCCGCTGCCTGAACGCGCTCACGACCGTCCAGGCCGCCAGCGTCGTCGAGACGAGCCCCCATGCCGCGAGGCGCCCGACCCCGAGCCGTACCATCGCTCCGTCCCTCTGGGCAGTTCGGGCTACGTGGGAGGTATTTTGGTACACTCGGGAGAGTGCTCCTGCGCAGTCTCAGCCAGATCGAGCGAGAGCGAGGTGCTGTCGGTGGAGCGTGCGAGCGAGAGTCGCCCCCTTGCCTCTCGCCAGCACTGCACCTCGCGCCTGCCAGCTTCTTGATCGGCCTGGGCTGCTCCACTAGATTCTAGTAGCGGGGTATAGCTCTGCTCCTGCTTCCCACGCTCTGTTGCGTCCGCTCGAGACCGGCGAAGCCCCACCCCCTCTCGCTCGAGCGGTCCGACCGCGTGATGTCTCGTCCTTTCCGTTTCATTTGACGGGTCGAGCGGCCAAGCGGATAGTAACGGTGGATACGACGGCGATGGGCGGCGTATTTTGGGCGTACAGGCACCGGATGGCGCACATATTCCAACGGGCGCTGGTTCTTCGGCCTCTCCCGCTCGCTCTTCAGCTTGAACCGTGGCGCGGTTTCTACCCGAGGTGGAATCGACACGATGCATGGGCCGGCCTTCGCAGAGACGCCATACTGCGCGGAATGCGCTTAACGTTGTCCTGCGTCGGAATGTCAACATCGACGACTCGCCCGCGCTTCGTCGTTCCCGTCCTCGTTCTGCTCTCAGCGATTCTCAGTCAGTCAAGCTCACTCACATCGTCAGCCCTCGACACGGAAGGGGGCGCGGGTCCATCAATAGCGCGCGACACTCCCAATCACTGTCATCCCGGCCGCGGCCTCGTCCTTGACGCGCGCCCGCCATCACCAGCCTTCTCGTGCGAGGGCTTCAGTTGCGCACACCACCCGACGCAGAGGATGCGCGCCATCAGCGCTGAAGAGCCGAATATCATCCACGCGCGCAGACGCCCAATTGACCTTGGGAAATCAACCGACTCCACACGCGCGCGTGGCTTGCTCTTCGACCTTGCTCATTGCCGACGCTTTGCAGCGAGCTGCCTGCACGGGCCGGCTTCTCCGCTTTGGCTTCGCTCGGTCTGCGCGGTGAGTGCTGCGCCGGTCTTGTCGTCTCCAGGCTGCAGCGCCAAATTGGCGGATGAGGCTGACGCGCGACGTCATCGGTTGTTCCCTCCGAGGGCGCGCGTGCCAGGTGCGACGTCGCGGGGTTGCCCTCACCGAACCCCTTGCCCTGCTCATCGCCCTTGCGCTCCCCTCTCCTCCCTCTCCTCTCTTCTCCCCCACTTTTCGCTCTTCCTCCAGCCAGCAACACCAACTCATGTCCAACCTTCTTGCTCATAAGAGCATCCGCGTCGCCAAGCCGACCCGAGGCCACCAGCCGACGGCGGAGGGCACTGTGCGGTTCGTCATCGCTTGCCCCCTCGCAACTTCCACCGCCCCGTCGGCTCACCTTGCGCTCGTCTCCCCTGCAGCACCGATCACGAGATCGTTGACCGCCTCCAGCAGTGGAAGCACATCACCAAGTCTCTCCTCCACTACTACAAGGTGCGCTCCCGTCTACCCTCCCCTTCGACCTGCTCTCGGTCATTCTCCAAGGCGTCTTCTCGCGGAGCCTCGAACGCGTTCTCCATATGAGGATCGTCGCATGTGTCTGGACCATCACATTCAACGCTGTTGTCGACGATCCCCGCTGACCTTCGCAACCCGCCCCCTCCGCCCACAGGGCCTTGCTGACATCGAGCATGCGACGGCCAAGTCCACGTCCGCGCTGATGGACACGATCCAGGTCCCGTTCCATGAGGGACACGTCTTCTCGCCGGACGGCTGGCAGGCGGTCCTGTACGACGTCCGCGACAACACCAAGCTCCTCTCGGAGCGCCACGCCAACTTTGCGTCCACGATCGAGCAGACCGTGATCCGCGAGCTCGAGGGCGTCAGGAGCGAGATCAAGCAGCACATCACGGCGGTGGAGAAGGAGGCGTCGGCTATCGCGGACGACGTTGAGAAGGAGGTGCGTCTTCCCTCGCTCCACGTCCCGCTGTGCTCGCGACTGACATACTTACTCGATGATCGTTTGCAGCGCGAGGCCTCGAAGCACCACCTACTCGAGCTCCAGAACGGCATCGACACGTTCGAGAACTCGTCGACCCAGATGCTCCCGTGCGTCTCCCTCCCTCGTCGTTCTTCGTCCGCTTGCTGACAGTGCCTTCCGCTTACAGGCAGAAGGATCCGTACCTTTCGCACCACATTGTCCACAACCAGCTCAAGAAGCAGGTGCACAAGGAGAGTGCGTTGCTGTCCCCCTCCTTCCTTCCCGAGCGCCGCTCAACCTCCCGCCCGCGCAGACGACCTCCAGGCGGCGCTTATCCGGTTCCAGCAGCAGCAGCCGGCGTTCGAGGAGAACGTCGCCAAGTCGATCCAGTCGGCGGCGAAGCTCTACACTGAGGCCCACCTTGTCGAGGTCAAGGAGGTGCAGGCGCTGCACGACAAGATCGCCGCGGCCCTGCAGCGCGTCGAGCCCGACGCCGAGTGGAAGTACTACGCTTCGAGGACCGAGAACGGCCTCATCGACCCCAACACGCCGTTCCGCTCGATTGACGCCATCCAGTTCCCCGGCCAGGTGCGTCTCCACCCTTCCGCCGCTCGATAGGCTGTGCTGATACACTCGGTGCACAGAACCACGCGTCGACGTCGGTGTTGAAGGAGGGATACCTCGAGCGCAAGAAGCGCTTCAGCAAGAAGTACACCGAGTCGTACTACGTCCTCACGCCCTCGGGCTACCTCCACGAGCGCCGCTCCGCGTGCGTCCCGTTCACCTTGTGCTAAGCGTGATTGAAGCTCACGCGCGCTCATGCCCGTAGCAATGCCGAGGACACGACGGCCCCGACTTTCTCGCTCTTCCTCCCCGAGTGCTCGCTGTCGGCCCCGTCGAAGGAGAAGGACCGTTCGCACAAGTTCCACATCGAGGGCAACAAGGCGATGAAGAGCTCGCTCGAGTCCAAGATGAAGAACACGCTTCGCTTCGGCGGCAAGGAGATCGCGTACACGTTCCGCTGCCGCACGCGCGCCGAGCTCCTCTCGTGGTGGGAGACGCTCGACCAGCTCTCGCGCGACACCAAGGTCGACCGCTCGGGCGGCAAGAAGGTCCAGGCCGACCCCGTCGGCGTCGCCGTCTCGAACGTCGGGTACGCTCAGCAGAACGAGACGACCACCTCGACTGCGGCGTCGGTCGCGTCCGTCCCCGGCACCGAGACCGTTGAGGAGGGCGACGCCACGGCCGACAACCTCACGCAGTCGCTCTCGCGCGAGCAGCCTGTCGCGGACGGGTCTGCTGAGCCGGCGCTCTCGTCCCGCTCGGTCAAGAGCGTCACGGTGGGCACTCCTGCGCTCGGCACCGCCGTCAGCGGCGAAGGCCTGCACTCGCACGACCACGCCGAGCACGATGACGACGAGGACAGCGAGGAGGGCGGCGGATCGTCCGAGGAGGAGTACGCGTCGGACGACGAGCTCGCCGTCGCGCGCACGGCGCCGACCACCCCGGCCGCGGGTGTCGCCCTCGGTGCAGGGAACGACGCCGGTCCCGCAGGCGACCAGGCGGGCTTCTTCAAGGCCGAGACGCTCCCCGCGTACGTCGGGAGCGGGACGAGCGTCCCCGAGAAGCAGGCGCTCGTGACGGAGGCCAAGGGCGCGCCCATCCTCGGGAACCCGGTCGTCTCGCCGTCCACCAACGCGGGCGAGACCGACTCGCACGCGTTCGGCGCCGAGGGCGCGCCTGCGACGAGCGCGGCGACCACCAGCGCGTCGTGAGGGCGGCGGCGTTCGAGCCTGTATCACTATTCCTCGCGCCTACCTTACCCGTAATCTTGCGCTTCGTCTCTCTCTCTCTGTATATACGTTGCTATGCTTTGAAATCTATAGCAGTATCGAAGAACGCCTTGGTGTGGGAAGCGAGCGGATGTCGCGCGGCTCGAAAAGCGGGAGTCCGTCGTGATTCCGCTCCCGACCGGCTTCCCTCCTCCTTCCATTGCCTGCAGTTCTCGTCTCTTGCGCGTCTGCCGAGCCGAAACGAGCACGGCAAATGCAACGAGACTGGGAGTGGAATTGTCATAAGCACGGTCTACAACGGTGTGGCCGCGGCGGGAGCTCCTGAGGGTATCAAGCGAGGCGGTGCACCTCTCCTGACGCGACTTCACGAGTCTTCCCGGGATCTCCCAAGGGCGCCGAGCGCGGCTCTGGGCGAATCTCTGCTCTGTCGCCCTCACTCGAGATCCTGCAGCTGTGCTCACGCGCCGGCGAGGTGTGTACAAGTCAAGCTCGCTCCTCTGGCCTCTAAAGGCAGCAACGCCCACCCTCGAGCTTTGCCCCCCACGAGAAGCCGCCTCGCCGGTTTTCTTCCTTCCCTCTCCTCGACCCTCGCCCTCGTCGCGCCCTCGCAGCGCGCCCACCCCGCCAGGATGCTGCGCCGCGTCCTTGCCCGTGCCATCGCGGCCCCACACCGTCCTATCGCCGCCCCTCGCCCCGCCTCGACCGCGCGTGCGCTCTCCTCCCGCTCTACTTCCGGCTCGACCCGTTACCCGCTCGCGCAGAGCCAGGGCGCGCACGCCCGCACCCTCGCCACGGGGCTCTCGCAGAGCGCGACGCCCGTCCCGGCATCCAGCGTCTTCGCCGCGACCGACGACCTCCTCCGCCGCCATGTCGGCCCGCAGCCTGCGTCAGTGCAGCGCATGCTCGACGCCCTGGGGTATGAGAGCCTCGACGCGTTCGTGGACGATTGCGTACCGCGCGAGATCCGCCTCGAGGAGGGCGCCATCGCCGACGACGGGCCCGACGGCATCCGCGCCCTGAGCGAGAGCGAGCTCCTCCGCCGGGCAAAGGAGATCGGCGCGCGCAACACAGTCGCAAAGAGCTTCATCGGGTTGGGCTACCACCAGGCCGTCCTCCCGCAGGTCATCCTCCGCAACATGCTCGAGAACCACTCGTGGTTCTCCCAGTACTCGCCCTACCAGGCCGAGATCTCGCAGGGTGAGCTGCCTGCTGTCCCATCCCCTACAGTAGCTGACGCGCGTGCTCGCAGGCCGCCTCGAGTCGCTCATCAACTTCCAGTCGCTCACGACCTCGCTCACCGGCCTCGACATCGCCAATGCCTCCCTGCTTGACGAGGGCACTGCCGCTGCCGAAGGCATGATCATGGCGTTCGGCCAGCTCCGCGAAAAGCGCAAGACCATCTTTGTCGACCGCAGTGTCCTCCCGCAGACGATCGCTGTTCTCCGGACTCGCGCTGAGCCGTTCGGGATCAAGGTCGTCGTTGGAAACGTCCGCAAGCTCCTGGCAGAGGAGACGGGCGACAAGAAGCAGCACAAGGATCTCATCGGCGTGCTCGTGCAGGTAAAGTCCTTGTTCTCTCGCTCGCTCAGGGTCATCCGCTCATTCCCGCCCGTCCGCAGTACCCGAATCTCCGGGGCGACGTTGCTGACTGGGAGGCGGTTGCCAAGCGCACGCACGACCTTGGCGGCTTCGTCTTCTGCGCGACCGACTTCCTCGCGCTCACGGCGCTCAAGCCGCCGGGCGAGTGGGGCGCAGACATCGCATTCGGCAACTCTGCGCGATTTGGCGTCCCGCTCGGATACGGCGGCCCGCACGCCGCGTTCTTTGCCTGCAAGGACGCGCTCAAGCGCCGCATGCCGGGGAGGCTCATCGGGCTGTCGAAGGACGCGGAGGGGCGGCCGGCGTACAGGCTGGCGCTGCAGACGCGCGAGCAGCACATCCGCCGTGACAAGGCGACAAGCAACATCTGCACGGCGCAGGTATGTTTTTGCTCTTTTTTGAAGCGGCTGCATTGCGATGAAGTGCGCGCACTCACCGTTTTTCTCGCCCGCAGGCCCTCCTTGCCAACATTTCCGCGATGTACGCTGTCTACCACGGTCCCGAGGGCCTCCGCCAGATTGCTGAGAAGGTACACGGCCTCGCCCGCGTCGTCGCTGCTGTCATCACCAAGCTCGGGCACAAGGTCGTCAACGAGTCGTACTTTGACAGCCTGACGATCCGCCTCTCGGGCACGGCTGCCAGCGTCCTGCACGAGGCGGCCGAGGAGCAGCACGTCAACCTCCGGCGGATCGACGACAACCACGTAGCCGTCTCGTTCGACGAGTCGCACTCGCTCGAGGACCTCGTCGCGCTCGTCAACGTGTTCGTCTCGATCCAGACGGGCGCGTTCCGCCTCGGCCGCGTTGCGCCCTACACGCCCGAGTCGCTCGTCGCCTTTGCCGAGAGCGTTGGCGTTCAGGCGCCGCGGCCGCTCGGCGCGCGCAACGGCACGCCCTCAACCGGCCGCGACATCCCGCCCATCGAGTCGCCCGCCATCCCGGAGCACCTGAGGCGCACGAGCCCGTTCCTCACGCAGTCGGTGTGGAACTCGCACCACAGCGAGACGGACATCCTCCGCTACATGCACCACCTCCAGTCCAAGGACCTCTCGCTTGTCCATGCGCCCATGTTCGTTCTCCGCTATCATCCTTCTCCTCCGCTGAACTGACTCTTTGGCACACTGCAGTCCCCTCGGCTCGTGCACCATGAAACTCAACTCGACAACGTCGCTCACGCCGTTCACCTGGGACGAGTACGCCAAGATCCACCCCTTCGCGCCGGTGCACCAGGCGGCTGGCTACAAGGAGATGACTGATGTACGTCCTCCCTCTCTCGCAACTAGCGCCGTTCTGAGGTCTCGTTTGCGGCGCAGGAACTCGCGCACGACCTCTCAAAGCTCACCGGCCTTCCCGGCTGTTCCCTTCAGCCGAATTCGGGCGCGCAGGGTGAGTACGCCGGCCTGTCCGTCATCCGCGCGTACCACCTCTCGCGCGGTGACGCGCACCGCAACGTGTGCCTCGTCCCCGCCTCGGCACACGGCACGAACCCCGCGTCGGCCGTCATGGCAGGGATGCGGGTCGTCCCCGTCAAGAACCTTCCGTCGGGGTACCTCGACCTCGCCGACCTGAAGAAGAAGGCCGAGAAGCACAAGGACGACTTGGCGGCGTTCATGGTCACGTACCCGAGCACGTTTGGCGTCTTCGAGGGCGGGATCGAGGAGGCGTGCGAGGTCATCCACCAGTATGGCGGGCAGGTCTACCTCGACGGTGTGTCGCTGTCCTCCGCTCTCTTGGAGGGCTTGTGCTGACGGAGGGCGTGCACGCAGGGGCGAACTTCAATGCCATGATCGGGTTGACCTCGCCGGGCAAGGTCGGCGCCGACGTCTGCCATCTCAACCTCGTGCGTCCTGCTCGTCCCTGTCCATCGATGGTGAAGACTGACTTCACTACTCTCTACCCCTCCCGCTTCCGTGGTGCCGTTCCCCTTCTCGTACCTCCTTCTCATCGCCATCCCTGTCCTCTCCTGCAGCACAAGACGTTTGGCATCCCTCATGGCGGCGGCGGACCCGGCATGGGTCCCATCTGCGTCGCCAAGCAGCTCATCCCCTTCCTTCCCGGCCACCCGCTCGTATCGACGGGCGGTAAGCACGCGATCGGGCCCGTCTCTGCTGCGCCGTTCGGCAGCACGAGCATCCTCTCGATCTCGTGGGCGTACATCCGCATGCTCGGCGCGCACGGCCTCAAGTACTCGACCAAGATCGCGCTGCTCAACGCCAACTACGCGATGCACCGCCTACAGGACCACTACCGCGTCAAGTTTGTCAACGAGAAGGGTCGCTGCGCGCACGAGTTCATCCTCGACCTCGCCGAGTTCGACGACAAGGCTGGCATCAAGATCATGGACGTCGCGAAGCGCCTGCAGGACTTTGGCATCCACCCGCCGACGTGCTCGTGGCCGATCTCGACCGCCATGCTTGTGCGCCCATTCCCCGCTTTCTTCCCTTCCTCCCATGCTGACGCCCCCGTGCGCACAGATCGAGCCGACAGAATCTGAGGGCCTGCGCGACATCGACGCGTTCTGCGACGCCATGATCAAGATTCGCGAGGAGATTGACGAGATCATCGCGGGCAAGCAGCCTCGGGACAACAACATCATCAGCAACGCGCCGCACACCCAGCAGGTCGTCATCTCCGACAAGTGGGACCGGTGCGCCACCCTTCCCAGCCGTTCCGAAATGAGCAGCGCTGACCCTGCGAAATGAGCAGCCCCTACACTCGTGAGCAGGCGGCCTACCCGCTCCCGCACCTCCGCATGCGTAAGTTCTGGCCCGTTGTGAGCCGCGTTGACGACAAGCACGGCGACATGAACCTCGTGTGCGAGTGCGGAACTGTCGACGAGTACGCCACCGAGTCGGCTTAGACGCCCATCTCCTCCTATGACTCGCCTTAGATTCGCTTCTCTACACTATACCACTCTCGCCTGTCGCGTACTCCCTCCCTTGCCGTTTCCGCCTTTTCTCCACCTTCGTTCTCCCGCAGTCCCTTCGTTGTCCATTTGTCTTCACTTTGTTCCCTCTCCTCCTCCTTCTTGGCAGTACAATCTGGGTTGTACGGTCTCAACATCGCAGGCATCTTGCAATCCTTCAACTCGTTTGCAGACCTCTTCAGGCTCGTGCGCTGGAGGGAAGCGCGCTCGTCTCGTTCGCAAGCTGTTGGAGTTCCACCGCACCTCAACCTCACGCCAAGTCCTGGGCACGCTCGCGGTACGTCAAGAGATGCATACGGTGCTAGACGCCCGCTGACCCTCCCATGCGCCTCCTCACCATCCTCTCCGCTTCATCTCCCGCTGCCCTCGTTGCTTCTCTCGCTTCTCGCCGGCGCTTGCTTGCTTCGCTATGCATCTATACCGTTCGTACACGTCAATGTAGATGACCGTCAGCCACCACAGTCACTCGGGCGAGTTCTGCTGTCACGCAAAGGGGACCCTCGCCGAGGTCGTTGATGAGGCAATCCGGCAAGGGTTCACGACGTTCGGGCTGTCTGAGCACGTCCCGCGCTATCAAGAGTCGCACTTGTATCCCGAAGAGGCGCGTCCCGCTACAGTCGACTTAGACTCCCGTGCTCAGCCTGACCTTCTTCTGACCCTCCTTCCCGCAGTCCCACCTCACGCCGGCCGACCTCGCTTCTACCTTCGACGCGTACCTTCTCGAAGCGCACCGGCTGAAGAAGCTTCACGCTGACAAGCTCACCCTCCTCGTCGGGCTCGAGACGGAGTTCATCGACGCCGCTGGGCTGGACGAGCTCGAGGCGCTGATCGTGCGCAACGGCGACGCGGTCGAATATCTCGTCGGCAGCGTGCACCACTGCGACGAGCTGCCAATCGACTTTGACAAGGAGCGCTTCGACCACGCCCTCGCTTTGCAGGCAGGGTCGGGCCAGGCAGAGCGCCTCGCCAAGCTGTTCGCGACCTACTTCGATAACCAGCACGAGCTGCTCACGCGGCTCGAGCCGGAGGTTGTCGGGCACTTCGACCTCTGCAGGCTGTACTACCCTGGCGTGGACTTCCGCACGATGCCGGATGTCTGGGCGCGTATCGAGCGCAACATCGACTTTGCGGTGTCGTACGGCGCACTGTTCGAGGTGAACGCGTCGGCGTTCCGCAAGGGCTGGAACACGGCCTACCCGGGGACGGAAGTGTTTGACGTGTGTTTCCCCCGCCTCTCTCAAGGAGGAACCCGCTCACCAGCCGAGAGCGCTCGCAGCTCATCCTCGCTAAGGGCGGCCGCTTCACCCTCTCGGACGACTCGCACGGCCCACACGCTGTCGGCCTGCACTACGACCGCGCGTACGCCTACCTGCGCGAGCGCAACGTGCAGGAGCTTTGGCGGCTTGTCCCGGCATTCAAGAGTGAGGGGTTCGGCGGGGTGCGCCGCGGCGTGCGTGCGGAGAAGATTGAGGGAAGGCCGTGGCTCGAAGAGTGGCCAAGGCTATTCATGGCTACGAGACAGGAGGCGTAGAGCGAGTAAAATGGATCAAATCTCCAGGACGGGAAAGGGCATGTACTTCACGCGAGAGCAAGTAAGATATCCTACGACAAGCGGTACAGACCAGGGAGAGACCCTACTATACAAAATTTGAACAAGCGAAGCGATGGCGCGCGCGCCCCCGCTCAGCCGAACGGGTTCGCCTTGACAAGGTCCGTCAGCGACTCCCAAGTTGCGAGCTCGATCTGCGGGGAAACGTGTCAGCGTGCGAGAGTTGAGTAGGAAGGAAGGCGCGCACCCCGCGCCTTCGCGCCGTCTCAACATCCTCCGGTCGGAGCTCGTCGACGACGATGACAAAGCGGCGCCAGGTCGCGGCGTACTTGTGCCGCGCGTGCACGATGTGCGCGATGACCTCCTTGAGCTCGATAGCTGTAGACGGACATGTTAGGTACCAGTTGTGAGGAGGACAGGGAGCGGGAAGGCGCACCGGTATCGACTTGCGGGATCGAAGGCGGCCAAGTCGATGTGGGCTGTATGAGCGTCGCTTTCTCGACGTCCGCGAACGCCGAAGCGAGCGGAAGCTCATTGCGGTCGATGATCTCCACGCCGGTGTTGTTCAAGCGGTCAAAAATGCTGAACCAGCTGCAGAGGATGGACGAAGTCAGCGAGAGCGGGAGACAAGCGAGCGAGGGACCCGCTTGGTCAGGCTGCGCAGGTGCGCAATCGTCGCCGGATGCGCGTACATCTGGCACGTGCGGGCATAGACGTCGCGGATGGAGGAGCAGAAGCGATCGTACGAAGCGCCGCGCTGGATGGCCGAAAGCGTGGGGACAATGAGGTAGCCTGCGCGGCACTGCATCAGTCGGAAAGGCGGGAAAAGGAGCGGTGGATCGCACCGGCGCCAAAGATGTCCTCGACGGGCTGGCCGCCGCCGAAGTGGAAGAACTCGACGGCGTGATTGGTGAGGTTGACGAGCTCGACGTAGAGATTCTCGAGCTGGGCGAACGAGTCGTTGCGATGGAGAAAGACGGCATCGACGCCCTCGAGGTTGCCAGGTGTGATCGCACCCATCGCCATGAGGAGATAGCCGAGTGCGAGACCTTCGCCGCCCATCACGTCCTCCTTGCTCGTGAAGAGAACGGCGACGCCCTTCCTGCTCGACATAAAGGAAGTGATCAGTACATCTGCTCGTGTCGGTAATGGAGATAGCACAGCGCACCCTTTGAGACGACGCACAAGCGGCGCGTCGATCGGGATCGCCTCGGCGCACGCGACAGGCAGCGCCTCCTGCTCGAAGCGCAGGTCGTTCGCACACCAAGTCGTCCTACGCAAACGAGCTTCCATATCTGCGAGACGTTTGAGGCGTTGCATCTCGTTGTCACGCGGGTCGTCCGGCTTCTCCTTGTCCGGCATAGGGCGCTCCTCACCCTCCACCCTAGGCGACTCCGCACGCGCGGTCCCATTCTGCACAGGCGCAGGAGCGGTATTGTTCACCGGGGCAATGGGCTCGGGCTGCCCCGCCGAGGCGAGCGGGCTTGCGGCGGCCGGCTGTGACGGCGCCGTGCGCGCGGTGGGTTGAACGGTGCCCTGCTGCAGCGCCGGCGGATGCGGCTGGGCAGCCGGGGCAGGGCAGGAGTACGCAGGGCCCTCGCGCTCGCTTGCGAAGCGGACGCGGCGGCTCGTGGAGGGCCCGTCCGCCGGCGAGGCGTGGGCGGGGGAGGGAGCCGGCTCAGGCGCAGCAGCGGGAGGTGGCGGCGGCGGCGGTTTCTTGAACGATTTGCCGCCCATGAGCGACTTCAGCGTGCTAAAGGCTGCACCGGCGGGGTTGCAAGGCTGAGGCTTAACAGGTGCGGCTTGGGCGGTGGCGCGTGGCTCGTTCGCCGATGTACCGGCTGGAACGGTCGATGTCACCGGAGCGGGAGAGGCGAGCTCAAGCGACGGACGCGGTGCGCCGTCAACGGGCTTCGCCGGAGGAGGAGCGGAAGAGGTCGTGCCGGTCAACGCGACGGGTGCTGGCTCGGGTGGCGCGACCGGGGCGGACTGGCGGGTAGCGCTGGCCAAAAGAGCTTCGTCTTCGAAGCTCGAGTCAGAGCTGGAGGGAAGGAGTGATTAAAGATCTTGCTGAGGTAAGGGGGGTGCTGAGCGCACTCGACCACGACCTTCGGCGCCTTCCTCTTCTTGGCGGGCGATGGAAGCTGTGGGCAGAAGGCGACGCGTGAGAGACCGACGTATGGACGAGACGAGAGAGGGAGCACACCTCGTCGTCGTTCTGACGCTTCTTGGCGGGCGGGCGGGTCGCAGCCCTCGTCGTCTTGCTCGTCGAAGCGACAGGCTCGGACTGGCGCGCCTTCTTCATCTTGTTCTTCTTTTCCCATTTGTCGGCAACGCTCGACTCGATTCGACCCGGCTGGAGGGGGGTGTCTGCATGGCGCAAGGGCGAAGGTCAGGGAACGTGGTTGAGGGAGGTGGAGGAGAAAAGGAGACGCACCGCTCGCACGCACCTTCTTCGTCTTCTCCCTCCTTGCGTCAAGCTCCTTCAGACTGAGCCCGTCCTCTTCGAGTGCATCGATAGGACTGGGACGACGGGCAGCAGCCTTCTTCGTCAGTGGCTGGTCACGCTTTGCTGCGGAAGTCTCAGCCTGCATCTCGGCCAGCTTGCGCTTGATGTCTGCCTGACGCCGCTCGAACTCCTTGACGAGGCCGAGGCAGTTCTGGAGGTTCTGCGGGCGAGGAGGGGAGAGGACACGAGGTCAGCGCGGTGGGGCTTCGAGCTCGAATAGCGACCGGCAAAGCACCTCGATCGGTTCCCATGTCTTCTCGTTTTCGCCGTAGCCCTTCCACTTGATAAAGTAGCTGTGGATGACAAGCAAAGGAGCGAGTTTGCCGGTTCAGCATGAGCGTGCAAGCGGGTCGACGGAGCCAAGAGACTCGGAACGCACCGCATTGCGCCGGCGTCCTCGTCGAAGCGGGACGCCCGGATGGCCTCGACCTCGTAAAGCTCGTCATCGTCGTCGCCTGCTTCCGAGGCGGAGCTGGGGATGTCCTCGACGGGCTGATCCGGCCGTGCGGCGAGCTGAGGCTCGGGAGAGCGCGGCATGTCTGAAAGCGCGTCACGCGCCAGTTAGCAGGGACGCAAGCGAACTCGCGGACGCTCGGAGCTACGCGAGAGAGGATGCCGACGCGGACGAGGCCAAGTCGAGCGAACGCTCATCCTCTTGTTCCGTCCTCTCGGGCCCTCCAGCGCTGGACTTGATTCTGCTAGCTCGCCGAAGTCATCGAGCGTATAGCGAGCTGCCGAGCGCGTTCTGGCTGCACGCGTGGCGTTCCTCATCGTTTCCGCTTCTTCATCTCCCGACATGCGTTTCGCCGTCGCTGCACGCGCGGGAGCCCGCACAATCAGGTGGAGCAGTTCTATTTCGGCTGTACCCGCCAAGAGGCGGCCAATTGGACACATGAGGTCCGCTGAGCAGCAGCTCCTCCTCGCCTCTTACCTTCTCCTCCTTAATCTCCAACTCATCGCCCTATTGTGCCCTGGCCTGCTTGCTACAGGCTGACAAGCACTGGCCTAGCCTGGACATCCTGTCGCGGCCCACACGCTCACGCGTTCGGAGACGGAGCCTCCCCAACCGCGGCCGCTTGCACCGCCGGATCTGCTAGCTCACGCTGCCGCCTCTGTGGGCGTTCAGCTGTAACCGCTGTCTCACCAACATCAACTTGTGTGAGACAGGTCATGAGCTTGCGCGACCGCTCGCGTCACCTTGGCGAGCGAGAGACTGAAGCTGGCACGCCGTTCGCGCGCCTTGCCTCGACACGCTCCATCTTTACTTGCCTCGACACGCTCCATCTTTCAAGCAGACAGCTACCGCCCAGGCCGTTCTCCAGCGCGGTACCTTTTAGATTCATAAGCGGTCGCTAGGGCAGGCCGCGTGCGTAGGCACGAGACTTTGCGCTGGAGCAGATCGCACAACGTCAACCCGGATGGCCAGCGGCCTTGCTTCCTTGCGACGTAGCGAGATCGCCTCATCTCGCCAGGAACGTCGTCTTGCTCAACGTGCGGTCGCGTGAGAAAAAGAAGAGCCAGCCGCCCTGCCGTGCTTTCTCGCTTTCTGTTGCGAGGGTATGCTTCCTGTCTCGTTACGCCCTGATCGCACCTCATGAAGGCTGTCTCGTGCCGCGCTGATGACCGCTCGCTGAGCCGACACCTTGCACTGACGGCAATGAGCCCGCCGCTTAGGGCAGACGAGCGAGCGCGCGGGGGCGAAGAGCTCGATCACCTCGGCGGAGAGAAGACGGTTCGGACGACGGCCAGTCGAAGGCCTTGCCCGCAACGACTCGCTTCCGCCCACTGACTCTGCTTGCGACGAACTTCTCCGCAAGGAACGCGACCGTACTCGAAAGCGGCACAAGGAACCGGTCCTCCTCCCGCGCGCTACATACTTCCCTGGTCGGGTGTCGTTGGTCTCACGCTCGCTCGCCGCGCTATGTACACCCTGTTCGCTCCTTAGCTGGGTGGCCTACGGGCGAGGAGCTCGTCGTGTCTCTGCACGAGGGGCGCTTGTGCCTGTGCATGCACATGAGCTCGGTTCAGCCGAGACCCCCGGGCCACCTCCGACGATTCATCAAGCTTGACGAAGGACAGAGGTTCTGTCCGGTCGGTGGGCTCATTGCGCAGTTGTCCAAGACTGTACAGCCGCCGGCGATGCTCTTGCTGGAACGCGTGCGCTGGCTTACTCTGTTGCTGCTGCGCACGCTCTTGCTGGCGTGCAGCAACGAATGCACGGCTCGGACGTCAGAGGCACAGGCTTGCTCGCGTGCGGCTCGCGAAGCGAAACTGGCAGGCGTGTCGGACCCTGCGGAACTCGCACGTGGAGTCTCCTCAATGATGCCCTGAGGGGATCGACAATCGAGCGGACTTTCTGCACGCACGACCCTTCGAGAAGGAGCGCGGATCGCCCTCGTTTGCTTCACGCCCCGCGCGTGGGAGCGCAGACGGCCTCTCGTCGCGTCCTCCCTGCTCTCTGCCTCCTCCCGCTCGGCCCGCGGCGACTGTCCTCCTCGCCTCGAAGACTCTTCGCGAGCCACCACCGGTGCGCCAGGGCGCGGATACCGAGGCGTGCAGGCTAGCGTGCAGGGCGAAGCCGTTCGAGGCCTGCGTCGACCTCGCCCGTCAACAAACGAGAGCCCGCGGCAGAAGCGCTAGCAGCCTTCCTTCGGGTACGGGCAGGCTCGTAGTGCACAGATCGTCGGTGGTCTCTCGCGGCCGGAAGGCTAACGCCGTGTCCGCCCCTTCGCCGCGCAGAACTACTCGATCCCTTCTCCCGACTTCGCTCCCTCGTCGTCGTCGTCGTCCCCTCGTCCACCCTTTCTTCCTCCTCGCCCGTAGCGCTCCACTTTGTAGACGACGGCTTCGACATCGGCCGAGACGACGCGCCGCCATTCAGACCCTGCGACGGCCGCCGGGACCGCCGCTCCATCACCCCGCTTCTCGACGACCCTGCCGCACTTCGCGTTCCCTCTCCCGCTCGTTCCGCCGCTCTCCGTTTGCAGGCGCGTCCACGTCGACGTCAAAGCCGCCCATGATGGACGGCGAGCTCCCCCGCTCCGGCCGTGCGTCTTGAATCCCTCCCGCTCAGGTTCCTGCCGCGACCGGCGCGACTGACTTTCTGTCGGCCGGCTGGCTCGCAGACTCGTACTTCGGGACTGTCACGTCGGCGCAGGAAGCACATGCCATTCTTGAGGCGTGCAAGCTCGGCGTGCGTCCTTGCGAGCGCGGTGGTCATCGACTGTGCCGCTGACCCGAACGTCGACCCTGCAGTTGCTACCCCGCGTTACGCGCCGCTTGACGGACGAGGAGTGCGTTGTTCTTGCGATCTTGCGATCTTTCCGTCGGCACGGAGCTGACGACGCCGTGCCGTAGACGCCTGCGGTTCGTTCGAGCCGGTGCCGTCTTCGTCTGGGAGGAGGAGGAAGCGGGCATCCGGCGCTGGACGGACCACATCAAGTGGAGTCGTGCGTCAATTCGCTCCGTTCGCCTCGACAGGAGCTGACGAACAGCGTGTCCGCAGCTTCACGAGTATCGGGCGCCTTCCTGACCTACACGGAGGTGCCTGCTCGCGGCGACGACACCCTCGTCAAGCAGTCCTTCTCGTCCGTGGACGCCAATGGCACCAAGATGCACCTCATCGCCTACACGAGCAAGTCGATTGTTGTGACGTCCGGCCTGCCGAGCGCTGCCCGGGATCCCCTCATCCAGCACATGCTCGCGCAGCGGACCTCCGCCGGGCGGGATCCTCGCGACCGTCCCGCCGCATTAGCAATACCAGCGCCGCTACCATCCCGCCCTCCCGATCCTCCGCCCCACTCTGCACTTCCGCCGTCCATCGTCAACGGAGTTCCGCCGAGCCATCCGCGGCGCGCCCTCCTTCACCGCTCGCAATCGACCCTGCTCGACTTCGACAATCTCCCTCCATTTGACAATTCCTCGTCCGGCGAGCAGTCGCGGCCGCAAACATCGGCGTCGGAGCCACGGACAGCCTCGTCGTACGACGCGCAGCCCTACCGGCCCTTGTCGAGCATCTCGCTCTCGTTCCCCTCCCTCCCCCATCACAGCGTCGCTTCCGGCCCATCTTCTGTCTCCACACCCTCGGCAGCGCATTCCTTCCCGCCACTGGCCGCCTCGCCGAAGCTCTGGCCGTTCGCCTACGACGCGCAGCACCGCTCACCGTCGCAATCCCGCCTCTCGTCCCACTACACCTCGCCCGCGCCCTCGCACAGCCCGATCTTCTCCGCGCCGAGCTTTCCGCCGTCAACCGCTCCCAGTACAGCAAGCACGACGACGGCGTCGCCATTCGACCCCTTCCCGCGGCAACTCCCGCCGCTTGTGGCGCTCGAGCAGCCTGCGGGCCTGCCCGCCCCCGCGGGAGACTCACCGCCGGGCTTGTTCGCACCGCTGGGCAGTTTCGGCGGAGAGGAGGACGAGCGTGCCAGCGGAGAGGGCGACTGGTGCCCGCCGACAAGGCAGGCCGGACGCGGCGCGGAGGACGAGCGGCAGCTGCGGTTGCTGGGGAGGTCGCTATAGCTTTTCTTCCCTTCTTTTCCCTCTCTTTTGCACGGTCATACACACAGTCCATCGCAAGAAAAACCTCGTCACTAGATACCCCCTCGCTCCTCCACCCTCGCATCACGCCCTGTACCAAACGCATCGCCCGCACATCCTGTTGTCCCTCCCGTAGCTCCGCAGTTACATAACGACGACGCGCATCGAACGCTCGTCGATCCCGAAGAACCGCCGCTTAGCGGCATCGCGCCCGCAGGCGCGGAGGAACTAAACCGCCGAACGAACAAAAGCACCTCCCCGTGTCTCGGCAACGCGTTGCGTTCGCTGCGCAGCAGACGGGCCTACGCCGTGTTCGGAGCAGCGAGAGTCGCCAGCAGCGGAGCGGGAGAGCGCGTGGGGCAAAGAGGCGCGTGGGACGAAGAGCAGCGACTGAGTGAGGATCGCGATGTGAGACCCCCACCCTCATTGAGAAGGCGCAGAAAAAACCGCGGCGTCGATCCCGAGGTGTGCGGCGCGAACGCCGAGAGGCGCGTGCTCCTTCCTGAATCCTGTGTAGATGCATACCGAGGTTTGAGAGGGGCTTGCGGGAACTCGGAGCGGAAGTTCGGCGGACGAGCGCTTGGGAGCGGGTGAGCCGCGCGCAAGGTAAGAGCCGGGTAACGCCGTCAAGTTGCACCTCGCACGCTGCTCACTTCGCCTCCGCCGCCGCTGCCGCCGCAGGGACCTCGTGTAGATAGTGCCCGAGGCAGATGCTGCCCTTGAGGAAGTTCGACTTGTCGAGTTTCTCGTTGGTCTGCGCGCGCGGTCGAATCGCTAGACAGTCAGTTGCGCGGTACGCAGAGCGGCGGCGTGGCGTTTCACGACGCAGGATAGAGGCGCAAAGGCGGGAAATGACCGCGGGAGGGGTGAGGGGGGGTTGGGCTGCAGACGAAGAACGCACCGAGTGAGCGCCATCGTCGCCGCTGTTCGTGCATTACACGCATCTATTGTCAGCGAGACATCCTCAAGAGGCATTGCAATGCGAACGAGCACGACGCACCGGCCCACTGCACGAACGAGTGCGCAAAGACGGAGATTGAGAAGGTCAAGGTCAGCCGTCGCATCCACGCCCCGAAGATGAGAGTGTAGCGACGTACTCGGGAGGAGCATGACGTTCTTGCCGAGCGCCTCAGCGAAGGTGAGGGTGACTGCAGTAGCGGTGGAAGAGCGGGATGATCAGCTTCACGGGGCGCGGCGAAGGGCGATGCGCGGGGCGGAGCGTACTGGGGATCGAGCCTGCAATGCCCAGACGGGAGAGGCGTCAGTAAGAAGCTTGTCAGCGCTGCTATGGAAGGGGTAGCGCACCACCCTCGCGCGTGAAGTCAGGCGTCTTGCCGTACACCGTCTCCGTCGCCTTCGTCGCAGCCTTGAAGTTCCAGTGCTCGACTGCGAAGGCTTCATGTCAGCGACATCTCACTGGATAGATGTGATCGATACGACGCACTCGAGGTGACCCAGGGCTTGCCGCCATGCAGCATCTCGACCTTGAGCGTGTTCTTCGAGCCGAGCTTGGCGAATTCGTCCTGATGGCCGGCGAGGTCTCGTCAGCAAGCACTTTCGGGCAAAGCGTGAAATGGCGGCAGACGCACCTTGAGGTATTTCTCGACGAGCTGACCGACCTCCTCCGGCTCGAGGTCGGGGACGAGGCGGATAGAGAACTTGCCTGCACGCAGCAGAGTTGAGCGGGACACACTATGAAGTGTATTCGAGCTTTGCAAGGGTGTATGGCGACGCACCCTTGACTGATGCGGGGATGACCGTCTTCGCGCCCGGCGTGCTGAACGCGCCCTCGACGCCATGAATGCTCAGGCCTGCACGCGGTTCAGTCAGTATTCCTTTTCTGTTCTGCACGTGGGCCCACGAGAAAGTGGACGCACTGGGATAACGCATGCGCGCCATGAGTGCCTCGGCCTTGTCGTCGCTGATGGTGACCTTCCCGCCAATCGCGCCCTCAAGATCTGCGACAGTGATGTCGATCACCTCGTAGAGCTTGCGCTCCTCGGGCGTGAGGGGCGCAACCTGCAAGGCGAGAGGTCAGTTAGGCTGGACGAAGGGAGGAGAGCGGAAGATGCGCACCTTCTCGTTGATGCCCGGGACGAGGATCTTTCCCTGGGGCGTAACGAGCTTGGAGAAGAGGGCGAAGAGGTCGGTCATCGGCTCTGCGGGCGCAATGCAGCGTGTAAGGGTGCTGAAAAGGGCAAGAGTATGGACGAGCTTGAAGCGGCTCGGCATGCACGGCCTTGCGCCTGGTCGTCAAGCGATTGGATGGGCTTACCGTGCACGACAGCACCGAAGACGCCGCTGTGAAGGTCGGCGCCAGGGCCGGAAATGGAAACGGAGAAGTAGGAGAGCCCGCGCAGGCCGTAGGTGAGGCAGGGGGTGGTAGTGCCCTGTCGAGCGCGGGGTGTGTCAGTATGCTTACGGGATCTGAGAAGGAAAAAGGAAACACACGAGCCTGAATGGCAGGAGCGAGGTGAGCAGGTGGCCAAGAAAGCGAGTATTAGGTGCGAAGCGGGAGAGGCGCTCGTGAAAGAAGCGCACCAGTAGTTGTCACTGATGCATACTGCGTCAACATCCGCAAACTCGCCCTTGGCCTCCTTGATGACCAGCTCCTCGAGACCCTCCGAGCCTGCGGGTGGGTCGACATTAGCACAGCACGTGGAGGAACAGCAAAGGCAGGAACACACCCGACTCTTCCATGCCTTCGAAGCAGAACTTCATGTTGACGGGAAGCTCGGTGCCGGTCTCCTTGTGCGCCTGGATGACGTTGAGCCTGCGGAGTGCGAGGTTAGAGAGGACCAATGGGAGAGAAAGACGCAGCATGAACGCACCAGCCGAGAATGGGACCCTTGTCGTCCGACGAGCCGCGACCGTACAGACGGTCCGTCTCCTTGTCGTGCGTAAGCTTGAACGGCTCGTACTTCCAGCCGTCCGAGAGGAGAGCCTGCGGACGATTGGAGCGTGAGCAGGGGATTTCTGGGTCGAAGGCGGACTATCCGCACCGGCTGGACGTCGTAGTGACCCTGAGGTAGGTAGTCAAGAATCAGCACACGTTTTCAGCGACAGCATTCCGAGAGAGGGACGAACGTAGACGAGGATCGTCTTCTTCTTGGGGTCCTTACCGAGCGAGCCGATGAGGACAGGCGGGAGCTCGAGCGTCTGTCCCTCGAGCTCCTGCGGGCCCATCGGGACCTTGCGGATCCTGCGTGCGCGAGGTTGACATCTCGGTGAGCGGGACCATGCGGTGCAGGCGAAGGAAGAGGAAGGGGGAGAACGCACTCTGCGCCGAGCTTGACGAGCTCGTCATGCAGCCAATCGCCCATGCGGTGGACATGCGGGCTGTACGCGCGGGCTCGGGCTGGTCAGGACCGTCTTCGCCGTTCCTCATCGCACGCAACGAGGAGGAGGAGGGGCGGCGGGCGCACCGGTAGGACGCGTCGCCAGAGACACTCGGGATCTCGACAGCCTCGCGCAGGCGGGCGATCAGCGCGTCCTCGTTCTCCTCGATCCAGCGGGCGAAGGGGGCGCTGCACGGCGAACCGATCATGATGAGGGGAAGGAGACCGGTCAGCGCAAGAACGGCGAGCTGGGCGGCCGCCGGCATAGTTGCATTGTGACCCCGTAACCTCTGCACAGCTATCGGCGAAGCGAGACGCACTCGGACGGCATAGCGATGATGTGGGGGAAGCGAGAGGAGGGGGAGTGGGAGGAGGTCGGGCGGTGTATCGCCCCCCAAGTTTCGGTCGGAATGCACTTCAGCCGCACCGCAAAGCCGTGTCGAACCAAAGCTCGGAGCGGCACGTCGGAAGAAGATGTCGACACATTCTCCTCGACCTGCGGCCTCCTTTCAAGCAGCCTCCTGCACCATGACCGCACTCGTGCAGTCCCCTGATGGGCACAGTGCGCTAGAAACGACAACATTGCACAGACGAAGGCCGCCTTATCGTCTACTGCGAGCTCGACTGGCTGACCCGCTCAAAGTACTCCTGCACGCGCGCATGAATCCGTCAGTTCCTCGCTCGCGTAGACGGAAGCGAGATGGCACGCACCCTCGCTCTCTCTCCAAGGTCCATTAGCCGCTTGAGCGACGGAGACCCGCCGAGGCGCTTTCCCGCCTCGATGACCGTGTCAAGCGGTAGAGCAAAGAACCGGCGGAGCGTCTCCTCCTGGCTGTCGGTGATGGCCGGTGCGACCGGCGCCGGAGCAGGCTGGCTGTGTTCAATAACGAGGGGTTCGTCGACAGAAGTCGATGATACGGGCGAAACTGCGCGCGAGTAAGTCAGCGGGCGGTCGATTTAGGAAGCGAAAAGGCGCGCACCCGAGTCGGCCTTACCCCTGCTGCGGGAGCGCGTGGTCGCGCCCTTGCGCTTCTTCTTCACTACGGCAGAGGCGTCGAGCGCATCGGCGGACGACGTCGACGACGCGGGACGCTTCTTCGGGGCGTGCCGCGAAGACTCGTGGACGACGACCTCAAAGGTCGGTTCGGACGCGCGAGTGCGCCTAGTGCTCGTCCGAGGCTTCTTCTGCGCTGGTGGAGAGGGCTTCTTGGCTGTGTGAGGGAGGTAATGTCGTCAGCGGGACGTCCACAGAACCAGGGACAAACCGACGTACGCTTGGCCTGCACCGTGTCCTCCTCGTCCGTCTCCGCAATCACCTCGTCCTCATCCTCTGTGGAGGAGTCTGTACTCGTACGTTCGTCAGTTGGAAGGTGGATCTGGCGAGCGGGAGGGAACGGACCGCGTCGCCTCTTCGCCCTGGGTTCGCCCTCGTTGCTCGCCTCCAGGTCCATCTCCGTCGCCTCGCACGTGAGCGCGGCGAAGCTCTCCCTCGCGCGCTGGAGCTCGACCTCCTTGGGTGTTTCCTCGACGACCTGCGTCTCTACGCCCTCATGGTGCTCCCGCGGCACATGCAGCGACGGAGACGCCGGGCGCCCACCCCCGTGCAGAGCCGCAGCGGGCGTAAAGGTCGAGTCGACGCCGGTCTCTGTCGTGAACGTCGACGGGTACTCGAGCGGGAGGCGAGACTGGTCCGCGTCGTACGCGCGGGCCGAGGTGTCCGGCGCAGCGCTTGTCGCCGTCGTGCGCGTCACTGCGGGCGCGGCGGGTGAGCGAGGGCGGGGAGGAAAAAGCGGGAGGAACGCACCGTGCGGAAGAGCAAGCCCGGCCTGCGCAGCCTGCGGCGCGCTCACAAGCTGCGACGCCGTCTCCTGCGTGTCGCCCAAGCCGTGGACGACAAAGCCCGCTGAGATGCCCTTCATGATCTGGAGGAGCTCGACCATCTCCTCCGGGATGGCAAGTTCGACTTCGGCGCGCCCAAAGGTCGCTTTCCAGAACGCGTCGAAGGCAAGGATGGGGCCGTGCGCCGTGTGCAAGGCCGCGTGCTCCGCAAGAGAGGCGCCGAGGAACGCCTGCGAGTCGGGCTCATCCAGTCCGAGCGAGAGATCGTACGCGCGGGCGAGGGAAGGCGCGAGGAGGCTGCTGAAGCGACGCAGGGACTCGGAATTCGGGCGAACCACCGTTGCGAGCTGCTGAAGGGCATGTTCGTAAAGCGAGGGGAACTGCATGCATGCGTAAGGGAAGGTCAGGTCCGCTTCGAAGCGGAAAGAGCGCGAACACGCACCGCTTCGTCCGAAGCGACGTCGAGCAAGCGCGCAATGAGCGCGATGTTTTCATCCGACGCATCCTCAGTCGAGAGGACGTGCTCAACAGCGCGCTCCGACAGCTCGAGGATGTTCTGCTGCGCAACGGCATCGAGATCGTGGCTTGCGGCGATAAGGAGCGCGATGAGGCGGAGGTCGCTGCAGTTGGAATCGTCAGTGCGGTTCAGTGTCGACAACACGAGGGGAGCGTACGAAACGGAATTTGTCGGCGTCGAGATGACCTCCTTCATGTGCGACTGCAGACCTTCCGTGACGGGATCGTTGTGCCAAACGAGACGGACGATGGCATGCGCGAGCTCCTGCCAGCCCTCCGATGCGGCGAGCGAGCTCTCGGGCGCGGCACTGTCGGGAGAACGTTAGCATCGGCCTGGCCATGAGGTTGAGGTGGACGTACTCGACGTGCACGCGTAGGAGCCCGATGAGCCCGTCCAACTGCTCGATGGCGAGTTCGTCCGGTTTCGTCTTGGCGACGGCATCCGTCCACGCGCGAGCTGCGCGACGATTCGGCGAGCGATCGTCAGTTCCGCCGTGCGAGAAAGAAAGAGAGAGGGATTGACGGACCGAGGACCGCCGCGAACGCCTCCGACCGTCCTTCCACCCTCAGCCACGCCGCAGTCGCAACCGCTAGCGCCTCCCGCTCGCCCTTCAACGCCCCGCCGACCTCGCGGACGAGCGCATCTTCGCCACTCGCGAGCGTGACCACCCAGAGCTTGGCGGCGATGCCTGCGTGCGGAGAGGACGCGGCGGAGTGCTGTGCCAGCCAAGAGAGGGCGGCCCGTAGGCTTTGGGGTGTGGAGAAGAGAGAGCGAAGGAGCGCAGACCAGGCGTCCGCAATGGCGTGCTGCGCGCGTTGAGAAGGGTCAGCGTCAAGGCGAGGCGAGGGAGTGGCAGCGTGACGGACCTCGACGCGGTGCTCCGGCTCGTGGTCCTTCGGCAGGCACGCCTCGAACAGCGCGAGCACCTTCTCGACGCGCGTGGTGATCCAGGTCGTTCCCCATCCGGGTACCTTGGCGGGCTGCACTGCGCGGTCGAGCGCGCCGGCGACGAAGAGGGGCTGTTTCTCTGCGTTGAGGTTCGCAAGCGAGCCGTCGAGGAACGCCGAGTTGACGAGCGCGTCGAGCGTCGTGGCGTTGTCCGCTGCGATGCGCGGACGCACGATGCTCCCCAGGAGCTGCCAGCCGAGCTCGGCGACCTGCGCAGAGACGGGCGGGGACGCCGTCGCGAGCGGGAGGTACCGCCTCAGGAGCTCGTCGTAGACAAAATCGAGCTGCTCGAGGCGGCGGGTCGATGTCGGCGGATCGACAGGCGCGGCAGGGTCGCGTACGGCGGAAGTCCCCTGCTGTATGTGGACGGTGACGCCGTACGCGACGCCGACGAGCGCAAGAGTGAGCGCGCGCGCCTGCTGCCTGCGCTCGTCGCGGCGGGCGGGTTCGGCCTCGTCGTCGGCGCGTTTCTCCCAGACGTGCTGGCGCGAGTCGAGGATGGAGCGGATGACCAGGAAGGGCCGCTGGTCGGGCCTGCGGAGGACCCATGACTTGCCGCCGCGGTCGCTCGTCGCCCCGCAGAACGCGTACGAGAGGTGTGACCATGCGAGCGTGGAAAGGACGAGGATCGGGTGCGCCGTCTGCGAGTGCATCGCGTTCATCGGACGCAACCACGGCGTGATACCACGCTGGAACTTGAGTTCGCCGTTGGTTCTCGTGACAGACTTTTGCTCGAGACAGCGGAACGACGACCGCATCAAGGGCGGGAGGACCGCAAGGAGCGAGATGACGCCCAGCCGCGCAGCGACGGCCGGCTCCTCGCCATCCGGCCCGCACTCCTGCACGGCGTCGAGCTGCTTGCTCAGCAGGTCGAGCCACGTCCGCTCCGTCGCATCCGGTGCGAGGGCAGGCAGCTCCGAGTTGAGGAAGCTCTGCAGCGGGTCGTCAAGTCAGGCTCCTCTCGCCCGGTCATGCGAACCTCCAAAATGAGGAAGACGCACCTGCAGCTCCTTCCCAATCTCCTCCGCGACGGCTTCCCTCCTCGGCGCCCACTTGGCGTCCTCTTCAGACTCGCCATCAAGCGGCACCGTGAGAGCCCTCACGACCTTCCCCAAGAGCCTGACCGTCCTGTCACGCACGCTCGCAGCCTTCTTCGGCCCGTCCCACAGCCCCTTGAACGCGTCGAGGAGCCACCCGCGCCACGCCCCGTTTTCGCCGTCGAGCATCCCGCGCGCGAGCTCGCCGTGCGGCAGGAGCGACGTAAGCGCCGCGAGGGACTCGGAGAGGGCGGAGCGGTGCCGGTCTATGCGCGGCGGGAGGGCGAGCGTCGTGCCGAGCGAGGGCAGGATCGCGGGTTCGAGAAGCGGGGCGAGGACCGCGGGGGAGATGCGCTGCACGGAGAGGAAGAAGGGCACGAAGGGAAGGAGGTGCTGCTGCACGAGGACGGGGAGGGATGGCGATAACGGAACGGAGGCGATCAGGCGGACGAGCGAGGAGAGCGTGTCGTCTGCGGAAGGAGTCAGCCGTCGTCGTCTCCGTACAAGCGAGACTGAAGAAGCACGCACCGTCGAAGAGCGCCACAATCCGTTCATCGCGGAAGAGCGCCGCCGCGCACTTGATGGCCGCCTGCGCTGCGCCCATCTCGTCCCTGAGCCTGCGCATCTGCTCCTCCGTCAGGCTTCTCTTCCCCTGCGCCTGCGCAGGGTTCGCACCCGCGCTGCCGAGCTCGGGGGACGCCGGCGCCGGCGCAGGCGCAGGGTGCGCGTCGACCCAATCGTTGAACGTCCCAACATTGCCGACCTCGCGACTGAGTGCGGCGATGAGCACGTCGCGCATTTCGGAGAGGGGCTCGAGCGTGCGCTGCGGGCTGGGCAGGTCGGCCGGGAGACGGAACGCCGCGTGGGTGAGGAGGACGTACGCCTCCTCCACGTCGGCGAGGAGGGTCGGAGCGGCAAACCTGCGGCGGGGAGCGTCGTTCTGCGCCGCGAGCGGAGGCGCTTCGGCGAAGGGGCGCGGGGGGAGAGAGGGCGCGGCACCGTCGTACGCTGCGCTCGAGAGCGGCGGGAACGCCCCGCCTGTAGACGTCCGCAGCGACGCGCGGAGCGTGAGCAGCGGGGAGCGCAAGTGGACGGGATCGTCGAAGGCGAGGTCGTGGAGGATGCGCTTGGCATCCTCCCTACCGCCGCCAGCGGAAGACGCGGCTCCCGAGGAGGACGGTGCCGCGCTTCCCGCCGCGGAGGAGGATGACCCGGCGTTGAGCCTCCTACGACGCTGCTGGTCCTCCTCGTCCTCGTCGCGCCCTTGTTGCCCTCCTGCCCGCCCTCCTCCCGCTCCGGACCTCCCGACCCTCGCGCTCCTCCCCGCAGCCGCACTCCCTCCCGCGCCCTGCGCCGCGCTCTCCCTCTCCCTCTCCCTCGCCCTCCCCTTCCCCTTCTCCGCCCTCGTCCCCTCCCCCGCGTCCGCCGCCTCCCTCTCCTTCTCCCTCCCCGCGCGCCGCCCCCTCGCCGCGACGAGGAGCGCCTTGCGCTCGCTCTCCCACCCGGTGCAGTGCCTCCTCCCGCGCGCGTTCCGCCGGAGCGCCTCCTTCTCGCTGCCGACGACGGCGGCGGCGCGCGGGCGGCGAAGGATGCCCCGCAGCGTTGCGCTGGACGGCTCAGCTGCGGACGGGGGCGGGTGCGAGTGCGGGCGGCGCGGCGGGCGCGAGGGCGAGGGGAGTGGCGAGGAGGAGGTTGCGGCGGCGGCGGCGGCGGCGATGGGGAGGAGGCGCTGCGCCGAGGGGGACGCGCGCGGGAGGAGCAGCGACTGCACCGCATCGCTCTCCGTCTCCGAGTCGGTCTGCTCCGTCTCACCCGCGTCCTGCTCGCCCGCCCCCACCCCCGTCGCCGGGGTGGACGCTGACGAGCTCGGGAGCGCGAACGGCCGGAAACTCAGCGGCCGGGGCGGCGAGCGCGGCGGCTTCGCTTCGCACACCCGAAGGGCGGATGAGCGCGCCAACGGCGGGGGCACAGATGGCGAGCCTGCTGTGGAAGTCGGCGGAGTCGACGCCGCGTCTTTTTGAAGGTCGAACAGCGGGCTGTCCATCCCCACCGGAGAGGAGGAGGGCGCGTCGCGTGCTCGCGCCGAAAGGAACAGCGGGTTGTTACTGTACACTCCGCCGCCCCTCCTCGCGCGCTTCCCCTCGCGCTCGTCCCCCTCGCCATCGACACGGCCCCGCAAGAGCGAGCCCCAGCTGCGCTTGTGCCGCGGGCTGGCGTGCAGACTCGGGAGCGGGGTCGGCGAGAACGTCACGCGGCGCTTCGTGCCCGTACTGCTGTGAGCGCTCGACGCGCTTGACCCCGAGCTCGAGCTGGAGAGCACGAGGCGCGGACTTGGCGCCAGGCCGATCCCGCACCCAGTCGTCGCTGTCGCCGCTACTGCTGTCGCCGTGGTGGGCGCGTTCTCCTTCCCCACGCCGAGGAGCGTGAACGCGCCCTTCGTCGGCGCCGGCGGTGCGCCCGGGAGACGGAAGGGAAAGTCGTACGGCCCGGCGCTGCTGCTGCTGTTGCCCGTAGCGCGCGTCTGAACGCCGGCGAGGAACGGGTCGTCGAGCATCGTCGCGCGTCCGAGGGGGGAGCTGATGAGGCGGCGCGCGAGGGCGGGTGGAGCGTGTAGCGTTGGTATTAAAGCTCGTGCGCGTGCTTGAGCTTTGTAGAGATGTGGGGTGCAAGCAAACGAGAGGAGAGAAGCGGTGGAGGAAGGGAAAGACGCCCGCTTCACGCCGACGCGCAGGTCGCGACGCGTCGAGGCGGCGACGCGCGCAACACGGCCGCTTTCTCGCTTCTCCTTGCCTCGCAGAGCTCTCCTCGCCCATGAAAGAACAGTCAGCATATGCTCTAGGGCAGGAGCACCCGGAATGCCCTTTTTACACCGCCGGCATCCACCTTGTCGAGAACACCCAAGTCTAACTACTTCGCGCCAAGCGGGCCACGGTGATTGATCGTTGCGCTCGCCTGGGCTGCACGACACGCTATTGTCAGCCGATCCCCACGTGTCATGGACCTTAGCGAAGAAGGAGACGCACCAGTGGGGAACACGAGCACGTCGGCGATGTTGACGTGCTCGGGGCGACTCGCAGCCCAGACGATCTCCTCGGCAATGTCCTCTGCAACGAGGGGCTGCAGCCCGTCGTACACTGCGTTGGCAGCGGACCGGTCGCCGCGGAAACGCGTGACGGAGAACTCGGTTTCGACCATGCCGCTGCGCCAGGACGGTGGCGAGTCAGCGCGCGTGAGAGGAAGGGACTAGCAGGCAGGAGCAGGGGCGCAGCAGAGGAATGGTAGGGATGTGCCGCACGGGCAGATTTGCGACACGCGGATGTTGTACCCGACGAGCTCGCGGAGGAGCGACCCGTTGAACGCGTGCACGGCGTGCTTCGTCGCCGTGTAGATTGACCCGCCGGCGTAGGGCTCCTTGCCCGCGATCGAGCCGAGGTTGATGATGCTGCGGGTGGGCCAGCCCTGGTCAGCGGGAGGAGGTGAGGAGAGAACGAAGGAAACGCACTGGCCAGCGTTGCGGGCCTTGAAGTCCCGCACGAACAGCTGCGTAAGGGTGATGAGGCCGAGGACGTTTGTATTGAACATGACTGCGTGCAGGTACGAATATGAGCGGGATCCGGGCGGAGGAAGGGCAAGGAGGAGAGCACACCGTCGATCTCGTCCTCATTGATCTCGCCAACGGTCTCCTTGCCAAACACCAGTCCGGCCTGCGCGCGCTCGCAGAAGACGAGTCAGCGCGGCGAAGGGAGAGAGAGTCAGCCTCTCGGCAGCGCGGACGCACGTTGTTGACGAGCACATCGACCTTCCTGAGCTCCTCTGGCACGCGTTCCAGCAGTCCCTTGATGGCAGCGCGGTCCTGCATGTCGAGGGTGAGGGTGACGAACTTGCCGCCCTTGCCCGTGCCGCCCTGCTTGTGGGCATCTGCAGCGGCGCGGGCGACCTCGTCGAGCTGGGCTTGCCGGCGTGCGGTGAGGATCAGGTTGGAGCCGGCGCGGGCAAAGAGGATGGCCTGCAGGTGGCGGCATTGCCGATGTTTGCGCCCAACGAAAGCAGAAGGGTGATGCGTCGAGGGCGCGCGCAGACGGGTGAGGCGGGCGGGAGAAGTGGGGGAGGCGGGGGGAGATGAGCGAGGAGACACGGCGAGAGGCAGAGAGAGGAGGTGCGCACGGTGGCCGCGCCGATTCCGCCCGAGGCCCCGGTCTGTGGCGCACGGAGAGGAGGGAGAAACAGCGGTGGTGAGCGTGTGCGGAGGTGCGGGTGGGGCGCGCTCCGGGAGAGTGAGGGGAGACGGACGATGAGGACGGTCTTGCCGGCAAGGCGGGAAGCGTTGAAGACACCGGCCATGGAAGCAAGCAGGAGACCAGCGAGGAGCAGGAAGAGTAGCTCTAACCTAGCACGAGAAGGAGCGGAGAGGCGGGCGATGGCGATGGCGCCAACTCGGCGCGTCGAGGCGAGCGCGCGGAGAGCAACCGCAGCCCGTACCGCAACGCGTAACCCTCGCTACGCCGCAACACACGAGAGAGATGCTCCGCAGCGCAGCAACCCGTGCAGCTGCACGCCCACGCACACCCACCCGCGCTTTCACCCACACCGCCCGCGCCCTCACCCACCCGACCAACCCGCTCGACCCGCAGCCTGCCAACCCTCACCCTCACCCTCACCCTCACCCTCACCCTCACCCGGGCCCAACCAGCACCGGCACCACCCACTTTGGCTTCCGCGATGTCCCAGAACAGCTCAAAGAGTCCCTCGGTACGCAAACCCTCTCGCGCCCCTCCACTTCTCATGCACTCACTCACTCTTCCCTTCCCGCTGGCCCGCTTGGCCAGTCCGTGGAGTCTTCTCGTCCGTCGCGTCCTCGTACGATGTCATGAACGACGCCATGTCGCTCGGCATCCACCGCCTCTGGAAGGACCACTACGTCTCCAAGCTCGACCCGCACGGCGGCCTAAAGTGCCTCGACGTCGCAGGCGGCACAGGCGACATCGCCATGCGCATCCTCGACCACGCCAGGACAAAGTACGGCGACCGCGAGCTCAGCGTCGCCATGCTCGACATTAACCCCGAGATGCTCGAAGAGGGCAAGAAGCGCTTTGCCCAGACCATGTACCACGGCAGTGCGTCTCCGCGCGTTCTCTCTCACTGTCCCTGGCCCCGTCCTGACGCCCGTGCACGCACCTCCGCAGCCCCGCAGATCTCGTTCCAGGTCGGCAACGCCGAGCACCTGACCGAGTTCAAGGACAACTCGCTCGACCTGTACACCATCTCGTTCGGGATCCGCAACTGCACCCACGTCGACCGCGTCCTCGCCGAGGCGCACCGCGTACTCAAGCCCGGGGGCGTCTTCTCGTGCCTCGAGTTCTCGCATGTCGAGAACCCTGTGTTGGCAAAGTGCGTCTCTCCCCGACCCTCCTCCACTTTTCGACCCGTCCCGCCTTCCCATGACGCCGTGCGCATCCTGACACTTCTATCACCGCTTAGGGCGTACGATCTTTGGTCCTTCAACGTCCTCCCGCCAATGGGCCACATTCTCGCCGGCGACCGCGACTCTTACCAGGTCCGTCCTTTCCCCCCCGCCCTACCTCCTCCTGCGCGGGAGGTGCGAGGAAGGCAGCCCCCGTTTCGCCTGCACCCCGAAGCGCGAAACGCTCGCCCTCCTCCTCCTCCTCTCCCGCGCCTCCTCTTTCCTCCCGCTGACGCCCCCCCTCTTCGCAGTACCTCGCCGAGTCGATCCGCAAGTTCCCCAAGCCAGAGCACTTTGCGCAGATGATCCGCGACGCAGGGTTCGCCGTCGCACCCGACGAGCCGTGGGAGCCGCTCACGTTCAACATTGCGGCGATTCACACGGGCGTAAAGCTTTGAAGCGGGAGCCGAAAGCGGGGAGCGGGGCAGGGCGGGGCAGGTGGGCGGTTTTTTTCTGTTGTAACGATACATGTATCTCTCACACGAACGGGTGCGGTTGCGAGGCGGGACACGAGGGTGCTTCTGGGCGGGAGAAGGAAGGGCCCACCCCACCCCGCCGCAATCGGCTCCGCTGGAGGACGTGCTTTCGGTCCGTGCGCTGCGCTGCGCTGCTTGCGCTATCCGGGCCTCAGTTACGAGAAAGGCCTGCCCTGCGCGCGCGCAGAGCAAGGAAAAGGGGGAGAAGGAGGAGGAAAACAGAAATACACGAGGTTTGTACACGCCCTACGCAAGACCCCCCCGCGCCCCGCCCCGCCGACTTCTCTAGTTTCCCACCGTCACGGCCCCCTTGCTCTCCATCGCTGCGGCCGCCTGGGCGCACAGGGCCGCGCCGACGCCGCTGCCATCCTTGGCGAGCACGATCCTGACCCTCTTTGCGTCCTGCTCGCCGAGGATCTCGCCGAGCGCGTCCTTCACGCGCTGCTCGAAGCGCGGGTAGAACTCGACGAGCGACCCGTCGCACCCAAACACGAGCTCGTTGCCGCGTCCCTGCGTCGAGTTGGCGACCTGGCGCACCGTCGCGGCGATCGCGCACGCGGCGAGGCGGCAGCCGCGCGTCCCGACGATCTCGCTGACGCGGGCGGCAGCGGCGCAGTCTGCGTCGGCGACGAGCGCGGGCGCGAGTCCGAGCGACGAGGTGAGGACGTCGCGGACGGCGGCGAGGGCGTCGCTGCTCTGGGGGGAGTTGGGGACAAAGGGTGCCTCGAGCGCGGACATGAGGGCCGTGTCGAGCCCATAGTGCGCGTTGAGCGCACGCGTAGAGAAGCCCTTGAAGAGGACTTGCGAGTCGACGAGGTGCAGGAGGACGTTGCGCGTCACTTCGCCGAGGTCTGCGGGCGGTGCGGGAGCGTCAAGCAGAGTTTCAGTGCGTAAGAGCCCGGAAAGAGCGCACACATGCCAGAGATCATCTGCAGTAGCGGGAGAAGGGAAATATCAGCGGCAGAAGAGAGGAACGAAGGGCGAGAAGGAAAGGCACCTTCTCGTACGCCTGCTTGCGCGGGTTGATCGAGATGCGGTCCACGCGGCTGTCAAAGATGGTGAACGGGAGGACCGTGCGCTGTGTGTGTCCTCTCAAGACGTCAGCACCGTCCCCCGAGGAAGAGCGAGAAAGCACCCGGTGCACACCTCGTTGTCAAACGCGCCCCACTCGGTGTTGACGACCATCTTGTCGAGCCCGTTCTTCTTGTTCTCGGCGAGCTCGTCGCTCTTGTAGCCCATCTTGGTGAACCGGTCCAGGTCCTCGACGTACGCGCCGTTGGTGCCCGTGCCAAAAATGCCGCCGCAGAGGCAGTCGCCGCGCTCGTACGCGGCCGCCATCAGCGTGCCGCACGTGTCGTTCACCAGGGCACTGCACCGCACGTGGATGTGCTTGCGGTCGAGCGCGTCCTGCAGGAGCTGGACGACGTCCTTGCCGATGGCGTTCTTGCACTCGAAGCCCTGCGCGTCCATGGGAAGCGTTGGCTCACTGCACGATGAGAGGGGCAAGCGCTCTGGCGCACCTTGGTCCAGGAGATGAGGGTTCCGGCAGCGAGGGCGGTCTGCTGGACGGGGAACGAGAAGGTGAACCCGAGGTGGAGCTTCTCGTCCTCGCTGGCAGAGGTGCCAATCTCGGTGAGGAAGTGGTCGACCGAGCCGGCGATGTAGTCGAAGAGGGCAGTGACCTCTCCGACCTTGAGGGCCTCGGAGACCTTGTACTTCTGCTGCTTCATGCGCCACTTGCTGTCGCCAAGGAGCTCGACCTCGCATACGCGCAGGTTGGTCCCGCCAAGGTCGAGCGCGAGAAAGGTGCCCTTCTCGGTGCCGTGCGGGATCTGCTGGAGGTACGAGGGAATCATGGGCCTGCGAGACGTGCGTCCCGACGTCGTTCAGCATGCGCAGGCGGTGCGAAAGAGCGGGAGGGCGCACATGAAGGTGTCCTTGTTGGACTCGTCGATGTTCTCCGAGAGGCCCTTGCCGTACTCCCAGAGCATCTGCTCGGTGATGGCCTTGAGCTTGTCAGTCGGGGTGTCGAACTGCTTCTCGACCTCGTCGAGGGCGGCCTCGAGGGCGGGCGGGAGGTCGACACCCGGGGCACGCGGAAGAAGGTACGAGGGCGACATGGCGGCGTGGTTATGGCTCAGTAAGTGCTGTGTACACTCGAGGGTCAACACGGGCGCAGGAGGGTGGGCGAGATGAGCGAGGCCGAGGAACGCTCGGAGTGATGGGCTGGGGTGTGGAGGAGACGGGAGGGCGCTCACCGGGCGGGACGAGAGAGAGGGATCGCGAGGAAGAGAGACAGAAGCAGGAGCTCAGGCCAGCGAGAGTCCGCGCAGAGCAAGGGGAGCGCGAGATCCAGCTGCAGGGCGACGGCGAGAGCGTGAGAGGGGGGAGGCCCCGCTGGGTGACGCTCGCGGGCAGATCGCGCCTCCGCAGCTTTTCTCCCGGATGGACGGCGAGGGGTCCCGTGCCATCGCTCTCGTCAGGCCTGCCCGTGTCGATCTCTCCACAACGAGCGAGGAAAGCACCGCCGCCCCTCTCGCCCGACAGCCTCCAGCTCTTTCCCCACCTCGCTCGCCTTCCCCCCCTGCGCGGATGGACGAGCAGGACTCCCCGACAGCTTCAGGCGATGTTGGGCCCTCGCATTCGGATTGGCGGGAAGCAGGCACACAGGGAGACGACAGCGTGGGCGCAGCGAGGGGTCCTCGCGCAACAAGCTCGAACGGCAAGCGCGGGCGCAGCGAGACCGCAGACGCAGAAGGGACGGACCCGGAGGTGCGTGCACTGTCTCCTGTGCAACATCAGAGACAGCAACGGGCTCACACAGCGCGTACACCCAGGCTTCGCCCGCTGCACCGCTCAAGCCCAAGCGGAAGAGGAACCGCGCCGCCCTCTCGTGCAGCGCGTGCAAGAAGCGCAAGATCAAGTGCGACCGCAAGCTCCCGTGCGAGGCCTGCATTAAGCGCGGCGAACAGGGCCAGTGCCGCTGGGAACAGCCAAAGGTCGAGCCTCCTCCGTGCGCCCCCCTTCCGCTCCTTACGCTTAGAGGCAGAGCTGATCCCGCGCGGCTGCCTGCAGGCAGCCCTTTGCTCTTGCCGTCGAGCACGAGCAGCTCAAGCAGCGCGTCGCCGTCCTCGAGGCCGTACTCAAGCGCCTCGCGCCCGGCGTTTACGATGAGGTCGGCTCCGACATGCCCATCCTGCCTGTCCCGCCTCGCCCTACATCGCAGAAACCACCACCAAGTGTCGAGGAGCAGCAGGACTCGGACGGCGAGAATGTCGAGGACGCTGCGCTCGTGCTCGAGGAGCTGGGTGCCTCCTCCCGTTTCCCATCTATTGTTGTCTCCCGCTTACAAGTTTGCCCCTCGCAGCGCTGCATCACACTCTCACCCGCATGGGGACGCGCGCGAGCAAAGCTCGCCGCCCGACGCCAACCTCGCGCGTCTCGCAGGAGCGCACTCCCGTCCTCCCGCCTGCGCCGGCGCCGCAGCCCTCCACGTCCGCCTCCACTGCACGCACAGCCGTTCCGCCGCCCCCGCCTGTACCGCAGCCTGCGCCGCAGCCGGTCGAGGACCTCTCCTCCCGCGCGATGGCGTCGCTGCTCGTGCCTCCGACCGACCCGCGCCGCCAGCTCGTCCTCGATGACATCTACGCAAGCTTGCCGCAGCGGAAAAGCGAGATCGACTGGATGCTGCGCAAGTACTTTGAGCGCGTCGATTGGGCGTGGCATCGTGCACACACCGTCTTCCTTGCTCGCGTTCCGAAAGCCCCGCTGACAGCTGACTGTGCGCAGTGCACCACAAGCCGACCTTCCTCGCCGAGTACGACGCGTTCTGCACCCTACGTTCACAGAACCGCTTCAGCGAGATCGATCCCCTCTGGCTTGCCTGCTTCGCCATGACGCTCTGCCTCAGCGTGAACTCGCTCGACGCGCCCGTCTCAACGCCGCTCGTCAGCATCGCTGCTGCGGACCTCGAGACGCTGCCGTGGCGGTACTTTGAGTGCGCGCAGAGCGCGCTCGAGTGTGGCGACTGGACCGGCCGGCCGCGATTTAGGACGCTTCAGGCGATCGTGCTGTTTGCGCCGTTCTTCCTCTTCGCCGGGAACCGCGCGTGCGTCCCTCTTCCCTCTTCCTTCCTTCGGCAGGCTGATTCATGTATGCCACGCAGCTCCGCCGAGCGGCATCAGACGTACATCGGCGCTGCGCTCCGCATGGCGCAGTCGATGGGCTTGCACAAGCTTGGCTCCAACCCCGAGGCGATGCCCCTTCTCGCGCCCGAGGACGAGCTCAACTCGGGCCTGCCGCCCGGCGTGAACACGCTCAAGCGCGAGATGGCGCTCAGAATGCTGTCGATGCTCCTGTTCCTCGACTACACGAGTCTGCGAATCAAGACGAGTCTGCCGCCGCACCTCGGTGCGCGTTGCTCTCTCGTCTCTCATGAGTATGGGCTGATGTGAAGCGCAGTCACGTCCGCTCTGCCTGGGAACTTCAACGACGCGGACCTGTCGGCGACGGGGATCGTCGCCCCTCGCCCCGCAGACGAGGCGACGGACGTCTCGCTTGACGTGCGCCCCAGCCCTCTCTTCGCCACACGTCGGATTCGTCTTGACTTCCAACGTGCCTACCGCAGCTCGTCAAGTTCCGTATCGCGCTCGAGCAGCGCAAGTTCAAGGAGATGATGGAGGGCGACCTCCCGTTCAACTACGAGGCGATCACTGCGATCGACGCGAACTACCGGTACGCCTCTCCTCCCTTCCCTTTCCTCTGTCCGCGCTGAATCCCTCTCTGCGGGTGCAGCGCCATCCTCGACTCGCTCCCTACCGAGCTCTCCGAAGGGTACATCCCGCCGCTCGGCGAGCCGCTGACGAGCCTCTGGCGCCGCAACATGGCGATCCAGAGCATCCAGTCGCGCATCCTGCGCCTGCACCGCCCGTGGATGGCGCGCGGGTGGGCCGAGCCGCGCTACGCTGAGAGCACGAGGAAGGCGATCGCTAGCGCGAGGAGCATCCTCGGGTGCCAGATCTCGCTCAACTCGGGTGCGTCCATCTTCTGCCAGCGGTTTTTCTCGCATGAAGGAGAGATGCGCTGATGGGTGCGGTAACGCGCAGCCCCGCTCCTCAAGCTCGCGTTCCAGCTCCTCAACGTCCAGATCGCCATCATCGTCCTCTTCATGTCGCTTTTCCACTCGCCCTCGCCCTCCGCCTCTCGGGAAGACGACGACGACCTCTCGTCAATCCACTCCCTCCTCCCCTGGTTCGAGAAGCACCTCTCTTCGCGCGTCCCCGAAGTCCGCACCGTCGCCCGCAGCAGCCTCGCCGCGTTCCGCCTCCTCCTCTCCGCGCTCGACCGTCGCCGCGCAGGCGAGCACAGCGACGAGAGCTACGGCCGCCTCCTCCGGCGCGTGGGCGCGATCGTATCGGCCGCGACCGCCGCCGGCGTCGACCCGCTGCTCGCCGCCGAGGACGGCGCCGGCGCGGGCGTGGGCACGGGCGCGGGCGCGGCGGGGGGCGCGTTCGTCAGCCCTGCGGCGGTGCTCGGTGGTGGTGCGCGGAGGGAGGGGCCGATGGGTATCGCCGCGCTGCTGGCGCCGCAGGGGGAGGAGGAGGAGGAGGAGGGCGAGGCGGGGGTGTGGGAGCGGGAGGCGGAGGGGAGGGCCGTGTTCGCTAGCGAGGCGGCACTGGGACTGTGCGTCCTTCTCCTTTGTCCTCCGTGCGCTGGCTGAGGGAGGCGCTGACGACGGATTCGCGGGCAGGACGGACGAGCAGCCCGACCTGCATGTCGATTTCGACCTCGCCGTGCTCGAAGGCCCAGAGTGCGTACCCGTCCTCCCTTCTCTCCTCCCAACCAAGCTAGGAAAGCGCGCTGATGCTCGCGCTCTTGCGCGCGCGCGCGCAGGTACGCCGACCCTTCCTTCTCGTGGAACTCGTGGACGGCACTCGGGCAGTTTGCCTCGCTGGGGACGTTCTGAGCTGGATCTCCGGCTCCAGTGGCACCGGCGAGGTGACTGCGGGCGGGACCGCATCGCAACGCGTAATTACACAGCGACACTCTCTGCGACGAAGGGGGTACAAGCTACGAGCGAGGGAAGATGGATCCGAAACAGTCGATCATGTCCTGCGCAAAGTCGTGCGGGCGTTCGGCAGCGGCAAAGTGCCCTCCCTGTGCCGCCGTCCTTGTCAGCGCACAACAGAGAACAGGCAAGGAGAGGGGGGAGAAGCGCACCTTGTCGTGGAAGCGGTAGAACTGCAAGTTGCCGTTCCTTGCCGCCCACGCCTCGGGCGTCGAGCTGATTTCCTTCCTGAAGCTCGAGAACCCGAACGGCTTCTCGAGACGGTACTGCGGGTCGTTGTGCAGCGCCGAGATGCCCGTCTTGAGGAGCTCGGCGTACGCCCAGATCGAGCTCGGGTACGAGTCGCAGAGCCACCAGAAGGTCGCGATGCTGAGGAGCTCGTCGAGCGGGAGGTCGTCGTCGGTCCACTCGGCGTATTTCTCACCGACTGCGCTCGCACACGCGTTGATCAGGGTGCCTTTGAGAGAACGAAGAGAAGGCGAAGTACGCACGCCAAGCGAGCAGCGCGACAGGCGAGCTCCCAACGACGATCCCAATCGTCGCCGGCCGCGTCGCCTGCTCGATCGCGTATCCCCTGCCCGTCGATTGGAACGTCTCGCTGCGTGCGAGCGCGTCTTTCTCGTGCGGCTTGAGCTGGTGGCGCTCGGGGGCATCGTCTGGCGGGGCGACGGCGGGGAGGCTGCGCGCGCAATAGCCGTCACATCAGTCGATGCACTCCAGTACGAACTGCCCGAGGAGAAACGGGACGCACTAGTTGACGTTGATGGCCTTGCACCCCTCGTACTGGATCGCCAGGATCCGCGCGAGCCCCGAGCCAATGTCGCCGCCCTGCACCGCATAGCCGCCGCCGTACCCGAGCCCGGTCATGAGTTTGTCGAGGATGCGCGCACAGTCGAACATGCCAAAGCCGCGGTTAAGCGGGGGCGGGCCGGACCAGCCGTAGCCGGGCTCCATGGGCGCGATGAGGTGCTGCTCGGCGCGAGCTAGAGGGTGTCAACGGGGGCAGTTGAGGGGGGGCAGAACGGGCAGGACGCACGAAGGACGGGCTGGTGCTCTCGCGAAGAAGCTTGATGACCTCGATGAACTCGAAGGCGCTGCCGGGCCAGCCATGGAGGAGGAGGAGCGGGATGGCGTTCGGGTCTTTGGACTCGTGGTAGAGGACGTGAAGCTTGTACGAATGGCCCTCGTCTTCGACAGTGGTAAGGTAGTGGTCGACCTCGCTGATCCTGTCCTCGAAAGCCTTCCTGCGAGGCGGTGCGGGTGTGTCAGCGGAAGGATGTGGGGGTGAGCCGACGAGGAGAGGGGAGACGGACCAGCTGTAGCCGTTCTGCCAGCGCTCGAGGGCCTGCTTCATCCACGCATGGGTGACGCCGTACTTGGCCTGCTTGCTCGCGTAGGTCTCTGCGGGCAGGCGAGCGGAATTGATGGACTGCTGGAGCTCGGCGAGCTGGGCGTCGGAGAAGCTGGGGCGGAACTGCTCGAGCTGGAGGGTGCGCTGGGCGGGCATGCTTGTGTTCTCTGGTATGCTCTGATGGGTCCACCGCAAGAAAGAGAGAGAGGAAGCGGGGGCAAAGAGTCGAGCCGAGGGTTGCGCTCGGCACGATCCCTCGCTTTCGGCGGCTCCTCCCTTGCCGCCTGTGCAGGCTACCTCGAAGCAACCATACCTCTGAATGGCCTCGGTGCATCTGCAGCCGGGCCCACGCCCCGTCGACGTCTCCCTTGTCCTCATCACTCCGTCGTCCCCACTTCAGCCTCTCGATGCACACAGCCCCGCCGAAGGGTAGCAGAGACGGGCATGCACGGTGAGCAGTTTCTGTAGCTTTGATGCCGCCAATTTGCCGTCCTCACATGCGGTGTTGCGTGCGCTGACCATCCACTCTCCGCTGCCACTCCGGACTCCGCTGTTCTAGCCCGCAGGCGCTTCTATGTCTGCTGAGTCACGCTCACACCGACCTAGCGCTTTGCCACGCTCACAACCTTTGTTTAGCGAAACCGCTCGTCGACAACTCGCGTAACGCGCAGCTCGCTGAACCGGCTTCGTACCGCCCGATGCTCTGCCTGCCCGCTTTGTCTACGCCCAAAGAACAGCAGCAACCTGCACTGGCATCTAGTGTCTATGCGCCGCATACTTCCGTGTACCCCGCGTCGCCCGTCGAGCCTACCGTTCCCGCCGCTCCTTCAGCGACAGGCTCGAAACCGCGAGTCGAGGCAAGCCGAGCGCTTCGCGGGCGTCGCCCTGCCATTGACGGAGCAGTCAGAGCTGAGTGGGAGCGAGTAGGTGGGAGGACAGAAGCCACGCACAACGAGCTCGTCGACAATCTCCCTCTCCGCGGCCTCCTGTACAGCATCAAGCGCAGCGTCAGCCGGTCTCTCCGTGCGCGCGCACAGTGCAAGCAACAAGGCGAAGACATAGAGGGAAACGACTCACGATCTGCACGCGCGACGCCTCCACGTTCCCGCTGTGCACGCTCTTCCTGAGCGCCTTCTCCGCGAGCTCGACCCACATCCGCGCAAGGGCGTCGTACCCCGTCCCGCGCCATTCCATGCGCTCCATCTGCGCCCACACGCGGGGCGTCGTTGCGCGGTAGACGGCGTTCCGGAATGTGTCGTATGCGGCTTCGACCGCGGACGGGGGCGCAGAGTGCGAGGCGAAGGGGGCGGAGGTCGGCGACAGGAGGGACGCGCGGAAGGCTGCGAGAGAGGGGGAGGCGGGCGCTGGATGGGAGAGGGAGGAGCCTGCCCGGGAAGGAAGAGGTTAGCGAGAGGCGGGAGGGAGAAGGGAGGACGCACGGTGCGACGAGGCGGGGGCGACGCGCGTGTCGAGGACGCGTTTGGCAGCGCTCTGCGGGTGGGACAGGCTCAGTGAGACAGGCTGTGCCCGAGCCACCGGGGCGCGAAAACGCGAACGATGGCGCTCAGGACTTGAGCTGCGTCCTTGTGCTGTTCCCGACAAACCGAGCGCGCGAGCCGGTCAATCTCGTCCGCCTCGTACCCAGGCAAGCCACGCACCAGTTTATCCGCGTCGTAACCCTCTTCGCCCTCGACGCCGCGCTGGATGCGCTCCGCAGCCCTCACGGCCCTGTACCTCCCGCTGACAAGGACCTGCACCCCCATCCGCCCCGTCCCCACGCCGTGCCTCTGCTCGCCCATCTCGTTCCAGATCGCCTCTGCGCGGTCCTCCAACGGGCCAAAGGCGTGGAAAACCGAGCTGCGGTACGCGCGGAGGGCGGGCACGAGGGACGAGGAAGCCGTGAAGACGGCGGGTGGACGGGCGGGACTAGGACGAGGTCTTGCACGAAGGTGGCCGCACTGTTGACGTCGGTGGACATGGCGGCAGAGCGGGATGACTGCGCAGGCGACGAAGCGAAGAGAAGGAAGAGAGAAGGAGCGCAGCGGGAGAAATGTTGTCAGGGGGAGGTCTCCTGGGCGGAGCATCCGCGGACGCCCTCGTCGACGCCGCTCGGATCTAGAGAAGCGGGCCACGACTCCTAGATGAACTCGGCACAGCCTCCTCAGGACACGGCTGACGAGGATGACCTTCTCAAATGGCGCCGGGGCGATCCCCCTTCTTCCGAGGCGTCTTTGTCTCTAGCACCGCGTTCAGCTGACACCGGGCACCCTCGATATCAACGGCAGCAAAGCGGATGACTCGGTGTGCAGAGGAGCCCTGTGGGGAGAGAGCTCCTCGAGGAGAGACGGGGTTGCGAAGGGTCCGTGACACCGCTACCCTGGCCGTGTGCTCCGATCAGAGGTCGCAAGCGTACAAGCCGCGACTCTGGTGTAGCAGGAGCAAACGGCGTGACCTGGGGAAGACTTGGAGCGGGAGGGATGCAACGGCAATGTTGGGATCTCGACCGGAGGGTGATCTGGGGGCGAGGGCCCAAAGCGGGGTGAAAGTAGTCTCGACCAGAGCAGCTCGTCACGAGGAGCGGGGTCGAGTGTGGGTGAAGACGACGAGGAGGGGGAACTGGCTGGCTCTCCTGCACAGAACTTCCACGGATAGGACGTGAGCGAGCAGACAGGTGAGCTGTGTGCACTGCTAGATAGAGAAGCTCGAAGGCTGACGCGCTGGCTGTCTGCTGTCGGCGGTTCCCCCTCCGCTCCCCCTCCTCCGCCCGCCGCTGCTCCCGCACTGGCTCCAGCCTCGCCCCCTCGACACGCAGCACACACCCGCACCAGCACACGCTCCTGCAGCGCACATTGGCGCAGAGCGTCTCCAGCAACCGCACTCACTCCCTCTCGACCGAGGCAGCTGCTCCCTCCACCCACTCTTCCCCTCGTCAACCCCTCGCCCCTCCCCTCCCCTCTCCCTCGCTTCCCCGACGTTGATGGGTGCGTTCAGCTTTCTCACTATCGTATCTCTGGCTGCACTGGGGATGTGCAGGTACTCAGGCGGGTGCTGGGAGGTCTGGAGCGGGCAGGCGGGGGACGAGGATCACGAGACGGCGGAGTGAGCATACACTCGCCCCCGTCGCTCTCCAGGGCGCGGGCCGAGCGCGCTGAAGGACAGGAGACTGGGCAAGGCGGTGCTACGCGAAGGCACAGGCGCTCCAGCGGCGGTCGCCCGCGGGGCGATCAGCGCGCTCCTTCCTCCGCGGGAGCCAGGGTCAGGCGGACTCGCCGTCTGCTCGCTCGCTCTGCCTCTTGCCCTTGACTGCGCCTTGCCTGCCTCGAGCCTGCATGCTCCCGTAGCACTGGCTGCACACACGGCTGCACCCGCACCACCATAGAAAGTGCACCTCGTCTGACGATGAACTCGCTCCTCCCGCCTCTCGACGCCCCGCTCACCCTCAACCCGACTGCACCGCCCGCCCCTCCCCACCCGTTCCTTCCCTTCGCCCTCCGCATCGACTACATCGGGCCCCTCTCGCCCCTCTCGTGGTCCCGCCCCGCCTCGCCCACCGCATCGTCATCGCCGTCGCACGTTCACGACCATCTCCCCCGGCCACCTCGCTCCCGATCCCGCTCGTTCCGCTTCCGCTCCCGCCCCACCGCCCTCGCCAACCCGCTCTTCACCCCGACCTCGTCGCCCGTCCCATCGCCCCCTCCCTCGCCCTCGACGCCCGCCCGGGATGCCGCCCCGCCCTCCTCATCGATGTCGACGAGTGCAGCCGACGAAAGTCAGAAGGTCGTCAAGGTGATCGCCTCGCACGGCCGCACCGGCGAGCAGTGCGAGCTCAGCTACTCGAGCAGCAAGGTCGTCGGCAACGGCTCGTTCGGCGTCGTCTTCCAGGCCAAGCTGGCCCCCGGCTCGCTCGGCCCCGACAACGAGGGCGACGACGATGTCGCCATCAAAAAGGTTCTCCAGGACAAGCGCTTCAAGGTGCGTTGAGCCGCTCTTCTTCGTGGACCGCGCTGATCAGGCGAGACGCGCGCAGAACCGCGAGCTGCAGATCATGCGCCTCGTCAAGCACCCGAACGTCGTCAACCTCCGCGCTTTCTTCTACTCGAACGGGGACAAGGTGCGCTCGAGCGTGCTGTGTGACGGGAGCGCCGGCTGACGGGACACACGCGCGCAGCCGAAAAAGGATGAGGTCTACCTCAACCTGGTGCTCGAGTACGTGCCCGAGACGGTGTACCGCGCGTCGCGGCACTACGCCAAGCTCAAGCAGACGATGCCGATGGCGTACATCAAGCTCTACATGTACCAGCTCCTCCGCTCCCTCGCCTACATCCACTCCGTCGGCAGTGCGTCTCCTCTCTCGCTTTCTTGCGGTAGGCGCTCGCTCACCCATTCGTCCCGACAGTCTGCCATCGCGACATCAAGCCGCAGAACCTCCTCCTGAACCCGCCGTCGGGCATTCTCAAGCTCTGCGACTTTGGCTCGGCTAAGATCCTGATCGAGGGCGAGCCGAACGTCTCGTACATCTGCTCGCGGTACTACCGCGCGCCCGAACTCATCTTTGGCGCGACCAACTACACGACCAACATTGACGTCTGGAGCGCGGGATGCGTCATGGCGGAGCTCATGCTTGGCCAGCCGCTGTTCCCGGGAGAGTCGGGGTGCGCCTGCCTTGCCCTCCTTTTGCGCGTACACGCTCAATACTAACCTCACGATGTGCACAGCATCGACCAGCTTGTCGAGATCATCAAGGTCCTCGGCACCCCGACGCGCGAGCAGATCAAGACGATGAACCCGAACTACATGGAGCACAAGTTCCCGCAGATCAAGGTGCGTCTGCGCAATGAGCTGCTCAGCAGGACTGCTCGCTGACGCCTGTACCTACAGCCGCATCCGTTCGTCAAGGTGTTCCGCCCGCGCACGCCGCCCGAGGCGATCGACCTCATCTCGAAGCTGCTCGAGTACACGCCCTCGGCGCGCCTGACGGCGATCGAGGCCATGTGCCACCCGTTCTTCGCGGACCTTAAGACGCCCGACGCCAAGATGCCGACGGGCAAGGACTTGCCGCCGCTGTTCGACTTCACGCGCGAGGAGCTCTCCTGCCGCCCTGACCTCATCCGGCAGCTCGTCCCGCCTCATGCCGAGCAGGAGCTCCTCAGCCGCGGGATCGACATCAACAACTTTGAGCCGATCCCGCTCGAGCAGATGCGTCTCCACCTCGATTAGGCGAGGCGCTCACCGACATCGACACCGGCACCTGCCGTCTTTCCGCATATCTCGCCCCGCGTCGCCTGTTTATCGTGCCCCCACACCACCCTCTCCTTCTCCTTCCTCTCTCCTTCGGGGCGCGCGCGCGCACGCCACACATGGCTCGATACCCCCCTTCACTCGTCTCGCGCGCGCGCCCGCTCTCCCTTCCTTCTCGCCGTCGTCCCCCTCCCCGTCCCCGTCCTTGTCCTCGTCCTCGTCTGTCCAGATGTTTCCTCCTCTCTGTCGTCCCGAGGTTGTTCCCCCCCGCCCCGCCTCTCTTTGCCTCTCTCGCGACGCATCCGTCCGTCAGCCCCGAAAGTGCCATTCTCCGTCCCCCCCTCCCCCTCCTCGCTCGCGTCCCAGCTCGCGTATAAGCCCGTCTCCCTCCCCCCTCACCTTCTCTCTCTCTCTTTCGAGTCTGGTAGTGCGCGCCCTGTCCGCTGCTTGTACACTGTCTTGTCGTTCTCTCTCTGCCGTCCGTACCGTGCCGCGCTGCCGAGAGCTTTGCGTGGGGAGCACCTTTCGGTCCGCTCCGACGCGGGAAGAAGAACGTGGGACTAGGGGTAGGGTAGGGATTGCACGTCGACGAACGGGACGAAAGACTGCGGGCAGGCAGGCAGGGTACGGGCAGGACAGCGAACGGAATGGGGGGGGCTTGTGCGACAGCGTGCAAGGCGAGGCAAAAGGGCGGGACGAGGGTAAGAAAGGGGTTCGAAGAAGCACAACGAGGAGGGGGGTCCAGAACGGGGGTAGCGCAGCTATGTGTGTTGTGTATGGTACGGAAAAGCAGAAAACAGGAAGAGGGAGACGGGGGAGTATGCTAAACAACCTTTGCAGGGCGAAGGAGGAGGGAGGAGGAAAGGAGGAGGAAGCAGACGCTCACGCCGCCGCCTGCACCGTCGCCAGCGGCGGCGGGCCTCCGCCGCGGACGGCCCGCGCGCGCAAGCTCTCGATCGCGCGCGCGCGCACTCTCGCGCCAAAGTTGGCCGCATCGCTCAAGTCGGTCGGCGGGCCGCGCGGCTGCCGGACGGCGCTCGCCGTGCCGGGGACGGGCGGCGGGGCGTACCGCTGGACAGTGGCGGGGGCGGCGGGCGCGGCGGGGACGGGCGTGTACGACGAGGCGTACGGCGGAAGGGGCAAGGCACCGCCGGCCGAGGCGGTGCGCTGACCGTGCCCGTGCCCGTGCGCGCCGGAGGAGCGCGCAACGTCCCCTGCGAACCCAACCGAGACAGGCCGGACGCGTCCGCCGCCCTTGCGCTGCTCGACGGCGTGGCCGAGCCCCGCGAGGGCGTCGAGGTGCGAGCGCCTCCGCGCCGCCTTGATCTCCTGCGCCGTGACGGGCGCAGCGTCGAGGCTCGTGTCAGGCGACGAAGGGCGTGTTTCGCCGCTCTCCGAGCCGGACGAGCTCGTGTCGGGGTAGGGCTCGCCCGGTGCTGAGAGGATGACCGCAGGCGGAGGCGGGCTCGCGCGCTTCGGCTGCGCCTGCGCCGGAGGAGGGGGCGTCGCGCGGTTCTGCTGAGCAGCGCGGGGACCGCGGCCAGCAGGCGAAGGACTGCCGCGCCCGCGCTGCTGTTGCTGCGCCTGTTCCTGACGCTGACGACGCGCGAGCGCAGACGCGACGAGCGGGTTACCCGCCTGCTGTGAAACGGCAGCGGGCGCTTGCTGCTGCTGCGCGAAACCGACGGAGCCGCCGCGGCCGGGCACGCCGGCAGAGTAAGGGCCCTGTTGATGCGGCGGAGGCGCATACTGCGCGTACTGCGGATGGGCGGCGAGCTGAGGGATGCCGCCGCGGCCCTGCGCCTGACCTTGCGCGGCGAGCATGCGGTACGCGGCCTCGCGCTCAAGCTGCTGCTGCGCGACGATCTGCTGCTCGATCGTACGCTGCAACTCGGCAAGGTAGGCGCTCTGGGCGTGCTGAAACTCGGCCATGGCCTGCGCCTGGGGGGACGGGCCCGAGGAGAAGCCGCCTTGCTGGTGCTGGTGGTGGAAGTACTGCTGCTGGTGCTGGTGCTGGTGCGGATAGCCCTGCGTGTGCTGATGCTGCTGCGGGAGGGGCGCGGAACGGAGGGACGAGAGGAGACGGGCGCGATGCTCGCTCGAGGCGGCGGTCGAGTGGTGCTGAGAGGGAAGCGCGAGAGGCTCGGGGCGCGGGCGCGGCTGCTGGGCGTAGAAGTGGCTCATCGTGTTTGTGCGGGAAGTACTGGTGCGAGCGGGACGTGCTGCACGCGTCGAGAGAGACGCGCGTGATGGCGGAGGAGGAACGGTCAGCAACGAGAGGTCCGAGTGGCGCCGCCTCACTACGAAGGGGCTTGAACCTACAGAAGGTGCTAGGGCTACAGAGTGCAAGAACTGGGTGCGGATGTCGAGCCTGCTCGAGCGGAGTGTGGGCGGTGTGGGCGGGGGTGGGTTGGGCGCAACGGTCGAGGCGCGGGTATGGCGTGCGGGAGAGGAGCGGCGACGGCGAGGCGCGATGTGCGGGGTGGTATCGAGAGAAGAGAGAAGACGGGAGGGAGAACGAGCCAGACGGAAACCAGAGAAGAGCCGGGGAGAGGAGGGGAGGAGGGGAGGAGGGAGCGGAGCTAGGGCGGGACGAGGCAGAGGAGTGGTCGCGGCCCGAGCGAGCACCCGCCCAAAAACCGCAACACTGCCAGCTAGCGACGCAGAAGAGCTCGCCTTTTACTCGCTATCGCTCTATGACACGCTCACACACCGTCGAGGCAATCCCTGTCCCAACGAGTTCGCCTGCGTCCGGCCCCCCTTCACTCCCCGGATCGGGCGCAGCATGCCAGAACGATGTGCTCCTCATCTCTCAAAGCGTCCCTGCCCGCCTAGAGCACTTCCTAGCCAATCCGCGCTACGTCTTCTCTAAGCCATGGCGTTCGCGAGGTATGTTTGTCGTCTCGCGCGAATCTGCCCTCGTCTCGACATCAGTATGGGGAGGACGACGCACAGCGTGACAAATACGACAGTGGAGAAAAGCTACAGATGGACCGTCTACCAGGACGTCCCCGGAAAAAGGGGGGCTACAAATCGTGAGCACTACGAGGGAGCGAGACGGAAGATGCGAGTGTCCGTGTGAGCGGCATGCGATGGGGAGATGCGAGAGACGAGATCGGGCGCGGATGGGTTACAGACGGAAGCGGCGGAGGTGGGAAGCGTGCGCGGACGCGGCGATGCGACGGAGCCTGCGGCGAGAGGGGAAAAGGTCAGTCTCGGCTTGGGAAGGTCGGCAAGTGGCATGTTCTCCGCGAACAGCAGGCGCACCACCCTATCGACGAAAGAAAAACGTACTCAAACAGCATGATGTCGCCCCAGAGGTACCCGCCGGGCAGCGGCGGCGTGTGGACATGCTCCATCGTGTGCTCCTGCCCGCGCATGAGCGCGCCCCACTCGTCGACCCGCACACGCCCCGTAAGACTCGTCGAATCATCCGAGAGGTGCACGTCCTTGACGCGCTCCTTGCTGCCAATGCGCTGCTTGACGCGGTTCAAGAACGGCGCCTTGCTGCTCTGCCGGTCCTTGAACGGCCTCCGCCGGCCGCCGCTCCCGCTCAAACCGCGCTCAACGCGCTCCCGCTCGACGAGCAGTGCCGTATGCGCCGGCGTATGCGGCTCGTTCCGCAAGCTGAAATGGAACGTCTCGTCGAGGCGCTCCTCGGCCTCGGCGCGGTTCGCCGCTTCGTTCAGCGCGCTCGCCACCCTGCGCGAGATCTGGTCAAGCGCGGCGACACGCGCAGGCGAGGTCTGGTTAAAGTTGGGCGTCTGGTGCAGGGTCCGCCAGAGAAGCGGCGTGTGCGGGAACGCGCTGCCGAGATCCGCGAGCGCGTGCGTGAGCCGCGTCGAGTACCACGAAAGGCGCTCGGTCGACAGCTCGCCATACGGGTCCTTGCCGGCGAGCTCGTCGAGTGCGGCAAAGTGTCGCAGATCCCAGAAGCCCGACGAGAACTCAATCAGGTCGGGCCGCGTACGGTTGAGCGAGTCGAGCAGTGGCATGACAATGTGCGAAAGGCGGTCGTCGACGGCAACTGCAGGCGGACAAAGGGTCACTCCCGAGGCTAGCGAAAAGGAGAAAGTGGGGAAGGGCGCACCTGGCGGGTAGAAGTGCGGGTCATAGAGCAGGGACTCGTGCTCGAACTCGACGCGGTTCGCGAGGCCAAAGTGGAACACCGACACGACCATGAAGTCGTAGTCCTCGAGGTAACAAACGCTTGGACGAGTACCGTCAAAATTCTCCTGGTTCGCGCCTGGGAGCTTCTCGTCGATCCCGTTGACGAATCGTGGCGGCGAGAGCGGGTGGTCCCGGCCGATAGAGGCAAACTTGCCGCCCGCAAAGCGGCAGAAGTCCTTGTTGTGGTTGCGCTCGACGTGGTCGCCGAAAAGGAGAACCGTCTTGCCGTACATCCATGAGAGCGGCGCGCCGGGCTTGCGCGGCAAGGGCGGCCCGCGCATGGGGAGCTTGAGCTTTGCCGGCTCGCCCGTCGTCGTGTTGATGCCGCGTGACGAGCGGAGCGTCGCCATGAACGCCGGGGCAACGCATGTGGGGTCGTATGGCAGCCACCGGTTGTTCTCCGGGACCTTCTTGTCGACGTGCATTCGTCCGAACTCGACGTACGGGTTCTCGCATCTACGAACGAGCAAGTCAGCCTTGGAGCCGGCCAAAGAAAGAAAAGAGAGGGGAACACACCCGGTGTGCTCGAACGAGGCCACCCCGAGGTCCTCAAGAACCTCCTTGACGCCCCACCAGCCTCTCCGCCCCGGCCGCTCAAGAAGCGACAGCCCAAAGAACCCGCCGAGGAGGAAGAGCGTAATCGCAGCGGAGAGCGCTGCGCTCAAGTGCCTCCGGCTCTTCCACCAGGGCACCCTCCGCGGGAAGGCGAACGGGGAGTACAACGGCGAGTCGGGCATGTCGTACGGGATTGAGAGGAGGCGGCGTTTCTCCTCGTACCCGTCGTACGAGACGGGCGAGATGCTCGACCGGGGCGACGACATCTGCTCCCACATCTCGCTGCCCTGCCGCGCGCGGATCTGCGCGACGCCAAGGTCGAGCGAAGCATGCCGCCGCGCCCGCGGGTTCTGCGAGAAGGAGCGCGTGCTAGCCAGGTTGCGGAGGAAATCGGACGAGGCCGGGTCGGTGGACGAGGGAGGTGGCTGGGGGGCGGTGCTCATCCCGCGCGAGTGGGTGTGATTCTGGTTGGCGAGGGTCGGCAGGGCGTTGGCGGAACTTGCGCCGACCGCCAGCGACGGGCGATGCTGACTAGGGTCGAAAGACGGCATGACGAGAGGCGGAAGGGTCGCGATGAGGGGGAGGCGAGGAGGAGGACGTCGTCCTCAGTCGTCGTACGCGCCGCGTTGCTCGCGCAGCGACTCTGCAGACCTCGGTAGCAGCGACTGTAGCGGTGAATGTGCAGCACGAGAGCGAGGGGCAGAGGGAGAGCGCGCAGAGTGGCCGGACAGGCCTTAGCGGTGCGCTCTGAGCGTAGCCCGCATGCGTAGACCTGGAGTTTGGAGTCTGCATCTTCGGAAAGCGGCCTCGGCCGCGTTTGAGCATGCATCGGCACTGCCGCGAGGGGGCGTCAAGTGCGACCGGGAGAGGAAGGTGCGACAAGGGGGCTGGAGATGAAGTCGGCGAGAGACCTGTTGCTCACCTGCGGGGGTCTAGCCTGCCACAACCCTATCGCAGGCCTTTCCGCTCAAAATGAAAGCGCGAGGAAAAGCGTAAGTCAGTGCAAGCGTGTGAGGGTAGGAGGGCGGAATGGCGGGACAGCAGCAGGCGAGGAGCGGTAGCGTTTGCGCGAGCAGTCGACAAGCTCTTCAGCACACACGGAAAAAGCCCAGCAACGCAGCGGGAGGTGAGGGAAGGGGCGAAACGGGGTTGGCACGTGAAAGCGAGGGAACTTGACAACTCTTCGTTATTGCTGCAAGAAACTGCACATCTAGACAAGCTCCGTCGGCCCACTCCTCCAAGTCCGTACCCTGAGCGCCGAGAGCGTGCTCTGCGCGCTCCCCCTCGTCCCGACAAAGCCCGCCGAGCGCGCCTCAATCGCCTGGTCCATGACCTCCGCGTCCCACCGCCCGAACCGCTCGCGCAGCTCGAGGTCCTCGTAGTCCAGCAGCGTCCACCCAAGATTCGTGAGCTCGCCGAGGAACGCGAGATCCTTGACGTCGGTCGAGACGAGGACATTCAAGCTCCGTGCTGAGTGCCGGTGCTCGCGGCTCTTGCGCCCCTGCCCGCTCGCGACGAGGTGCCGGACGCGGTCGATCGCGCGCTGGTAGTCAATCAGGCTGGGCTCACAGCGCTCGGGCTGGTGCAAGAGGCGGCACTCGCTTGCACGGGCGCGCGCGGAAATGTGCACCGCGAGGAACGGGTGCCGGTGCCCAAGCAGATGCGCCGCGATATCGCCCGCCGTCTCGTGCAGCTCCGGCGCGAAGTGAAGGTGCTTGCCGTGCTTGAAGAAGGCGGTGTGGTCCCGCGGATCGAGGTGAGTCGTCGAATGCTTCGTCGTCGGGTGCTCGGGGCGGTACAGCGAGTGGTCGATGCAGAAGACGTGGTTCTCCGGCGTGGCGTGACGAGCCGCACCCGCCGTCGAAATGGAAGCGTCATGCTTCGCCTGGTCGATGAGGCCTGCCTTCGCCGAGGTGTCCTTGTCGAAGCGCGAGAGGAAGGCGTGCGTCGCTGCGCACACCGTGGAGAATCAGCACAGGTCCAATAGCAGTGCGCTGCGACGAAACGCACCCTTGAGGTCGTCACCAAGTCCAGCCTCCTTCGCCGCCGGAGCCAGCCGGACGGGGACGAAGCTGGGGCTAAGCCCCGTCAGACGCATCTTCTTCGCGCGCTCGTCGCGGTCGCCCTCGCCAATCTGCCCAACCCAGCACCCGAGCTGCTCCGTCTTGCCCGCCTCCTCGGCCTCGGGCGGACGGAGGTCGTTCCAGTCAAGGACGGCCACGGACGTGCCCGCGCTGAAGCGCGCCATGTCAAAGATGGTCGAGACGGGGTGCTGCGCAACGACGCCGCGCTCGTTCGGCAGGAGAAAAGGGTGCGAGATCGGAATGCGGGAGAGTGCGGTAGACAAATGAGTGAGGTGGTAGAGGTTCATCGTCTGCTCGGCTGCGGGTGGAAAAGGTCAGCCCCGCCTCCGCCCCAACGCATGCAGGAGCGCTCACCGAAGTCACCATGGGGCGGACTGATCACGTAGCGCGAGTCGGTACTCAGCTCGTCGCGGAACGAGTCGTGCTTGCGAACCGCCTTCTGCTTGACCTGCGCGTCGAAAAGCCTTCAGCCTCGCTCGCGCCAAAGGAGGAGAGCAGAACTCACGACGTGCGGTGGAGTCGGCATCAAGCTCGCTGCAAGGATCTGCTCCCTCCGCTGCATGTGCTTGACGATGGGGCTCTTCCCCCGCGTGCTCCCGTACAGGATCACGACAAGCACGAGCGCGGCGAGCGTTCCCGCACCAACGGCGATCTGCTGCACCGTGAAGCCCTGCTCCGTGGCGGCCTTCTTCCGCAGGCGCGCCATCTCCTGCCCCTTGTCCCGCCATTGTAGCGGCCGCCCTGCGCCCGACGTCGTGCTTCCACCGCCGACAGTCGACTTGTACTCGCGCGCCTGCCTGATCGACGACGACTTGCTGTAGAAGCCGCCCTTGACTGCTGTAGGCGGCGCTTCCTTCGGCGGAGGGGATGGCGGAGGAGAGTAGGCGGCAGAGGAGACGGTGGGGAAGGAGAAGTCGGGCTGCTGAGGCTGGTGTGCAGGCGGAGATGGCGGCGCTGCGTCGAAGCGGATGTCGAGTTCGGAAGAGTCGTGAATGCCGGCAGGGCGGCGGGAGCGCGGGCCGTCCCCGTTCGCGGTAGGTGGAGAGGAGCGACCGGTCGAGGTGGAGAAGGGGAAAGCGAGGGCGACGTCGCCCTTGAGCGTGACCTCGGAGCCGGGATTACGATGACGGCCTCCAGCCATAACTGCTACGCTGGAGAGGAACGCGGCAAGCGATGAGGAAGCGGAGGACGAGGGAAGCGAGCGACGAGAACGACGGCTCCGTCACGGCGCAGCGGGACAAGGCTGTGCGGCTCGGACTGGGATGATGGCGAGACCCGCCTGGGTGGCAGGCCGGTGTACGAGTCTCGGAGAGAGCGGTTGGCTGGCATGTCCGCGAGAGGAAGGTGCTCCTTGCCATGTCTCCCCCTGGCTCGACTGGTGGGGCCGGGCCCACAGGCGGTGAGGGCATGCATGGTCAGGACAGAGCCGCAGCGCAAGCCGTTACGCCGCCGTTGAGCGTGTCAGTGTGCGCTGCGATGCGGTTTCCAGCGAGGAATTGGCGGGAGAAGAGGGCGACGGGGCGAGGCCGGGGGGCTGGCCGGACTGGAGCTTGCGAAACGACGGCATCGCTCAACTTCTCCTCATCGCTTGCACGCGCTGCTGCTCTGTAACACCCTGAAGACTCCTGCTAGGCTAGATCTGTGCCGACTACGATGGCGTCGCACGTCCGCCGCCGCTCGTCGCGCGCCAACATCAACGACGACCACCGCCCGTCGCCCTACCTCGGCACGGGCAAGACCCCGCGCGTAGGCGGCAACCGTTTCGATGTACCGCCAGAAGGGGGCGCAGGCGGGGTGGGGCTCGGATTTGGCGGTGCGGGCAATCTGCGAGGAGCGCAGAGGGGCTCGCCGCGAGTAGGCGCGGATGGTGCAGCAGGGCCAACGATGCAGGAGGCACTCACGCGAATCGCAACCATCCTCCTGCGCATCCTCCGGACGCCCAGGGCGCTCGGGCTTCTCGGGACGCTAGGGCTGGTCTGGTTCACCGGCTCGTACATCCGCGCCAACTCGCACCAGCTCTCCGAGCGCCCCGTCCACCCGCGCCTGCTCCCACTCATCCGACACGGCGGGAACGTCATCCACTACGTGTCGCCCGATCTCGGGAGCAAGGTCAAGTCGTGGCATGACTATCAGGTCAAGAACGACCCGAACCGCCCGCTCACGCCCGAGGAGCTCGAGGCGCAGTCGCGGCATACCTTCCATCCCAACGGCCTTCTTCTCGTCAACCCGAAGGGCCGACACCCGATCCACCTCCTGATTGAAGACGCCGAGCGAAAGTGGAAGGACAAGGTCGCACGTCAGAGCAGGACGCTCTCGGAGGCGGTTCGAGAGTACAAGCGGCGGCACAGGCGCAACCCGCCAAAGGGTTTTGACGACTGGTTCGCGGTCGCTTGGACTTGCAGAGCGCGTCAGGAGCTGACCTTCCTTCACCGTGCAGGTGGAAGTTCTGCGAGGAGCACAACGTCCAGCTCCGCGACGAATATGACCAGATCAACCACGATCTTGCGCCGCATTGGGCTCTGTGCGTCGCACTTTCTTCTTAGCGTGTGCGCCAGGAGCTGCGGCTTATGACGAGGGCGTCCGTAGGGAAGGGCATGACTCGCGACACCGCAATAAGGTGATGCAGGAGCGCGACCATACCTTCACTGTCGCGATGCACCCCGGCGAGACAATGCCGACGCTACACGGGCCGTACTGGGATCTCAAGCGCGCGACCGACATCGCCGACATGCTCTCGCTGTTCACAGGGCGGATGCACCGCCCGCTCAACATCACGTACATCATCGACGATAACCCCGCCGTCATGCTCCCGTACGCGCAGCGCGAGCGCATGGTTGAGCTCGGCGAGCAGGGAGAATGTGCGTACCTGCTCCCGTGCTCTTCAGGCTTGGAAAAAGAGACTGATTCGAGTGCGGCTTCGCCTTCGCAGACTATGGCCCGTCCGAATTCATCGAGGGGGAGGACCCGACATTGTCCAACTTTGCGCAGGCGTGCGCGCCAAACTCGCCCCTCCGTCGCTCAGAACGGGGCGAGTTCACCCCCGACTATTCGGGCGAGGCGGTGCGCTCGTTCGTCTGGAACCACGGCAAGGTCGCCGATCTTTGCCTTCATCCCGAGGCGCGCAAGCTCCACGGGCACACGATGCAGCAGGGCGTGCCGCTCGGCCCGCTCGTGCCGCTGTTCACGTTCGCGAAGACCAAGCTCCATTCGGACATCCTCACCACGCCGATCGAGCAGTGGGAGGCGCACTACGTTGGGTATGAGCCGCCTTGGGAGGGCAAGAGCATGAACAAGCTCCTCTGGCGCGGTGCGTCTCTCGTCTTCCTCGTCCTTTCGCTCTCCGGCTCACAAGCCCTTCGCACCTACCACCTGCAGGCTCGACTACCGGTGTCGAATTCAACCGCCACACGCCTTGGCGCAAGTCGCAACGTGCGCGCCTGCACCTCATGTCGCACGAGACCGACGGAGAAAAGACCATCATCTGGTCTCAGCGGGGCCAGCTCCGCGAGGCGAACGTCAGCGTCGCGGTGCTCAACGACCTGTACATGGACACGAGCTTCTCGGGCGCGCTGCAGCAGTGCGACGCCGAGACGTGCGAGTTGCTTGAGCGGACGATGGAGCTCAAGCCGACCATCGGGCTCGACGAGTCGAACACGGTGCGCTGTCACGCCTCCTCCCGCTCTTTCCCCCAGAGTCAAATGGCTAATACAGCCTCACGCATGCAGTATAAGTACGTCTTCGACGTCGACGGCAACGGCTGGTCGGGTCGCTTCCATCGCCTCATGTCGATGCGCTCTGTCGTGCTCAAGTCGACTGCCTTTCCCGAATGGTACCAGGACCGCGTGCAGGAATGGGTGCAGTGCGTCGCCGCCCCGCCTGTTCCCCCCCCCTTCTTCGCTGACGCGCCTCGCTCGCACTCGACGCAGCTACGTCCCCGTCAAGGTCGACTACAGCGACGTGTACGACATCATGGCCTTCTTCGTGGGCACGCCCGACGGGCAGGGCGGGCACGACTCGCTTGCGGAGAAGATCGGCGAGGCGGGGCGCAGGTGGGCGCGGGACTTTTGGCGGTACGAGGACATGGCGTGCGTTTCCCTTTCTTCTCGCCTCGTCGGAAAAAGGTACTGACAACACGGATTGGATACACAGCGCATACATGTACCGCCTCAGCCTCGAGTACGCGCGGATCCTGCACCACGACGAGGGCGACGTCGACTTTGTCGAGATGCCCAACTTTGACATCTAGAACCCCTCCCTCTCGTCTTTCCTCCTCCTCGCTATCGACATCTCTGCATTCCCTCTCTCGCCGTTCATACACCCCCCCCCCCCCCCCCCNTCCTCCTCCTCGCTTTCGAAATCTCTGCATTCCCTCTCTCGCCGTTCATACACCCCCCCCCCCCCCCCCCCAACGCTTACGCTCATTTCTCGCCTCGCTTTACATCCGTCTCTTTTCTCAGTCGTGCATCAAGGTCGTGCATCAAGGTCGTGCAGTCTTGTCCCCCTCGCTTGTGCAGATTTGGTGAGTGGGGCAGTAAGAGGCAGCAGGTGCGGTTCGCAAATCAAGTGGACCACGACTGTTAATGATCAATCGAAGAGGGACAGAAAGGGAGGTACAGCAAGAGGACAACGGCAACAGAGTAAACCGGGCAACACACGCAGGACATGACGACCCCCTCAGTCCGCTACCCCTTCCACGCATAGCTCGCCATGCTGACCCTCCCTCCGCCCTCGACCCTGGCGCCGAGTCCGAACGCGTCGCCCTCCTCCCTCCCTCCCGCCGCTGCCCCTCCTACCGCGCCCGGGCCCGAGCGAACGACGACGCCCTCCGCCTCGAGCCACTCGGCCTGGCGGGCGGTCGCGGCGGGGTTGCCGCGCGGGGAGATGAGGCCCGAGGACGAGACGACGCGGTGCCACGGAACCCAATGGGGGTTCGGCTCGGGCTCTGGTTCCGGCTCTTGTTCCGCGAAGGGTGTGGAAGAAGAGGAGCTGGACGAGGAGGAGGGGGACGGAGGGAGGAACGGGAGCGAGAGACGCTTGGGGAGGACTTTGAGCGCTGAGCCGACCATGCGCGAGTGGCGAGGATGGCCGATCAGCTTGGCGATTTGGCCGTAGGAGCACACCTGCGCGGGACAGGTGCGGCGGGACAGGGCGGAGACAAGGGAGAGGAGGGCGCGGGAGAGGGGCGGGAAAGAAGGCCAGTTCCAGGGGAGGGAGGGAAGGTCAGTTACGGTCGACTGCGGGGAGGCAACCTCGCCGACAAAGCTCACCGCACGAGTGACGAAGCGCGACGCACCTTTCCCTCAGGGATCCTCCTCACGCACTCGTACACGGCCGCGTTGAAGTCCCGCCGAAAGCTCGAGTCCTCGTCCTCTACTGCCGCTGTTGCATCTCCTGCACATGAAGGCGAGGTGGCGGTGGCTGAGTTGCGCGCACGGCGATCGGGCGGCATGCTCGGCTTCGGATGGCGAGGGTGGTGGAGGTGGGGAACAAGGCGAGGAGGGGCGGGAGAGCTTGCTGGTCCTCCTGAAGGGCGGAAGCGCTTCAACCGTCTTGTGGACGGGCGCAGGTGCAGGCTGAGGCGCAGGGGAGCGCAGGGTCGAGCTAGAGCCCCGCCGGCGGGTTTGCTCGAGGTGGGGGGCAGATGGAGAGAGGACAAAGTTGGGAAGCGCGGAAGCGGGCGAGGGCGGTCCGGCGCGCGTATGCTTTGTTCAGCGGATGCAGGTGAGTGCAGCTGGGCGTCGTAGAGCTGTCCCGGGGTAACCGGAGGAGCAGCAAGGACGAGTAGGGAGCATGGGCCAGACTGAGTGGACAGGGCGCGGCCAAGTGCGCGCAGACGGCGCTCCGCCCTCTCGCCCACATCCGCGGCCCTCTCTCCGCCCGAGCCAGCTCGCCGGGGCATGTACACCATGCAGGGGACTCCCTCGCTCCCTGAGCATCCCTCACAGCTCGCAAATACCCCGCCGCACGCTGCCGTGGCGCCGTCAGACGGCCCTCTCTCGTCTCTCGGCAACATCTCGAGCACCGCCTCGTTCCCCTCGACCGCGCCCGTCCCCGCTCTCCCCGCCTCGAGCAATGATGCAACTACCACTGCCGCGTTCCCCAGCCTCGCCTTTGATCCCTCCGTGCTTGATACCTCCCCCGCAGTCACCCCCCTCGACCCCTCCCTCGAGCTCCCCGTCCCGCCCGCGCACTTCCTCCCGGCCCCTGCCCCGCTGCCGCCGGCGCAGCCAACGCCGCAGGATCCCGCCGCCCAAATCCGCCTTCTTAGCACGCTCAACGAGGATGCCGACACCGCCCTCGTCGCCAACCGCGCGTACCAGGCCGCGCTGATGGGCGCCATGGCGCGCATCGAAAAGGTCCGCGAGCGCGCAGCGGTGCTGAAGGTAACAGCCCTTCCCTCCCTCCGCGTCTTGCGCACGAGAAAATGAACTGACTCCCCCCTCGCGCGCAGACGATCGTTGCGTCGCTCAAGGAGGACCTCGCGGCGCCGCCGACGCGCAAGAACAAAACGACGTTCGAGCTGCGCCTGTCGGCCCCGGGCGTTGTCGAGCCGCAGCTGCCGTACTTCTGGGCCATGTACGGCAAAGTGCGTCACTTCGCTCCCGTCACCGACGCCATCACACCCGAAGAGGCGCTCGAGTTTCCTTCGCATAAAGGCAAAGCATCTAACAAGTCAGTGCTTCGACAGGAACTCCCGCTCAACGAGGACGCCAAGGGACGCGAACGGTATCTCGCCGCAATCGCCACAAAGAGCTGTGCGTTGCCCCGCTCCTTTCTCTTGCGAGAGCACGGTTGTCTCACGAACTGACACTGCGCAGGGCACGCTGCCGAGCGCAAGAAGCTCAAGAAGGAGGTCATTACGCAGAATCACCGGCTGATCGCGACCGAGGCGGTGCGGCGGTCCGTGACCGTGCCTTTCCCTCCCTCCACCCTTCGCCCGCCTGATGCCCACACCTGCGTGCAGCGGCCAGGACCCCGCCACCCTCCTCGCGCAGCGCAAGTCAAGCGACCCGGACTGGTTCGTCGAGAACACAGAGGGGCTCGACTGGGAAACGCTCGCTCTGGTGGTACGCTCTCGTGTCCTCCTCCTCCTTCGGTCCCTCTTTCCCAACGCCCTGTCATCCTCCCCACTGTCCCGCCGTTTGACCCGCCCGCAACCGTTGACCGTCCCGCCGACGCAGATGGACGGCCGCACCCCGCGCGCGTGCCAGATCCAGTGGCTCACGCGGGACCACCCGCGCGTCAACACGGCCAAGAAATGGGGCCCGGCGGAGCGCGACCGGCTGCTCAAGCTCGTCGAGCAGCACCGGCCGCACGAGGTGGGCGGGTGGGACCTCGTCGCGCGCGAGCTCGGGGTGCGTCCCCATCCCTCCCTTCTCTCGAAAACGGGACGGGTCGAGGATGAGAACTTGTACACTGATGGGGTTCGCGGCGCATGTGCGCAGACGGGGCGGACGGCGACGGCATGCGCGCAGATGTGGCGCAAGCGCCCGCAGGGGCGCAAGATGTGGAACGCCGAGAGCGACAAGAAGCTCAAGGATGCGGTGCAGCAGTGGGGCGAGAATTGGGACGTCGGTGCGGGTTTTTCCCCTCCCTTCCACTCTCTTCTCTCCGGCTCCAATGCCGCACGGAGCAACTGCTGATCAAGTGGAGGAGGGGCCACCAGTCGCGCGCCACACGGGCTACTCCGGGACGCAGTGCCTGCACCGGTACCTGCACTCTCTCCGTCCGGGGCTCGTCAGCGGCCGGTTCACGCCCGAGGAGGACGCCGCGATCGAGGCGGGCGTCCGGGCGTTCGGGACGCGGAACTGGGCGGCGGTCGCGGCGAGGACGGGCGGGAGGAGCGAGATGCAGTGCAGGGAGAGGTGGGGGAAGAGCTTGGACCCGAAGGTCCAGGAGAAGGGGAGCAGGGATTGGACCGAAGAGGTGTGTTGCGCGCACTCTCGCCTTGCCCGCCGTGCTGTGCCCAGACGAGCGTCTCGCAGTGGGACAGCAGGTAAACTGACGCGGGCTTCTTCCGCCGCGGCATCGCGCCGACACAGGAGGACGCGCTCATCCTCGCGCTGCACGACGAGCTCGGCCCCAAGTGGGCCGAGATTGCGCAGCGCGCGTGCGGCGGGAAGCGCAACGGGTCGCACGTACGCCCCGCCCCCCCTTCGCCTCCCTTGATCCCGCTGCCGAGTCAGCTTCTGACGCTCTCGAGTGTGCGCGCAGGTCTCGCGCCGGTACGACATCCTCAAGAGCAAGACCGACCCGACGCACACCCCGCGTGCGACTGCCGCGTCGATGAAGGCGAACGGCAAGAAGGCGTCCACCGCGCGCCGGGCGGAGACGGCGACGGCGGCAGTGGGACGGAAGCGCGCTGCCAAGGGTGGGAACGCTGGGGGTGCGGGGTCGGCGGCGAAGAAGCGCAAGACGGGCGACAAGGCGCGCGCGGGCGAGGAAGCGGACCCCGCGGAGGTGCGGTCCTGATTTCGGGCAAGTGAGCGTAGCCTGGTAGTGAGTGCTTGCTATGCAGTGGCGGGTTGCTCTGCTGCCTATCTGAGGGGTGCGAGGAAAGACTTGCGGCTGTTCCCCCGCGCTCCGTTGACCTTCGCGAGGGGAGGGATGACGGCCGTCTCCCCCTTGTAATCTCGCCCTTAGTTCCCGCGCGATTACTCTTTCAATCCGCACGCTCAACACTCTGACTCTGATGTCTGCCCCGACCGACACCCCCGCGCCCGCTGCCTCGCCCGCGCCCAACGGCGCCGCTGCGTCGCCGTCGACGCCCGCCGCCGAGGGCGCCGCTCAGGAGCACCCGATCGCGCAGGCGATGCAGGCCAGCCCGCAGGACCTCGGCCACAAGGTGCGTCCCGCCTTGCCTGCGCTGTCCACCCGTCCAGGCGAGGAGCGAGCGCAGCAGGAGCGGGAGCGGGGCACGCACGTCGAGCAGGCCGCACAAGGGGGCAGCGACCGCGCAGAGGAGCGCAGGCGGGGCTCCCGGCTGCTCAGCGAGCCCTGCTCAGCCTTGCTCGAGCGCGCGCCCGCTCTCCAGCGCGCTCGTCGCGCATCTCGTCACCCTGCGCCTCTCCCCTCCCGGTGCATGCGCTGACTGTCGCATACTCGTGATTGCCCGCCGTGCGCATATTCATGCAGGTCTTTGTCGGTAACCTTCCCTTCTCCGTCACCGACGACAGCATCAAGGAGATCTTTGGCAAGGTCGGCCAGGTGTGAGTCCGACGCCCCTCCTCCCTCCGCGCACTCGAGTCGCGCGGGAAAAGCTCGAGGTTGCGATCAGTCGTTCTGATGGTATCTTGGTCCTACACAGCACCGACGCGCAGATCATCCACCGCGGAACGCGCTCGCTTGGGTGAGTAGCTCCCTCTCCACCCGTTCGCGGAGGTAAATGATCGGGCTGCGTAGGGAAGCCAGCTCACCCTTCACACCCCTGCAGCTACGGCTTTGTGACCTACACCAACGAATCGGACGCCGCTGCCGCCGTCTCGCAGCTCGACAAGAGCGAGATCAGCGGCCGCCAGGTCAACGTCGAGGTCGCCAAGCCCATGCCCGCCCCGGGCGCGGTCGCCGCCCGCGCAGCGAAGAAGGCGGCCGAGGTCAAGGCTACCCGCGAGACGGCCCAGGAGGCGCAGCAGGACGGCGCGGCGGCGGGCGCGGTCGAGGGTGAGGGCGCGGCCAAGAGCAAGAAGGCGCGCAAGCCGGTGCGTCGCTGCTTTTGCTCGCTCACTCCACTCTTTCTGTGCGCCGAACTGATCAAGCGATGGTTCGTCTTGGCAGCGCAAGCCCCGCGGCCCGCGCCAGCCCCGCGCTGACGACGAGACGGAGGAGGCGGGCGACGCCCCTGCCGCAGCGGGCACGACCACGGCCGTCTCGGACGCTGCGGACGCGCTCGCGCCCGGTGTCGGTGCGAACGGCGTGCGCGCGCCGCGCAAGCCGCGCAACCGCAAGCGCAAGGGCGCCGCGGCTGCGGGCCTCGTTGCTGAGGGCGAGGAGGGCGCGCCGCCCGCGCTCGGCGAGGCGACGACCTCGACCACCGGTGCTGCGCAGGCGAAGGCTCCGCGCCAGCCGCGCCGCCGCGGTCCGCCCGCAGGCGTCGCGTCGTCGACGCTCCTCTTTGTCGGCAACCTAAACTTTAGCGTGACGAACGAGTCGCTCGCGGCGGCGTTCGCGCCCGAGTGCAGCGTCAAGTCGGCCGTTATCGTCGTGCGCAAGTTTGGGCAGAGCGCCGGCCGGAGCAAGGGCTTTGCGTTTGTCGACTTTGCGACCGAGGCGGACCAGCAGCGCGCGCTCGAGCACTTCCAGGGCAAGGAGCTCGAGGGCCGCCCGATGAGCCTCAAGGTCGCGATCCAGCCCGAGGAGGGGTTCAAGGGCGCCAAGGGCGCCGCGGACAAGGCCGCGGCGGCCGCGCGCGACGACGACCAGACCGGCCGCACCGAGGGCGACGCCATCATCGTCGCGTCGTGAGCCTCGGTTTCGTCAACGCGCCGGCCGGCGTTCGGCGGTAGGGTAGAGGAGGAACGACGTGGCAAAACGGTGGAATCAGTGTACAGGTGCCCCTCCTCCCGCTCCGGCATCGAATCGGACGACGTGTGCTGACGATGGGCGCGCAGCGCATAAACTCGTAGCACATAGCAGCAGCAGCAAAGTCTCACGCGTTTTCGAACTTGATCTGTCGGTGGAAATGAAGTTGGGCTATACCTCGCGTCCGCGGCAGGTCCTCGCTGCTTTTTCCGAGCGGAGTGACCTGTTCTCGCGAGTGCCCCGAGAGGAAACCGCGTGGCTATGCTGGGATAACACGAATGAGACGACGGGGACGGCTACGGAAGTACTGCATGGATGGCGGAAGGAGGGGGAAAACGTGGGCCGGAAATCAGGAGACGATGCAGTCGTCCGCGACCTTGAACCCGAACAGGGCCTTGTCGACGTCGCGCTCGATGCGCTTCCAGTCGGACCGGCGCTGCACTGCGGAGGCGCGCCATGTTCAGTCCCCGTACGCGCGAGAGACTGAGCGTGGGGAGAGGAAGCTGCGCGCGGGTAGGGGCCGACTCACCGAGCTCGTACAGGTCCTCGGGGCTGAGCACGCCCTCGTACCTGCTCGTGTCGCGCACGAGCGCGCCGAGCCCCTTGGGGTCGTCGACGAGGTAGATCTCGCCGACCATTTTGAGGCTTGTAAAGTAGCTCGTGACGGCGGGCTGGCGCAACGAGGTGACGAACGCGTGGTACGCGTTCAGGTCGGCGATGAGCTGCAGCCCGCCGGCGGTCGAGACGATCTGGCGCTTGAGGTGCTTTAGGAGGATGCTGCCCGCCTCGGTTCCGGTCAGCGCGGCGAGGGTGGGACGGCAGGGAGCGGTGAGAGCGGCGCACCCAAACAGCCGGATCCCGACTTCCTGGTTGAAGACCTCAAGTATGTGTTTGTCCGTGCTTCCCTTAAGCATGTCGCAGTGCTGCTTCAGCACTTTGACCGCGTCGCTGCACGCGCGCGTCGGCGTCAGGTCGAAATCGTCTCCCTCGTCGGGGGTGTAGTCCCGAAGCCCCTGCCGCGTCGTCACGAGGTGCTCGACCTGCGTCATGAGGATGTTGACGGCGGCGTTGAGCCCCTGTGCGACGGCATCGTCGAGCGAGGACTCGAAGCGCTTCTTTTCCCGGACGACGACGTTGAGGAAGTCCCGCCGGTCAATGTACGCCGCCTGCGGGCACGGGACCTCTCACGTCAGTGCTCGCCCAATGGAAGATGAGGAGCCTGCCGCGGCGCACCATCTCCTTCTCAAAATATACGTCGACCATCTGCTGGATCGTGTCGCCTATATGCACCAGCTCGAAGAACTGCACCAAAGGCGCCACGCCGCCCTCGTCGCCGTCGTGCTCCTCGGGCCTGTACGTCTCCATCTGCCTCCTCGCCTTTTCGAACGCGGGTCCGACGTGCTTCTCGCCGAGGACCTGCAGGAGGACGATGAAGACCTCCTCGATCGCATCGCGGACTTTGCGCCCGTACGTCCCCGGGAAGCGGAGGAACGTCTGGATCCGCTTGAGCGAGTCGCGGTCCGCTTGGAGCAGCTGCAGCGCCGTGTCGAGCGAGAGGAGCAACTGCAGCCGGTCGAACCGACCTGCGCGGCGCGGTGTGGCGGACGCGGACGCAGCAGCGACTTCGCCCTCCAGCGAGACGACACCGTCTGCGTCGACGGAGAGACGCGGCGGCGCGCCGCCTTCGCCGCCATCGCCGCCCCACGCAGCGGCAGACGACTCGATCTCGCCAGCAACGACGGCAGGCGCCTCGCTCGGCGCCGCGGTCACCGGTGCCTTGGCGCCGCCGCCGCCGAGCTGCGTCCCAAGCGACGCGAACGTATCGATGACGGCCGTCCCGCCGTACGTGATGGCGTTGACGCCGTACATGGCCGTCTTGGGGATGATGGTAACGGGGAGGAGGAGGACCTTGGTGAACCCCGCGAGGACGTTCTTCTTGACCTGGGCGGGATTCTGCGATGCGAGGAAGGTCGGGTCCGAGATGGCCAGGTCCGATGCAGTCTACGGGCGGGCGGGAGCGTGAGAGAGCGTCGCGAAAGAGGGACACCAGAGGGAAGGAAGCATACCTTGCGATCCCACTCGTCGCAGATCCCCTCAAGGACCTCGCGTATCCACTCGCCTTCCTCGGAGAGATAGTCGTCCATCAGCGGCTCAAACACCCTGAAGACGATATCCTCAGCGCGCTCCTTCGTGACGAGCTCGTTCCGCGGCTCGATGGCAAGTACTGCGTCGACGAGGCGGTACACCTGCCCAAACGTCGCTGCCGTCGCCAGGAGGAAGAGCGGGTTCTGCAGCGGCTGTGCGGCGGAGAGGAGCGTCGTGATGTAGTCCGAGACGACGTCGTTGGCGATGCGCTCGAGGAAGTAGAGGAGGACGTCGGAGGCGGGCGGGAAGACACGCGCGATGAGCGAGCCTTCGCGGTTCAGGATCTGAATGATCGACTGCATGAAGTGGTCCATCGCCGAAAAGTCGATGCCGTCCGCCTCGTCGCCTGAGGGCGTCTCGATCTTGCTGTAGTACGCGGAGGGTGAGCGGGCGGTCCAAGGTCAAAGCGGAAGGACGCACGTCAGGTTCCGCAGCGGGCTGTGCCCTGCGCCAAACATCGTCTCGCGCTTCTGCACAAACACCTGCGCGACGGTCTGACTCTGGTTGACCTCCCACATGACGCTCGCACGGTCGCGCATCGCGTCCTCGTCGCCCGCTGCGTCGGCCCGCTCGAACTCGGCGAGGAGCGTCGACTCGAAAAAGTCCATTGCGGACTGGACGTTGCGGAGTACGGTGAGACGCTGCGGGAGCGAGCGCGTGGGCGCAACGAGCGGATGGCAGAAGCGCGCGAGGGAGGCGAGGAGCCGCGCACGCTGCATAGGCGTAACGGAGGGGTTGGTGAAGACGAGGGAGGAGGTCGTGTGTGTCTTGAGTGAGGCGTAATAGGGAAGGAGAAGAGACTGATACGCCTTGAAGACGTTGATGAGGGGTTCAGAGCGGGAGGAAGAAGAGAAGGTCGCGGAGGTCGGGGTGGGGTTTGAGGGATTGAAGGTGAAGGCGCCAGGCCGGGACGACATTGGCGAAGCGATGGCAGGTGCAGGTGTATCAAAGGTGAGCTGCGTGAAGACTGGCGGGCGTTGTGGAGCAGGTGCGATGCCAGAAAGGGCTTCATCGTCGAACATGAGAAGGAGGTCGTCGGCTGGCGGTTTCGGCTTGGTCTTCTCCGTCGGCTCGAGCGCAACCTCGCCAAAGTCCTCAGCGAGCCCGAACGGATCTGGATCTGCTGCATCACCGTCCTGAAAGTCGCCGAACCCGTCGTCCGCCGCAGGTGCGCGCTCCTTCCGTGCTGACGCGTCCGCCTCTGCTTCGCCGACAAAGAAGTCGCCGAACTCATCCTCGTCCGCTGAGCCAGGCACCGGGGCCGCCGATCTCAGCGGTTGCGGGTCGAGCGACGCTCGCGTGCTCGCGGGCACCTTGTCGAGCGAACTCCTCGGGTCCTTCTGAGGTCCCGCTCGCCAGTCGACCTCGTCCGGCCCGCGATAGTCGAGCCAGGCGAGCTTTGTTCGCCACACGCGGTCGTCAATGACGATGCGTGCGAGTTTGCGGTTGCAGAGGGCGAGTTGCGGGAGGTCAGGGACGGGGAGGAAGTAACAGACGGCGACCCAGGCATCTTCCGAGAGGCGACCGATGAGCTTGGGTTTGAGCTTGAGCGCCAAGGGACCTGCTGCTGCTGCTGCGGCTGCGCGGTCAGGGAGGAGGGCTGTCCATCGCTCTGCGAAGGGGAGAGGTGAGCGCGATGGGGAAGGAGCGATGAGCGAGGAGGAAGAGGTACGGACCCATGCTGCCCGTGGCTGCTCCTCACTGTTCCTCCCAGCAGTGTTTTCTGTGTTGTCCAAGCTTCTAGACAGGGCAGAACCTCGGAAAGGGCGGAGTCGAGCGGATGAAGTGATGAGGATGCGGCGCGAGGTGGGACCAGCGCGTGGCGAGTGAGCGGCTGCCCCGCGTGCCAGGTGAGTACACTCTAGTTGTTCCTGCGAGCCAGCTAGTCCCACCGAGCTGTAGCGGGGGAGCGGCGGGTGTGCCGGCGGGGAACCGTCGACTCGCGGCTCTCGCGCGATCTCCGCTCGGCTCGACGGGGGTGCTCTGGGCTGGTCTCGGTCTGCGCAGGCAGCTGATGGCTGGGATGAAGCGGGCGCGCCCCTTCCACCCGCCCACGACGCGCGAGTCGTACAAGGACCTCCTCATCTTCGAGGAGCGCCTCAAGCAGAACGCAGAGCGGTACGCAGCCCCTTTCGTGCAGATCTGCCTCGCTGGGACTGACGAGAAATACCTTCCCGACAACAGCCTGCAGAAGCAGCGCCGCAAGTACGAGGGTCCGTCTCGACTTCGCTCGCTCGCTCGCTCCCCCTCCCTCGCCGCAGACCACGCTCACCCCCGCCCGAACCGCAGCGTTCCTGTTCTCGCTCGTCGGCGTGATAGCCTATCTCGCCTACGTCGTCTTTGTCCTCCCCTCCATCGTGCGTCTTCACTCTCCACCCCTGGCACCCGGACGGACTCCGCCCGGTTCCCTTGTTCATGCCCCCTTGCTCGCCCACATGCAGTACTCGCTCGTCCACTATGGCAACGTCGCAATGCTCCTCGTCGCCGTCACCACCCTCGTCCTCTTCTTCGCGACAGGGATGTACAGTGAGAAGATCGCCTACGCGCACAAGTACATTCCCTCCATCTCTCGCTCTTTTCCCCACTCATGCTGACCTGATCCCCTACACACAGGTTTGTTCCTCAAGCGAACCGTGCCTTGCGACCCTTCAACATCTACCTCAATACGCGACACCGCTCGCGCTTGTCCCTCTTCCGCCTCTTTGGCTCTGCCGCTTCCCCTCCCGGCACCGCCGCTCCCTCGCGCACCTCCTTCGGGCAGTCAATGGCCTCGTATGGCTCGACTCCGCTCCTCTCGCGGCGCACCTCGGCCTCTTCTGCTTCCTCTGCCGGTTCGGGCGCGTCTCTCCGCTCGGGCGGGGCCTTCCGCTCTCCCTCCGTCTCGCCGCCTCTGTCCCCCTCGTCCTCCCCGCCCGCTTCCCCCGACCCCGTCACCCGTGCCCTACCCACCCCCTCTTCCAGCGCCGCCGCACGGGGCATCCCCCTCCCGCCGATCCCGCCCGCGCAGAACCCGCGCGGCGAGCTCATCTTCTCGTCGCGCGTGTCGCCGGCCTTCCGCGAGGGCTACGAGCGTTACCGCGGTGAGTGGGAGCGACGCAGGGCCGAAGCGAAGCGTGTGCAGCGCGAGCGCGAGGGCGGCTGGGGCGCATGGCTGCGGCGGACATGGCGCCGAGGTGGAAGTAGAGGCGGGAGTGCGCCGCCTGCGGGTGCGCAGGACAGGGACGGCGAAACGACGGGCGGGTTCTCGCGCGAGGGCTCCCTCGAGCCCGGCTTGCTCTCCGCCGCAGCCGCCGCGGCACTGCTCGACCCGCGCGAACCGCGCAGCAGGGAGTCGAGCGCGCGGTCGTTCGCTTCGTCGTCGTCGTCGAACGGCGGGAGCACCGCGCGTGAGGGTCGCGAGTCGCGCTCCTCCTCGCCGGAGCCGGCCGTCGTCTCCTCGACCTCGACGCCGGCGTCATCGCGCTCGGCCTCGCCCGCACCTCTCTCCCGCCGCTCGACGCCCCCTTCCGCCTCTCCCTCACCCAGCCCCAGCACCAGTGCCGGTACAGCGGGTGGAACGGACTCGCCGGGCCGTGTCCGCGCGGAGAGTTTCTCCGACTTGATGGCGTTTGATGCGAGGAGCGAGAGCGGCGCGCTAAGGAGCCCGGGGCTGGAGAGGAGCAATTCGATGAGAGGGGGTGGATAGGGGCCGCGAAGAGCAGTGCAGGCGTGTATGGTGTGGCTGTGCGCGTCGTGGAGGATAGTGGAAGCGAGAGGGGCGAGAGCGTGAGTGGGAGCAGGCGAAAAATCGGAGGCAGGTTGGACATCGTGCCGCGGCTAGGGCTCCCATCGCGCTCATGAGGCGGAAGTTCGCGGGGCTCGCGAAGAAGCGTAGCGACGAGGAGATGCACGACCAAACTGCTTGATTCCCTTCTATCCACTTCTCCCTCTACACCGAGTAGTACAGATACAGCACCCACGCAATGACGATCATGGCGCCGACGGTCGCCAGACTAACATACGTGACCTCCTTGATGGGTTTCCTCAAGCCCCGGGCGCGCTCTTCGGGACTCTGCTCCGCCTCCATGCGGCGCAGCTCGGCGTCGGACGCGTTGAGGATCCCGCCGAGGTAGCGGAGGTCGAAGGCCCAGTAGAGGAGGCCTACTCGAGGAGAACCGCCCGGGCCGATGGAAGGAGGGGAAGCGTTTGAAGGGGAAGCGCGGGGAGAGAGCGGGTGGGGAGATCAGCGCAAACTCACGAAGGAACGGAAGGAACGCACCGTAGATCACGTCGAGCCCTTTGATGACGATCAAGAACGCAAACACGTTATTGTACTCGTGCCTCCCGGGCGTCGCGCGGTCCTGAATCGAGCCCGACGCGACATTGACGACAACTGAGCCGCAGTTGTTCAGCTGCAGACAGATGCGGTATGTCAGAGAAGGGCATCAGGAGTGAGGAGTAAGAACGCACGGCCTTGTAGATCCCGTAGGCGGTGCCAAGATGCGCCTGGTTGGGCACGAGGAGCGGGATGGAGGCCTGCGACGCGCATGCAGAGGTGTCAATACGGTACTGGCATCGAGAAGATGCACAGAAGGAGAGAGCGCAACGCACGATCCACGGAAGGACGTTGGTCGCGAGCGCGAAAGAGCCGAGGATGGACGGGACGAGCGGGTGGACAGTGGTGTAGGCGAGGAGTGCGAAGACGACCACGTAGAGCGACGCTGTCCAGGTGACTGCGTGAAGTGCTCTTATCAGGACCGGCTGCGCGCAAGATCCGGCGCAGCAGACGCTCCGCCGGGGCGGCGCGGCCTTCGCAACTCGGGAAAGGTAGAACGGTACTCACCCCAATGCATGCGCTTGCCAAAGCGGTCAAAGACCATTCCAAGGCATGGCGTGAGGACGATCGGAATGACCTGCGCGACGGACGCGTTCCAGCCGGCCGTATACAGAGTGGCGCCGCGGGTGACGGAGATGGCGTCCGCAAGATTGGACGTGTACGTCGACACCGCGCCGGCTGAACGCGCGAGCGTCAGCCAAGGCGCCCGTGATGGCGAGGGGAAGAGGGAGACGTACATTGGAAAAGCTGCGAGATGTCCATGATCCAGAAGCACGCGGGGACGGCCATGAGCGCATTCAGGAAGAAAAGCCGGTCCTGCTTCCAGCGCTTGGCGAAGCCGTCGACTTGTTCCCCTCGCGCCTTGGCAGCAACGGCTGCCTGACGGCCGGTGGGTACGCGCGCGCATGCCGGGAAGGTGCGCTCGTATAGCGCGATGAGAAGGGTGACGACGAGCGAGAAGGCGCACATGATGGCCGAGATCTGCGATGGGCGGAGGCAATTATGCAGAGTCAGCCCCGTGATACCGTGTGCGGAGAAGGGAGAAAGAGCGCACCCAGATCGTCCACGTCCAGGTACCGGTGCCCTCCATGATGGGCACGCTCGTGAGCTTGCCCATCAGGTTCCACACGCGGCCGATGGCAATGTCGAGGCCGAAGACAAAGCCGGCCATGCCGCCGCCAAGCGAGTAGAACGCGTACAGCTTGCTCTGCGCCGTCTCGATGGTCGTCGAGCCGAACCCGAACACGATCTGGCCAAATAGCATTAGGCCGTAGTTCTCCGTGCTCGCGGCGACGCCTGACAGGATGGCGCCGAGCAGGATGACCGACGACGAGTAGATGGCCAGGCGGATCGGGCCGAAGTAGTCGATCAGCGCGCCGGAGAGGATGGGGAATATAGTGTTGATGAGGCTGTCGGCGGTGTCGAGCTGGAGAGGGAGCGGAAAAGGAGGGGAGGAAGGAGGAGGGTGGGCGAGGTGGAAGGTTGCAAGGTCAGCTACACCTCCCATGCGACAGGGCTTGCAGATACTCACGCTAGCATACTGTGCGTTGTTGATGCCGAGTTTCTTCTTGAGCGTAGACTTGAGCGGTGAAAGTGAGGAGCTGGCGAAGTTGGAGCCGACTGCATCAGATAGCGCATCGGCGGGGAGTCAGCGTCTCGAGCGTGCGCGCGGCAGGAGAGCGGTTGTACGTACGGGTTAGGAATAGCACGCAGAGGATTGCCGGGCCCTTAATGCGCCAGGGATGGCCTGTCACAGCAGGATTGTAACTCCCGTCGGCATTGACGCCTGCGGGAAGCGTGTCGAGCTCGCCTGCGGACGACGCAGCAGCCGAGGCAGAGAGTTCCTTCTTCTCGTCCGCCGAGGATGTGCGCGAGAGCGAGCCTGCCTTCTCGCTTGCCAGCGCGGGCGAGTCGGCCGATGCTGCCGGGGTGCGGGCGAGAGAGGGGAGGGCGGCAATGACGTCTGTCCATGCTGTGTACTCAGCTTTCGGGTGCATGGCGGCGGTCGACGGCAAATGTCGAGTGAGCGAGCTACGCGTGGGAGAGGGAGGAGGAAGGAGAGAAGAAGGGCACTCGCCCGCCGTCGGGCAGGAAAAGCCTACGCTCCTGTTCCACCCGCACATCTGATACGATCACGCCGAGCATTTCTGCGCGTGTGAGAGCCTGGAGAAGATGCGGAGTGGGCAAGCTGGAGCGTGATCGTGTCGACGCGAGGAAGGCAGCGTAGCAGCGCTCACGAGCGGTGCAGGCGTGTGCCAGCACTATACAGAGATCCAGAGACCAGCCAGCTACCCGTTAGGATCTTCAGGTAAGCCTGCGAAGCGAGAGGGCGACATTGACGGAAAGGGAGCTCGCGGAGACCCCGTGCTCGCGCAGAAACAGCCACGGCGGATCGCCCGTTCTCCTTCGCTGCTGTGCTCGGTGCAGCCCTGCACAGTCTGCGCTTTGGTACCAGCGAGCTCGCACGCGAAAGGCGAGCCGAGGAGGGAAATTGGAAATAGTAAAATCCGGTTGCAGATGCACAATGCGGAGATGATAGCCCAGGCTCGACCCAGCGAGCCGTTTCTACGAGAAATGCACAATAGTCCGACCAATGTATAGAAGTTCCAACGATAGGTCCAACCATAGAAATGACTCCAACATTCGGTCCTGCTGGCGCGCCGCGCCCCATCGCCTCATGTCGCAATGAGCCCGATGAGGCGGAAGTTAGTCTTCCGCGAGGGGTGTGACGACTCGCTCGTAGGGAGGACCTCAAAGGTCACGTCGTGCGGGCCGGGCGCCACGCCCGTAAAGACCTCGGTCGGCACGCCGATGCTCCACCCGAGGTCCCAGTACCCGACGAGCTTGACGCCCTTAGTCTTATCGCCGTCGAGGTCTGCATGCGCGTGCATCATCAGCGGGATGTCCAGAAGCAGAAGAGGAGTGGAGAGCAACGCACAGACGAGGACGTCCCCCAGGTCGTAGAAGCGCGAGTGCAACCAGTCGGCCATGACCGTCCCGCCCTTGCCGACCTCGATGCGGAACATGACGCTCGCTCCCGGCTCGTCCGCAACGAGGTACTGTTTGTCCCTCGCCCAAGCAAGCTTCGTCCAGCCTCGACTCTTGACGGGCTCAACCGTCGACTTGGCGTTCCCGACCTGGATGCATCGGGGCGGTGGGAGCTCCCACCACTGCTCCTTCTTCTTGCCCTTCTTGTCGTATGTGAATGGCGTGAAGAGGCTACGCGCGGGCAGCGGGCGGACGACCTCGTCCTTTCGTCGCGGGAAGTCGAGCGCGGGGTCGATGTGGTGTGCCCCGTCGTGGTCGCTGGTTGCGGAGAGAAGGCGCGAAGACGAGCCGCGAATGCGCGTGTCGGCGGCGGCAAGCAGCTCCGACTGGGCGAGGCAGGCCTGCTGCTCGAGGTAAGAGATGAGGACGTCGGCGAGGAGCTCGTGGCCGCGCTCGTTCGGGTGATGGAGATCGGGGAGGAAGAGGTCGTCAATCTTGCTGACGGGTGAGTCTACGGATGGAGGGGAGGCGGGCGTGGAGGCGAGGCCAGCGAGGGAACCAAAGAGCGCCTGCTTCACCGACAGGACGGGTACGTCATAGAAGTGGGCGGCAGGCAGGTGATCGTACTCGGCGATGGTCGACATGGACGACGTCGACGCGAGGAGTAGGCTCGCCGCCTCCAGGGCGATGATTGCCGGCTTACTCGGCAAGGAGCGCAGGGTGCGGAGGAGCTTCTCGAAGTCCCGCGTCGCGCGTTCGCCGCCCGGCCAGACGTCGTTGACGCCCGTCTCCAGGACGATAAGGTCGGGCCCGAGGCCCCAGTCGATGTTCTTGCGCCGCAGCGTCATCTCCTCATCGAAGCAGTAGGCGAAGAAGGCGGACCCAGTCGCGCTCTTCGAGCCGTTGATGAGCTTTGTCGAGGGCCGACGTCGGCTACTCTCCGTCCGCGACTTGACCTTCTTCGACTTGACCTTTTTCTTTCTGCGCTTAACGGGTGCTGCGCGCTTTTGAGGGCGAGGTCGAGATCGAGAAGGTTCCGCCGAATGCGGCGCGGCCTCGACAGTTCCGGGCGAAGGAAAGTCGCGCTTCTCACGCTGGCGGTCACCGACGACAGGAAGGAGCCGCGGTTCGTTGGAGACGAGGAGAGAGGGACGGTCAGGCACGAGTTCGCGGTCGCCCTCCATCGGGAGGTTCTGCTGAAACCATCGAAGGACGTGCGCATGCCAGCAGTCCGTTTTCGGGTCGACGCCGCGGCAGTTCGAGACTGTGAAGCGGTGATTGTCAGTCCGTAAGAGTGATGCGAGCGAGGAGGGCGGGCACGCACCTGACCCGCCGAGCACCAGTATCCGGAACGGCTCTTCGTCCTCATACCGCTGCACCTCCTCCTCCTTGCCCTCGCGCACACGCTTGGCACCGTACAGGCTGCTGCGCATCGCGCGCTTGAGCACGCGGCGGACATCGGCGCCCGTGCCGGCAAAGAGGACCGAATGGTCGAGGATGTCGGGATGGAGGGAAGAGCGCGTGGCGCTAGAGGAGGACAGAGTTGGAGAGGAAACGCTGCCGCGGTACTTGGCGCAGACCGGCGGCGAGGGATCAAAAGGCGAGACGGACGCGCAGGGCTCGCACGTGAAGGGGAGGAAGGGCTCGGCGAGCGTCGTCCATCCCTGCGCTCTAGGGGCGCCCGCGCCAGCCAGCTCGACCTCGTCCTGCACGTCCAGGTCGCCCTCTACGTCGACGTCCTCGTCCCTTTCCACGTTTGCATCCTCTCTGCCGTCGGCCGCCCCACCTTCGTCCTCGTCCTCGCCGAGTACCCTCCTCGGCGCCTCGTGCTGCTCGATGTGGGCGTCAAAGTCGAAGTTGGGATGCTCTCCTTGTAACGTGACGTTTCGTGCAGCGGGCGCAGGCGAGGAAGGGTGCTGTGCTGCGCTCGAGCCGAGGTCGGAGCGGGAGAGGGCGAGGACGAGGAGCAGGACGAGCGTGACGGTGGCAGGGATGACGAGCGGGCGCAGGCGGTTTCGCGCGAGCGTGAAAGCTCTATACCAGCGCGCGGAAGGGCGTCAGTCTTGTTGAGGTGCGAGCGGAGAGAGAGGACGAGAGGGACGGACGCCGTGGACTTGGGCGGCGCGGCGAACAGGACGGTCGAGAACGGGCGAGAGCGCCAGTAGTCCTTGCTGTCACGGCGCGCCATGCATCCGCCCCTCAAGGCGACGAGGAGGAGCGAGCAACTTTCGAGCCAAGGCCTCCTTGCAGCTCCTCCGCCTCCGCACTGCTGCGCGTCTCGGCGTGCATGCGTTCTCTTTCCACGTGATGGAAGGCACCGAAAGGTGTTGCAGACAACCCAGTGAGCAGAACAACGAGGAAAGCATCCCCACGCACGCGCAGGGTTCCGTAAGAAAAGGGGGGAAGGAGAGGAGGAACGGAGGAAGTCCTATCAACAGAATAGAGCAGGCGAGACTACACTGAGCGCAAGGTGAAAGAGACGACGACAAGCGCTGTTGACCTCAAAACCACGAGAGCGACAGAGCGTGACGGAGGCGATGGGAGACAGGCCGGGATGGAGGGGGAGGGGGCCAGCCGGATGCGACGGAGTAGGGCGTATGCGAGGAGAGAGGGATGGCCGCGTGCATATCGGCGGCGGGTATCGTGGTGGTACACCGTGGATTGACGAGAGAGGCTATGTGCAGGGCGTGCGAGGGAATGGGAGGGGAGGCGAAGGGAAGGTTGGGTCGGCAAAGGCGGTCACTGCGGATCGTTCTGCCGCGACTGGTTTGAGTAGGGGCTGGCGAAGAGGCCTATTGGGAGGAAGTGGAGGCCGTGTCAAGATTGCTCAGAAAGAGCGGAGGGCTGCCGGCGACGAACCCGCTCGCCTCCTGTTGTGAAGCGAAGAATTGGGTCAGCATGTCGCACGCTGGCGGAGGGCAGAGCTGAAGACGCACGCCAAGACGATCTTGTTGATGGTCGCGAGCAGATCCGGCTTTCGCAACGGCTTGGTGAGGTAGTCATCTGCGCGGGAGGTCAGCCTCCTTCCTCTCGCTGAGCACGAAAGAACGAACGTACCCATGCCCGCCTGGATGCACTTCTCCCGGTCGCCGAGCATCGCGTGCGCCGTGAGCGCGACAATGGGCAGCCGCTCCAGGCCGTTATCCTGCTCGAACTGGCGGATGATCTGCGTCGCCTCCTGCCCACCCATGATCGGCATGCTCAGGTCCATGAGCACGATCTGCGCGTGTGCTAGGGATCAGCGTGTGGTCTAGAGGAGAAGGAAGCAGGAAGAAACGCACGTCGTAGTAGTTCTTGCGAACCGCCTCGAGCGCGAGCGCACCGTTCTCGACCACCTCGCTCTGGTGGCCTGCGCTCTCGAGGAACTTGAGCGCGACTTTCTGGTTGACAACGTCTGCGTACGCGTGTACACCGTCAACGATCCGCTCGGCTGGACAGGGCGAGAGATGGGGCGTACTGTCCTCAGCGAGGAGAACCTTGAATGACGCGTCGCCGCCGCGCTCCGACGGTATCCGGTTGCTCGCCTCGAGCGCGGGAAGGAGCGCGTTGCACATATCCTGCGCGTTCGTCGGCGACTCGACGCAGTTGGCAATCCCAAAGTCGAGGCAGTACTACGCATGCTGGGAGCGTCAGTCGCGCTCTTCCAGGTACGAGATGAAGGGAGACGCACCTTGAGGTTGAGCTGCGGGATCTGTGGCGTGATGAGGACGAGGGGGATGTAGCGGAGGTGCTCGACGTCGCGGAGGCGCTCGACGATCGAGAGCTGGTCGACGAGGACGGTGTCGAAGTAACCGTTCTGCGAATGGTCGAGCATGCACGCCTCCTCAAGCGAGTCGACGACGGTGATCTCGAGCCCGAGCTGCTCGACGCTCTCGATCACGCTCGGGTCGTGGTGGAGCGTGTCGATGAAGAGGATGCACCGCCCCGGGTGCGGGATCAGCGTCTTCTGCCGCACCTGGTCGAGATTCCACTCGCCGATGCGGCACTGGATCGTGAAGTAGAACTGCGACCCGCGCCCAAACTGCGACGTGACCCAGAGCTCGCCGCCCATGAGCTGCACGAGGCGCTTTGAAATGGTGAGCCCGAGGCCGGTCCCGCCGTACTTGCGCGTAGTCGACCCATCCGCCTGCGCGAACGTGTCGAAGATGAGGTTGAGCTTGTCGGGCTTGATCCCAATTCCCGTGTCGCTAATGCAGAACTCGAGCTGGTACGTCTTCTCCTCAGGGTCCGCCGCCGCGAGCCTGCACGACAGCGCGACCTGGCCGCGCTGCGTGAACTTGATCGCGTTGCCCACGAGGTTGGTGATGACCTGGCGGAGGCGGAACGGGTCGCCGACGAGGAGGTCCGGAATGTCGCTCTCGACCGAGTACATGAGGTCGAGCCGGCTCTGCGTCGCCTTGACGGCGAGCGTCTTGAGGATGCCGAACACGGCAGAGCGGACGCTGAACGGGATCTGCTCGACCGTCATGCGGCCGGCCTCGATCTTGGAGATGTCGAGGATGTCGTCGATGATGAGGAGGAGCGAGTTGGCGAGGTTCGACACGATCATGAGGTTCTCGCGCTGCTGGCGCGTGAGGTCCGTCTCAAGAGTGACACCCGTGAGGCCGATGATGCCGTTCATGGGCGTGCGGATCTCGTGCGACATGTTGGCGAGGAACTCGCTCTTGGAGCGGTTCGCGAGCTCGGCGGCCTCACGCGCCATCGTGTTCTTCTGCAGCGAATCGCGCAGCGAGAAGACCATCTTGTTGATCTTGGTCTTGAGCGAGTCCATCTCGCCGCTCGCCTCGACCGTGACGAACGAACTGAAGTCGCCCTCGGTCGCGGCCGCCGAGATCTGCGCAAACGCGCGCACCTGAGACGTGAGGTTCGTCGCCATCGTGTTAACGTTGTTCGTGATCTCCTGCCACGTCCCCTCAATGTTGTCGACCTTGGCCGTCACGCCCAGGTTGCCCTTGGTCCCGACCTCGTGCGCGACGCGGGTCACCTCGGACGCGAACGTCGCGAGCTGCGGTCGGGCGATGCGGTTAGCCGGGGTTACGTACTTCCGGGAAAAGCGAACGCACGCGGTCAACCATCTCGTTGATGGTGACGACGAGCTGGAGGACCTCGCCGTTTGCCTCGATCATAACCTTCTGAGTGAGGTCGCCGCGCGCAACGGCGGTCGTCGCCTTGGCAATCGAGCGGACCTGGTCGGTGAGGTTGCCGCACATCTGGTTGACCGAGTCGACGAGCGACTTCCACTCGCCCGAGACGTTGATCACGTACGCCTGGCCGCCAAGCTGCCCGTCTGTGCCGACCTCCTTAGCGACGCGCGTCACCTCGGCAGCGAAAAGCCGGAGCGAGTCGACCATCGAATTGACGGTGAGCTGTCGCAGCGAGATGCGGGTCAGTCACTCACGCGGACCCGTAGTGCGGACTCGCATGAGCGTACCTTGAGGTCGAGCATCTCGCCCTTGACCTTGACGTCAATCTTCCTCGAGAGATCGCCCTCGGCAACGGCGCGCGTAACGTCCGCGATGGAGCGCACTTGCTGCGTGAGGTTCATCGCCATCGTGTTGACCGACGAGACGAGCGACTTCCACTCGCCCTGAACGCCTTCGACATTGGCGGTGCCGCCGAGTTGGCCCTCCGTGCCAACCTCGAGCGCGACACGTGTGACCTCGGCGGCGAAGCGGCGGAGTTGCGCAACCTGAGGGCGAAGGGCGGGTGAGCGGGCTGTCTCGTCGAGGGCATACGCGAAGCCGAGAAGCCCCCCAACGGTATTGTGAGTGTAGTACCAACTCACCATCGAATTGACAGTCGTTTTAAGCTCCCTGATCTCGCCCGACGCGCCGATATCGACCGTCTTGCTGAGGTCGCCATTGGCGACAGCCTTTGTGACGCTCGCGATCTCGCGCACCTGCAGCGTGAGGTTTTGCGCCATGCGGTTGACGGAATCGGTCTGCGGGCGGTGGTGGGTCAGGAAATGGTGGTGTGCTCGGAGCGAGCGGGACGGCGTGAAGCTGCCTTCCCGCCCGTCTAGGAAGGACGGCCAACGCACAAGCTCCTTCCACGTTCCTTCCACGCCATGCACGACCGCCTGCCCTCCGAGCTGGCCGTCCGTGCCGACCTCGCGCGCGACGCGGGTGACCTCGCTCGAGAAGACTCGGAGGCGGGTAACCATCGAGTTGACCGTCTCTTTGAGCGTCGCCATCTCGCCCTGCACCTCGGCATCGATCGTCTTTGAAAGGCTGTGTGCGGGAGAGCGTGAACGCGCGAAGGAAGGGTGAGGGTGAGGAGGACGCACTCGCCGCGCGCGATGGCGGACGTGACAATCGCGATGGAGCGGATCTGAACCGTCAACTGCGTCGCCATCGTGTTGACCGTCTCCGTCACTGAACGTGCGCCTGATCAGTCCAGAGCTCCTGAATGGGAGAGCGAAGCGGGACGGACAGGTCTTCCACGTCCCCTCGACTCCCGTGACGACGGCTTGCCCGCCGAGCTGGCCCATGGTGCCGACGTCGAGCGACACGCGCGTGACCTCGCTCGAGAAGAGGCGGAGCTTGAACACCATGTCGTTGATCGTCTCCTTGAGCGTCGCCATCTCGCCCTCGACCTCCGCGTCGATCGTCTTGGTGAGACTGCGGATACGGAAGCGTGAGCGCGACGTCGTAGCGAATGAGTGGAAGCGACACACTCGCCGCGGGCGATCGCAGATGTCACAACAGCGATAGACCTGTAGGCGTCGGGATCTCCGTCAGGACCTCTCCTCGGTTCGCAACGCGGGCTTCTCGACGCACCGGACCTCGTTGTCGTGCGAGAGCTGCGCGCGGTGGAGTTCCTCGGCGTGAAGGACCTTGAGCGCCTGGATCTGGTCCTCGCAGTTGCGGCGCACCTCCTCGACCGTGTCACCGGGGACGACGGGCCGGCGCTCCTTAGTGAGCGGCACGCTCTCGTCGCTGCTCTTCCGAGGCGCGGCGAGCGGCATTGACTCCACGAGCACCGGCCCGACCTCCTCCTGCGGTGCGGCCTCGGCACTCTCCCCCGCGCTCGCGGTGCTGCCCTCCTGCGCGTGCTCTGCGGCCTGGAGGCGGTCTGCAATGCGACTCGCGCATGCAATGATGGCGTCCGTCTCGACCGGCTTGCCCTCGGGTGTCGGGGAGAAGACAGCGGGCGCGGCGTGCGACGCTGCGAGGTTGGCGAGGTGAGAGCGGACACTCGCTGGGTCGCTCTCGAGGGCGGTGAGCAGCGAGAGGAGGAAGGTCGGGAAGGTATGCAGGGGCTGGGCGGACGCGAGGGGCCGGTCCATGTTGGCAGGCGAGAGTAGCTCGGGGCTGAGCGAGCTGGACGGCGTCGGATACGCCGTCATATCGGCAGCAGCGACGCACGCACTGCCGGGACTGGTAGAGTAGCTGAAGATGGACGTGGCGGGGGTCGAGAGGGCGCCGCTGGACACGCTCGAACCAGATGAGAACGGATGTGCGGCAAGCGGGGGACGCGGCGGCGGGAGAGGAAGCGACGACGGCGGCGCGGAGGAGAGAGCGGAGAACGAGGCGGCAAAGGGGTCAGGCTCGGTGGTCGTTGTGGGCGTCCGCGGCATGCGAGCGTGGTCTTGTGTGCAGTCCTGCCTAGAGTGCGCCCGTCCTGGGAAAGTGCCAGTGCCAAGGCGAGAGAGTTGAGGCGCGCGGCGGGGCGGTGGGGCGTCGAGCGCGCGCACTTGCGGCGAAACGAGGCGCGCGAAGGATGACGCGGTGCTAGTCCGGGTGCCTGTGCTCGCCTGGCTCGGTGCAGCACACGTACAGCGGCGCGGCGAGGGATGAGCGAGGGCAGCGAGGGTCGAGGTCGCACGCTCGCGGGTCCCGAAGCGGCGCGTGCGAGCTCTCTTCCGGCAGACGCGCTTCTCCCTCGATAGCGCGGTCTTCACTGCAGGGAGCACTCTTCCGAGCGCGCAGTGACTCTCTCTTTCGTGTCCTCGTCGTCCTCCCGCCTTTGCGCCTCGCCCACCCCCGCTCTCCTTTCATCGCCCGATGCTCCTTTTGTCGTCGATCTCTCCAGGAGCAATCTCCTGTCTCCCCGCGCAATTTTGCAGAGGGATCGTGCACTCAAGGAAGCACCGCCTCCGAGCCGTTCCTCGTTAACTACCCTCTTGAGAGCACCTTGGGGCGAGTGCGCAAGCTCGAGTGCTCGGGACCGGACAACACGCGTTTGCAAACTGTCGGGAAGCACGGGACATGCGAGTGGGGCGCGGCGCCTCGGAGGCGAGAGGGCAGCGGGACGAGTGGGAGAAAGGAGAGAGACGGGGGGAGGCGGGACGTGCAAGTGCAGCTTGACGGGCTGCCGATTCCTGTACTGTACCCCGTGCGCACTCTGCGGCGCGGAAGGGAGAGCGCGCGGAAAGCAGCGCGCGTCCCGCTCCCGCTCGCTCGAAGAGGGCGGAGCTCTCGCTCGTCCCAAGTCCTCGCTGCTCTTGAGAGGTTGCGCAGATAAGCTCGCACACGTGCGCAGCCCACCAGGTCCACCCACCGAGATCACCGCGCGCCGCTGCTGCCGCTCGACGCCGCCCCGCGCCCATCTCCTCCTCCGCACTCCCCCCTCCGCCCCACCGTACTCGACTGCATCAACCCGCACAGGATGGTCTACTACGTGCGTCTCTCTGCACCCGCTAGCGAGCTGTCGCGAACCTCCAACGCGTCCCCCGAGGCCCGCATGCGTGACCTGCTCTTGACCTCCCGTCGACTGACTCCCTCGCCCCGCGCGCGCAGGTCTGCCCCAACTGCGGGCACAGGAGCGCCGAGTACCAGCAGAGCATGGTCCACTGTGCGTCTCGGCCTTCCTCTCGACGCCATTCCCGTGCCGCGAGCCAGGTCTCGTGCTCCAGCGGCACCCGCGGGACGCGGTGGGGAGAGATGCCTTGCGTTCCATCGTCCTTGGCTGCACCGCGGGCGTTGCGGCTCCCCAGCACCTTTTGCTCTCCTGCCGCACAGAGTGCTAACTCCTGCGATCCTTCCCGATCCGAACTTGCGCTTCCGCTCGCTTCGCCTCGGAATAGACAATTCGTGCGATGTCGTCCGCGTCAGGACCGTCAACTCGCCGCCGACGAGCGCTTTCTCCCAGTCGACCAACCCGCCATCGACGCAACAGGGCGGCGCAGGCGGAGCAGGCGGCGCAGCGAGTGCAGGCGGTGCGGCGGGTGCAAGCGCCGGGGCGGAGGGGGCGACCTCGCAAGGCAACCCGCCCACACGCGAGAAGACGAAGTGAAGTGCTGGACGAACGGGGAGCGGCTGATATGTGCGCAAACTTTCCATCTTCTCGCTCGTCGATGCAGACTGACCCAGTCGTGCGGCGGTGCAGACACGATGCCGCCTCTTCGCCTCTCATCCCTCTGCCCTTGATACCCACCGCCTTCTTCCGCCTTTGATGTAACACCTTCTTTTGTCGGAACACCTCCAGCTCGCCTCCCCCGCTCATACCCTTACCGCCTTCTCTCCTCCCGCGGCCGCGCCCTCTAATCGTGTCGCAATACACGATGCGGCCTCCCTTTCGCATGCTTGACGCACAAACGCGCCTACTACCGCCTCCGCCGTCCTATTCTGGGTTCAGGGTCTTCAATCGTCACCGTCTTCCGTCGCTGTCCTCCCTCGTGTCGCCGTCGCCTTTCATCGTCTCCTTAGGTTACACCGCAGGCGGTCTCTCCTACTTTTTGTTCGTCGTCGTCGACTTTCGGGCTCTCAGCAGTGCTTCGTCAAGGTTTCCCCTCCTCCTTTCCTCCAGTTCCCCAGATCGACCTCGCCCCTCCGCCTTTTGTCGCCTTTCCTCCCATCTTCCATCCCTCCCTTCCGCGCCTCGCCCTCGCACATCACTCGTCGACCATGTCGAGCAAGACTGCGGCGGTTAGCGGCGGGGCAGAGAATTGGGTGGTCGGGCAGAACCGAGCGAGAAGGGCAGTGAGGGCGGGCGGATAAGCGGGGAATGCGTGAGAATGGCAAGGCGGGGCGTGTCGGTTCTTTCCTCTGTGCCGTCTCCGTCCGCAACGCCGCTCGGGTTCTCCTCATGCATGACCGTCGAGATGTTCCGTTCCCGCCTGCCCCGCCCCACCTCGGGTCCGGTCCCCCCTCGACCGGGGACACTCTGCTCGCTGGTCTTTCTCCTGCTTCACCGCTGGCTGCACGACGACTATGGCACCGACAGACGCTATCCTGCTCGAGATCCTTCCGCCGTTCGCGGTGATCACGCTTGTGCGCTCGTTGCTTCTCCGCCGTCGCCGACGGAAGCGCGAGCTGACCCCGCAGCGTGAACGGACGCGCGCAGAACCAGCCGAACAAGAAGAACGCGCTGGACGCGACCCTGTGTGCGCTCAGCTTCCTCCTGCCAGCGTGCTCTCCGCGCTGACCTCCCCTCACCATGTCCAGACAAGCGGCTCTCTGCGCTCCTGCAGGTGCGCCCTGCCCTTCTCCTCACTCAGCGCGCAGCTTGACCTCGGAACACGCACAGGAAGTGGATGCCAACCCCGACATATTCGTCACGGTCGTTACTGGCAAGGGCGACTTCTTTAGCGTGCGCCGTCCCTTGCCTCTTTCCCTTCTGCCCCTCTGACTGCGTCTACGTGGAGCGCAGGCCGGTGCGGACGTCAAGAGCACGAGGGAGTCCCTCGGCGGGGCGAACGCGCGGGTGTGTCTTGCACTCGCTCGCCATCGCAGAAAGGAAGATGCGCTGACGGAGCAAAGAGCAGGTCACCTCCCTCGAGCGGTTGAGCGGATCGAACCTCGACTTGACGCGCTGTGCGTACTTCCTTAGCCTCCGAGACGCGAACAGGTGACTGATCAGGGGAAGCAGCGTTCTATCGCCACTCGAAGATCCTCGTCGCAGGCTTGAACGGGCCTGCAATCGGCCTCTCTGCAGGTGCGCTCCCTTGCGCTTCTTCGCGGGACAACTGGCTGACTCCTTCTCCGATGCAGCGCTCCTCGGCGTGCGTCCTTTCCCCTCTCCTCGAGGCGACCTTCTCAATTCACCTCTGCCGTTTCCCCTCCGGCTCGTCTCGCAGCACTTCGACTTCGTCTACGCCGTCCCGACTGCCTACTTCCTGACACCCTTCAGCGCTATTTCGCTCGTCTGCGAAGGCGGGGCGTCTCAGGCGCTGGTGCAGCGCATGGGGCTGGGCAAGGCGAACGAGTGCGTCCTCCCTCCCCTCTCTCCCTCCGTGCACTGACACCAGGAAACCGGCGACAGGGCCCTGCTTTTCGGCAAAAAACTCACAGTCCAGGAGCTCCTCCCGAGCGGGTTCGTCAACGGGCTGATCGACGACGTGCCCAAGGGCGACGACGGGGCGTTCCGCCGCGCGTTGGTGCAGCTGCTCGAGAAGCAGCTCGACGGCCTCGAGCTGGAGGCAGTACGTCGCACGCCTTCTTCCGCCCTCCAGAGCCCCGAGATACGGCACTGACACAGCGGAAGCAGATCGTCAAGTCGAAGCAGCTCATCCGCGCAGCGCTCCCGGACCCAGAGCCAGTGTGCGC